>JAPQRN010000014.1:6863606-6876498 GCA_037367275.1 Coranthus polyacanthus
GTCTGTCTGTCCGCCTGCTCCTCGGGGCCATATGGATTAGCGCTCAGACGAGCCCCCCAGGAGAGCTGTCATACTGTCACGTGTAAAAATGTTATGAGACGTCGGGCATCGGTTCAGAAGGTGTTGGGTTCCCAGTCGTCACTCACTGCGTCAGGCTCAGCACCGGCTTATCAGACTATTGTTTTGACATTGTGCTACTTATAAGAGCAAGGACGAGAGTGAGAAGATGATCGGAAAGATCCTCCTCTGCCACAAACACCTGAACTGTATTTTGTAGAGAAGAACTAATACACTTCACACTTATGAGTAAAGGAACAACACACCACTTACTCAAGAGACATGACTTGTAAATAACAGAGGCAGTTACTTTGTATTTAACTGTAGTACAACGAATCGCATGGATACTGAAGACAGGAAAATGGAACTTCGGCATGAGAACCATGACATGGCAGCACATTGTGGTTTTGTAAAACTCTCCATTGATGCCTAAGACGTACATTAACTCGTACAAGATAATGGTTTAAACTAACCTTTCAGTCGAATCCGTCTGTTTCAGTCTGTTTCCAGATGATTTAGATAATGCAGCACACCATGAACAAAACACAGACTAGAAACAAAAGACGTTTTGAAATAAAAAGTTATCTGTGTTTATTGATACGTATTATTTATTTCATAATGCTTTTTGTTCATTTCATTCTGAACACTTTGATGTTCTACAGAGTCTACAATAATACGGCCTAAATATGCATTATTCCAGTTGGTGTCTCAAAAGTAGCCTGTAAAAGTGTTCATTCATCACAACTAAATATTCTACATAAGAACATATTTTCCTTCTTTACAATTTCTTAAACGTAACTAGGGCCACAAATAACAATTATTGTTGTTGATTAATCTGTTGATTATTTTCTCGATTAATTAACTAGTTGTCCGGTCTATAAATTATTGATATATTAAATTGTCCTTCATTGTTTTTGCTTATCACCCATGTTCTGTGTGTAATTCCTGTTTAATTCTATGTTGTTTTTGTGTTTTCATCACTAATTCCATGCGTTTTCTCGGCTATATTACAAATGAGGCCTCACCTCAATATATTCTGAGATTATAATTAGTAAAAAGCCTGAAAAGCAAAAGAAATTTACAAAAAAAAGAGGAAATAAACCAGATATTCACATTTAAGAAGCTGGAGTCAGTGAATTTTTCCTTTTTTTTTGTAAAAATGTACTCAACCCGATTAATAGATTATGAAAATAGTTGCTGATTAATTTAGTTACAACAAATTGACGACAAATCAATTAAACATTACAGCTCTAAACCTAACTTTAAAAAAGATAACTTGAAGTAACATAATGAAACACGACCGAAATATCAGTCATGGCAGCCCGTCTCTTTTTTGTACACGTAGAACCAAACTGTTTTTGTACTGGATTTGTTTTTAAGCCAGATATTCAAAGCGGTCCACATCTAACCTACATATAACAAGTAGCTTTGCGTAACCAGAGATCAAAGACGTCCTCCATTAGAGGCCACTAGACAGACAGAAGTACCTGTACTTGAACTCCACTAAATGACTCTCGCTATGTGGTTACAAAACACTTGTCACGCCTCTGTTATTCTACATAATCTGATTGAAAGAAAATCCTGCGACAAAGTGGATAGTGGATACACACTGTCTGAAATAAATGAAACCCATGTACATGTGGAGCTCTCGTGTTTGTGTGACCTGGCTACGATTTCCTTGGAGAGAGCTTTTATTTGACTTGAGCTTGCTGGTGGGAGGGTGGGAGAGGCAGAGGTTGGCTTTGTGTTTTCAAATTCAATTGTCCACTGTACAGTCAAAGAGCCTGAGCGTCCTGCGGTTTGCAGTAATAAACCTAACCTCGGGTTACATCGAAAGCACTAAGGGGCAGGGCAAAAACAAACTGATGTGGACCTGTAAAAAGGTAAGACCTCATTCTCCAAGACCTAGGGAAACTTTCAGAAACCTGTGACCTTTGGCCCTTCTCCGAGGCTGAGGTCTGGCCTGGTGGAAAAAACACATCATCCATGTCTTCCAGGGCCTTGTCTCTTCAAAGTAAGTGAAATTGGGGACCTTTAGTCTTGGTGGTTCACAACATATTCTCTGGTACAACCCCAAAAATGGAGATCAGTTTGGCAAAGGAAAATAAGCAGTGCAATTACAACACAGGGGCTGGATTATTTATACGAAATAATGAATTTGTTTCTATACATGCCAATCATCTCACCCAAAGAGAGTTTATTAACGTGGATTTTTTTTTTTTTTCACCAGGAGCAAAGCGCCACAGTAGAGCATGCCATGAAAATGTTTGAGGCATGTGGAAAGCTTACACCCAGCCCGTGTTGACACAAAGTGATTAGTTTATTATAGAAGCCCATGGCCTGAGTACATGGGTATTTGCTTCCATGTTGCAGCGGTAGCGCGGGACGGGCGTCCTGACACACTGAATGACGACACGGCTGCGGAATCTGAGCCAACGAGGCGGCGTGTGGCCGGAGATGTGCCACACAGGATGGAGAGTACTGTCAACAAGGGGAATGATGGGCGGTTGGATGATGAATGAAGATGCTCATCGTTTCATTCACGGGGCCGCCGCGTCCCCTCTGCAGGCCTGTCCTCGGCCCATGTGCTTATTGTCACAGTAACCCGAGGCCGGGATGAAAGCCTCCCCTGCTGTGACAGGAGTTTTCTCTTCCAGGGCGAGGAGTCCCCTTCTGCTGCTTTCCTTAGGGCCTGTACACAGAGAGTAGTGTTTTGGAAAATAACAAGAGTGGGTTACAATACAATCATTTAGGTTTAAATTAGATTGACAGAGTATCAAATATGAGGAAGTTCAATTATAGCCATATTACTGGATGAATTGACTTACATGGATCCGAGGCCAGAGGTTCACACCAAACAAGGATAGAGGTTTCCTGCTTACCCGGGGCCTGTTCTTATTAAGTTACAGGCAGCTGCTGTGATTGATGGGTGCATTTAGGTCCTTCTGAGGTAGTCTCCTTTACCTATTTGATTTAATATAATATCCACGTCAACACAAGGAGGTACAAGGTGAAGAGAGGCTAAAGGTATAATATGGAACATTTCCACATTAAAATATCCAAAAACGATTAGGCCTGGGTTATATATTTTGTTGACTTATACTAAATGTTTCCAACAGTGTTCAAATTCAGAGAAATCAGCAGTTTTATTCAATGTAATGGCCCATTTCATTTGGTTGTCTGTCAATGGCTTCATGTCTCCTTTTACAGGGCAACACGGTAAACACTTCATGACTTAGTAATAGTAATACAGCTGTATTTCAGCCACGCTGCATATTTTTTTATTATTTAAGTGTCATTTTGCAATACAGTAATCCAAAAAATTAGAGAGCTGGTTTATTTATTGAGATGGCTAGCTGATGTTTCCTGTAAAAACCGGAATGTAGGAAGGTGGCGCCCCTTTATTAGCTTCGTATTTTTAGAGATAAATTCAGTGCAAGTCAATGGGAGCCAATACCTAATGTTGAGTTAGATAACAGTAACTCACGTTGCTTGTGGTTATTTATTAGAATTACATTGGCATAACGTGATCATACACCACTAAACATAATGTGAATACATTATAATTTCTGCCTGAGTTGCATAGATTTTCATCGGCCACACTTAGCAACATCATCATTGAACTACGTCTTTTGTTATGTCTTTGATTGAGAGACCTCTAGTGGCAGAAATGACACACTGCTCATTTATTAACTCCTCTGTTGCCTGAAGGATACTGAGGCCTACAGCTGGTGACACAGGTCAAAATAAATCCACCTTAAATGGCTGCAACAATGTAAACACAAGGCTCCACATAATCAAAGTGTTTCCACCTGCAGTGACAGAGCCATCAGTTGTGGGCTGCCGGTCATTACCTCACAGTCTGCTCGTGCTCACAGGGTAACCTAAGAGAGGCCAGAGCTCGGCTTTGGCTGACTTCAGAGGAAGGAGAGAGTCAGGCAAACAGGGGCATTTTCCTCTACCTCACTTCAGAACGTAAACAATGAAACAGTCTGCAGACCTACCTAAAAGTCTTTTTGCCCAGAGCAACGAAGATCGTCTGGAGAGAAAAGCGTTGATGTTTGTAAAGTCTCAGCCCTTAAGACCTGAGGGCCCTGAACTGCGGTCCAAGAACTGAGAACAGACGTACTGTTTTTCTCACTTTTCTCATTATCACTGAGCTGTCCTTATGGCGAACATACTGGAACAAGATCCATTATGAGGCAAACAAGATTATAAAACACACGAGGCCCAAAGGCACTGTTGAGGGTTTGGACCACAGATCAGCTCAAGCACATGTATTTTCAACTGAAGTGACAAAGATCTGGTGTCATATGTTGTTATATTAATTTTAAAAACCTGCTCTGGCGGCTCCCCGATGGTTTTAGATACTGACTATTAATCACATGGCCTTGTGGTCACATCCAACCATCTGCTGCATGTTGATATCTCCTACAAAAATACTTTCAATGTATCTGCATGACATTACACAATAGATTCTGCATACATTTTTTGATAGACAGATAAAACAAAATAGGATTCAAGCCAAGGTAAAGTGAAGCCAATGCAGAAGCATCATGCAGTGTAATACCACTGACAGCCACTAGATGCTGTCTCCAATAAAGCCTGACTCCCATAGACTTACAAATACTACTGGAAATACTAAGGCAATATTTTTTTTGCAGGAGTCATTCTGGTTTCATTCATTTTATTTGGACTCTCTATAAGTGTTCTGATCCATCTTAAATTCTTCCATCTTAAAATTAATACGATTTTAAGGCAAATAGAAGGCTTTGATGCCGTGTCGGGCTGAGTTGGACTCTTGGATTTTCTTCTTTGGATGTATTTTCTTGGAAGACTAACAGGACATCAAATGATTTTGTTCCATGAATGTTTGATAGAAGTTTACCGTTGTGCGTGTCAGTGGTGTTCAGCATTAGCTCAGCCATCCCGCCTCATGCTCATCACTCCCACGCTCCATCCTTTTTGTCCAAACATGGTCACTTCTGGCTCCAGAAAGCCAAGATGCTGATGGCCAAAAACCAATAAACCAATAAACTCCTGGTTTGAAAATGACAGTTTAAAAATCACAATTGATATCACGGTGGCTTTGTCCTCTTCTTAAACGCAATCTATGGTTCAAACCCAACCTGGAGCACTTTTTCACTTCGCCCATAAATTCACATTAGTACTTTTTTAATAACAAAATGGTGAAGCCTCAGAAGCATCATTAGCAGTGTTGGAGGAGGTTCCAGGTTCAAAACCAACACAGATCAGTGGATGTGGTGTGTGCTCAAACGCCAGTGGGGGGAAAAAACCTTTTGATATGTGTTTGCTTTGACAGGCCCTGCACTGGAAACATCAAACATTCCTTTTCTTCTGTGTGAGCCAACATTTTTGTTCTTAAAATTGAATTGTTGTGTAGATCATCTGTTGATGAACTCTTTCTCATGCTTGGACTGGAATTAGCTCGTGCAAAAGGAACCAATAACAAATCATCTGTATCTCTGGTGCTTCCACGAGAAGTGGAAACTGAGGTGCAATATTTTGAAGCTTCAGTCTACTATAAATAATCACACTACAATCAAAATGTAAATAGTATTCTAACCCTCATTGAAATCTGACTCACTGACAAACCAACTTGACAAAAAGTTTAAGACTTTAACTACTGTTTCAAATTGGCCTCATTTCTTGACAACTAGTCTGTTTTCCATGCATTGATATGGACAACTGGTTTTCAACTGGAACCAGTTCTCGATTGCCATCCCTATATTCGTAAGTGGGTAAAAAAATACAATCCAGCTTGCCATTGACAGGGCATCGGCTGACAAAAGGGAGGAAAACATGGCTCATAATGAAGTGCTGGCTCAGTCAGCCATGTGTTTTAGTTTGAAACCCAGAAGGCTCGTTTCTTAGCATTTCACTGAAAAACAAAGTAATGAACAAGTCCACATTTCATGGTAGTCTCCAGGAGCTGTTGAGATATTTCAGTATCTACACCTTCCAACCTACACTAGCGTTGATAGTTTGGCTAAAAACAACTGGATTTCTTAGGTTAGACTCTATATTCTCATTCAGTTATTATGACACAATAATTTGTAGGCATTTGATGGTTTGCATAACGTTGCAGTTCACTGCTGCTGGTGAAATGTTTTCGATTGTGTTTTATTTTAGATGTTGAAGGAAACTGACACCTTCAGATGCCTCAGACCTGCTAACCAGATGTGCATGTGGGCATTCCTTTATGTTTGCCTGCCTGCAGTGTGTTTGCTCGCGTCTCTGTGAGTGAGAGTAGCGAGAGTGGGCTGTAACGTTATCTACATTACTGCGGTGGCTATTTTGTCTACACCTCAGCTGCAGTGTGGCTCGTGTTATTAACCTGCTGAGCTGCAGCTTGTCTTAATGCACAGCAGCGCCTACTGCGATTCTTTTTTCTTCCCCATCTTATTTACATCAGCTTTTACAAACACTGTGCCCAGAGTGAGCTTGTAATTTAAGGCGGACTCCCCCACCCTCCACCCCACTGCTGTTTTGTGCCCTCCTGGGGATGTGAACAGATATTATAACAGCAGTGTGAAGGTGTAGCCCGGTTCTGGTTCCTCATGGGTTAGAGTTTTGGCTTCTCTCTCACAGGGTCCGGAGCAGCTCCCAAATTCACTTATGGCACTGGATGACTGGGTTTGGCTTCCCAGCAGGCTGAATGGCTACACTCAAATATTTACCTCTATCCAATCAAGCAGCAGACACAGTAGCACATATACATTTCAATAAAGTAATAAGCTGCTATATATTACTACTTCCACTGGACTAACACTAGTTTCAGTCCAAAAAGAAGCAGATTCAAAGAGTAAAACTTCAAAAAGTCTCTTTTTTCTATCCCTGGCCCCTTTCCATTTACCCTCACTGGAGTTCCTGCTTAAAATAGTTGTTTGAAATTTAGATTGAAACTGCTTTGATATCTGGTCAACAAATGTGAAGCTATAACCAGCAGTTGGTTCGCTTAGCTTTGCAGAAAAGACTGGAGACAAGAAGAAGGCAAATCTATCCTGCAGTTCACTGCACTCCAAAGGGTGAGACAGGAGTGGATTTGAACTCCTGTCCCATCCCACTCCCACAAAAATACTCCCATCTCACCCCAATCCCATGACAGAATGAATAAATCCTGTCCTGTCCCAGAAGAATGACTCCTGTTCTGTCCTGTTCCTGTGTTGTTCATTTTTTAAGAGTAGCCTTTAGGCAAATGTGATTTTTTTTTGGTGCCTCTGATGCCTTACATTTTACAAAAGAGGTGAGTGTCATCTGCATTTCATATTATTCCATATTTATTTATTCATATTGCATATTTATTTATGAAAACAGACTTATTGTTATTACAATACCCGCTCCTGTTCACTCCTGTTGACTTTTTCCCATCTCGTCCTAATCACGTGATAAATAGTGGAATTGACTGCCATCCCAGAAAAATTGTGAATCAGATTATTACAACGCAATCGCATGCCTCCGTAAACCAGTCAAGTTACAGTATACAGTACATCCATGTCTGTCCAGATGAAGTCAAATTCCTTGTATGTGTTCACAAGCTTGCCCAAGACAACTGATTCTGTTGGAAGTTTAGCCATAACGGGAGACACTGCTTCAAATATGAATGTTGCAGCAAAGATGCTACATATTCTTAAACGTTGATGCTTCACACATATTTTCAACCCGGCTGCACAGAAGAGATACAATCAGCACAGTTTTAAGAAGATAAGCACAGATTAGTGTCACCAACTTAGTATCCAACCAAATCACAATCTCAATTCACATTATGTCCAAAAACACATTTTGTAACCTTTGACCACCACATTCAAATCAGTTCATCCTTGAGTCAGACTGAACCTTTTTTTTTTTTTTACCTAATTTGTAAAGTTTAGCCACACGCTAAACACAGAAACTAGAAGATGTTCCCTCTCAAATGAACATGCATTTTGGCCTCACATTTTTTTTCTGTTACAACCCTAATCCTAAGCAAAAGTCCCATGAACTTTCATCATTTAGGGTTAGGCTTCCATGAAAAGTGTGGACTTAAAAAGGCTAAGCTCAGCTGCTGACTAGCTTTGTATTTAATGAACAGGCATGAAAGTGGTATCAATCTTCTCATGTAACTCTTAGCAAAATGCCAGTCAAATAAAACACATTTCCCAAGATGTCCTTTAATACTTAGCATGCAAATTGATACTGGTGTGAACTCAGAAAGGCACAGCTACAGAGAGCAGTAATAACAGACAACAACACATTTATTATTGTTCCTGCATGTCTCCCACTTATTTCAGACACATTTTTGTTTCAGTACATAAGTTTTGACTCAGCTGATTTGTCTCCCTAAATACAAACCAAATGGGCCATTAGGCTTTCTTTCAATTGCTATATCTCACTGGTCTCCATACTATCTCCAGCTCAGCCAAACTGCCGCGGGCGCAAAAAAAATTTGACAGTTGTCTCAGGTGAATGGTGTAATATTTACTTTCTGTCATGGCAACACTGACAAATTGTAGGTTACATGTACTGTTCAGGATCAGATTTGGTACCACTGGAACAGAATGCAGTTCCATGCAGATGTTTTGGACTACGCCTACATCACATGTGAGGGGGGTACCAGGCTTTGTGGTGTGAATGTCAACTAACTTGCCATCTCTGCATGGATCCTTGTTACTGAAAATCATTCACAGAACAGCTGTCTCTTCCTGTTTGCTGCTCTGAAATGAAGGCCACGATGGTCACAGCCAGGCGACTCTGAATGAAAAGAATGCTGTATGTGACCAGATATGTCCTCATGAGGTGGTCCCACAGCCATCTGCACCCAAAAATAGTAACAGTCGTGATGATTGAACTGAGCGGGAGAATTCAGACTGCTACACAGTGTGAGCTCTGTAGGTAGTGAAAGGACTATATTTTCCAAAAGCCTCAGGAGGTCTCATGCGGTTCTTGCTAAACGGTGCTAAAGTCACGCAGCGGGCTATAAAGCACTACTGTACACAGAGGTGGGGTCTCCTCCGAGGCAGATGAACTATGGCTGAAGATGAAGCTGCAGGATCTTCAACACCCAGATGCACCACAACTCGTGAACAGGCAAGGTAGGTAAACGTACGGTTGGGGCCATTAGGAGGACGGACAAATTTTACTCCACAGCAATGTCTCAAAATGTAGCATCCTTCCCTGAGAAAATATACTTTTTGTACTATGTTTATATTGTTTTTATCTGAAGTTATTTCAATGTTTTATTGTTCTTTATCATTACATTCTACTAATGTGAACACAGACTCTTTTTCAGTACAGTGCAGTTTTTCAAATTTGCATAGAATGTATAAAAGAAAGTGGATGTAAATGCAGTAACATCGCCCACTGATTTGTGGACTGCAGTATTCGCATTTGCATTTTGGCAGTCACCATCTAGGCTTTTTGGAGCCAGAAATGACCGTATTTGGACGAGAGGGCAGAGTTTGGGAAGTGCGAGGGGTGATGGATGAAACTCGACAAGCTAACGCCACAGCTAACGTATTGGAAATGCTGACCACATGCTAACTCACACTGTTATGCTAACAGAATTAATGTAGCCACTAAAGCTATGCTAACAGTATTGTAAGTTTAGGTTTTCACCATCACCGTCTCAGTGTGATTATATTTGAACAAAAGGGTGGAGCTGAGGGGGTATGATCCAAGCTAGCGCTAACTTACTGACAGTAAAATGGTCAACTTCATGAAACTTCTTTGACAGTCTTCTTAGTTTAACCTCTTGAAATACACTCGACTGGTCTGTCAGGAAAAAAACGTCTGACTCAGCAGGCAAACGACCTGTCAATCACACCTGTCAATCAAAGTCCCACAGCAAGCCACGCCCCTTATGGTGTACCCCCTGCGACCTTATTAAGGAAAAAATATGAATGGAAGTCAACGGCAAGAAACAACTCATTTTCTGATCCAGCTTGAATTATGATGTGTCAGATCATTTTACGGGTCAAGAAAGCAGTTTGATAGTAAAGTATGATTTAAGTTTGTGTTGTAGAGAAGCCAGCATCTTGTGGCAGTCAGTTTTTTATTTATTTAGGTTTTTATTGATCTGGTTTTTCGTTTTCTTTATATATGTATATTTTGTACATGTCAACATTTAGCTGCTCAAGCCCATCTGTGGCATCACGCATCAACGATATGGGAGGAAATTGTACTATTTTAGATGGAATTTTTCTGAAATTCCCTGCAATGACGGGATACAGCATCAACATTGTACAGTAATCGGTTTTATTTTTTAAAAAGGTAAAAAAGTTATTGCATCTGATCAATTTAATGACCTTGCAGTTACGGTAGCTCTCCTTTTAACACTGTGAAAACACAATAAAACAAACAGTTACATTCATGAAACCTGATGTCAGCAGAGATATATTTTCAAATTGCAACCAGCTGGTGAAGATACTGTTTATATTGTGCCATCATGAATATAAACAATGTCACATAATAAAAAATAGAAAGTAGGGGCATTATTTTACACAAATTATGACTCCTCCTAACGCTGCTGAAGAGTAATGTAAAGAAAGATGGAGTGTTTGATGGGGCAGTAGTCCTATTGACTCATCCGTACCCAGCAGTCATATATACCCACACTTTTTGGAAAGGATCAGCTGTCAGATAAATTTCAGTCCACTAAAGCAGAATGACTGCAATGAGTAAAGTCATAACCTGCCTTCATCAAACCGTGAATCACCCATGGTGAGATCGTGAATTCAGACAACTCCACTCCACGATTTTTTACACCAAACATGTGTATATATTTATCTGAGAGGGGGGTGGTGGTGGGTGAAAAAATAAAAATGAGCGTTCCATAACTAACATCTGGAGGAATGGGCTCCTGCGTTGGCCGAGTGTACCCATTCGATTCCAGATTTATGGTAACATTACAGTTTTGGCTCTGGCTCTATGCTCAGGCAATGTGAGGCCTATTTATTTGCTGGCCTTCAAAACTGGCTGCCACACTCATGCCCTGCTGCCTGCCAGGTCTGCAGCCTCTCACTCTGTCTCTACAGAGTGTCTTCTCCCTCCACCTCTGTATGTTAAAATATCACAATATGTTCTTATAAAATAGCAAAATCTGTGCGTCTGTGTGTGTGCGCATCTGTGTTTAATACCTTTTAAATATCACTCTGGCTGTTCTGTAACACCATCCTTTTAAAATCTGTCCTGGGACTTTCACTAGGTTTGGACACATGGAAGCCCGCTTTGTGTGGGATTTTTCCATGCGATGATGATCAAGGAGATTGGACCCACCACCCTGCCCCCTTTCACACATGTATATACACACACGCAGGCAAGACATGCAATCGATTCCTGCTCAGTCCGTCAACAATGTATCTTTGTGTTCCCAAACACAAAGTGTTAACGTGAGAGGACCTTCCAGTCTCCCTCCAGGCCTCGCTCGCTGCCAAACCACATTCCTCCGGCAGCTGCCATTTCTTACATCTGCTGCATTGACGTGGTTTCACTTGACTGTAGTGAGGAATTTATTTAGCTTTTCTGTGATGAAATATTACACAGAGACACCAGGCCCTGCTCTCCTCTATGTCTTATTTGTGATCCCCCAGCTGTCATTATGTTATGAGTGGTTGTGGCTTCTGTTTTACTCTACAGTCAGCCCAGTGCTGCTGCTGCTGCTCCTACAACTTACCACGGCTCGTGAAAAATACTGAAGATGCTGGGTCCAAAATACCTATCGCAAGGTGAAGAATGATTCTCCATACTGACAAACAGTGTTATAAAGCATTTGTTGATCTTTATATGCCACATACAAATGGCTCAAAGGGAGGTTAAAACAAAATCTTCTTGCTCATGAATGTCAAAGGATGATACATTCAACTCAGTGCGGCTCTGTATGTGAATTGCAAACCTTGCAAGATTCCACTCTCCTTAACAGCGCAATCCATCAGGCTAAAACCAACATTTCAGTGCCTGGTTGAGGGCAAACCCCACATGGAATGGGCAGTCCTCTAGGCTTTGGAAGATGAACTTCGGAGGGCAAAGTGGCTCTGTTGGTGACACCACAAAATGCGAAAACAGCAATCATGCAATCATGGCATAAGGCTCTGCCATGAGTGTTATTTTTGAATTATGCGACTGGCAACACCCAAAGTTCATTCATAGGGGCAGAAATAAGACTGCAATGACAGGTTTACACCAGTGGGAGAAAAAAAAATAAACCTCTTCATACTGAAACATTTGAAAGATAAAAACCGCAGACATCTGTCTGTACATCATGTCTTATAGACAGTTGATACTCAGTTTCCCAACATGCCCTTTTCTATACTACTCATTATATCTCACACCTAAGACCAACTGTAGTGTAGCAGGTATGCATTAAACCTAATGACGTTAGACTTGGCCTCTGTAAACCAGTCAAGTTGGAGTTTACATCCATGTCTGTCCAGATTCACAAATGAAGTGAAGACTTTGGAGGAATTTAATAAAAGGTATGAAATGTCTTCTTTGGTGAAATGGAAGTTGACATGTATGATTCCACTGAATAATTCCCAGCGAGAAACATGCTGACTTCACTTAGACACTATTATTGAGTATGGTGTTGAACAATGGCCAGATATGTTGTCATAGTGAAACTGACCGTTGACCTTTTGGATATAAAATGTCACCACTTCATAATTTTATCCTGTTACATATTTATGTTTGATTCAGAATTGTATATATTCTTGAGTTATTGCCAGAAATGTATGTTGTTCCTGTGGCCTTTGACATTTGGCCGCCAAAATCTAATCAGTTCATCCTTGAGGCCAAAGAAACATTTGTGCCAAATTTGAAGGAATTCAAATTTAAAACCAGC
>JAPQRN010000014.1:6876598-6887685 GCA_037367275.1 Coranthus polyacanthus
CAAAATCTAATCAGTTCATCCTTGAGGCCAAAGAAACATTTGTGCCAAATTTGAAGGAATTCAAATTTAAAACCAGCTCCTGAGATATTGTGTTTACATGAATCAGATGGATGGACTGACAGATGGAAAACATGATTTCTCCGGCCACAGCTATCGCTGGAGTAGAGACATAAAAAACATAACCTGTGTTTTGGCCTTTTTGAGCCTTTGTTATGGAGAGAGTAGAAACAGTGGGGATGACATGCAGCAAAAGGCCTGGGTCAGAACTGAACTCTGGCAACTGTGGGAAGGCGGGACTATGGCAGGACTGTACCAGGTGAGCCACC
The DNA here is from genome assembly GCA_037367275.1 of Coranthus polyacanthus. Lineage (NCBI taxonomy): Eukaryota > Metazoa > Chordata > Actinopteri > Kurtiformes > Apogonidae > Coranthus > Coranthus polyacanthus. Next base: position 6,876,925 of record JAPQRN010000014.1, read on the forward strand.
AGAGAACTGGCCTTTTGACTTAGAAGGATTTAATATCTGCTAATAAAAAAACAGCTGCACCAGATACACAACGGCAACCCTGTGTTTGAAACAATTAATAATTGTAATACCAGAGACTTTTTTTATGCCTGGAAGCTCAAACTCAAGGTCCTGTCTTGGCTTCTTGAGACCTGACTTGACCAGACTAACAGTACAAATCTTGACTTGGGAATTGCTTGTCTTGACTGTATTTACTGAACATGTAACTTGAAAATGACTGTTATCTGGCAAATTTAGACCAGCAGAAACTTGTAAACTGGGGGCGAATGAGTCCAATACGCCCAGATTTGTGATCCATTTTCTATGTAAGGCAAGGCAGTGACTTTTCTCTGTCCACCCATAGACTTTTAATGAGATGCATGAATCTTGGCGGAGTTGCATCCCTCCAAGCCAGCAATGTGTTTTGTGATTTCCAAACAATGACTGTGAATGAGCTTATGTCTGACTGAAATTAAAGAGGCTGAGTTCAAAACTTTCTCAGGGAAATTTGAGCACTGAAATATTAAGAAGGTTACTATCATCAAGGGATTTTCTGTGTATATGAAAATAGATATGTCATCTTAACTTTTGTTTGCATCAACAGAAGTGTTCTCACCCCTCAGCTTACATGTCATTCGGCTCTCCACAGGTTCTTGATCCCATGTTGGCAGCCGTGCTCCGACTTGGACCCGCAGCACCTCTGGAAGGGGTCTCATTGTTTGTAGCAGCTGTTTAGTTGGTCTGTCTCAGCAGCTCAGAGAGCGGCCAATTACCAGGATTTAGGCTGTTAGGAAACAGCTGAGGTTCAGGCTAAACCGCCAGCTTGTCCAGCCCTGTTTCTGTTACTGTGTGTGCAAGTGACTCTTGGATGCACTGAGACACGGGATCCAGGGAGGAAATTCACAGGCATTATCCTCCAATAAACAAACAGGGAGATCCACTGCATGCGGCAGAGGATCAGCGCATGGTGGGCCTGTTTAGACGTTGGAGTCAAATTGAAAAGGATCGGACTAAATTCTGTAAAACAGTACAGAATATGAGACCTGTTGTGTTTCAGGGTGTTGCGGTGAGATTGTAACTGGGATTATGTCAGTTTACAGCAAAGAGGAAGAAATGTTTTGCGTAGTTGGACTTAGTGTAAGCGTTGTCTTGCCGACAACACGGCATGGCGCACATGCAAGAATCTGCGGTCAGTGAAATCATGTGAATGAAAGCAAAAACTTGACACCAGGTATCAAAGCAGAGATTTCCTGCATTGCCTCCCCCAAAAGACCCATTTCTGTTCCATTTCATGAAAAGTGTGTCTCCTTTTCAGTAAGCGAAGTTTACTCTGGCAACCGAAAGAAGTGTTTCTAAACCTTCGACGTTTATCCATTTCCCAATGCTCTCAGGTCAGAACAATGTGCATGCCTCCACAGTCTGTTCTTACAAGTGTGATTGACCCTTTTTGTTTGAAACTGGCATGTGTCACATTTTTCCCCTGTTTCAGACCCAGACCCTCTCACAAAACAAAAATGGAGATGATATCCACCTGGAATAACACCCAGCATGTCCTCATTTGGCCAAACACAGCGTTTACTTGCGGTTCCATGTAAGCATAGCTCTCTCCCTCTGTTTCTGGTGGTTTCTGAAGAAGTTTATTATGAGAAATAAAGACAGGAAATATTTTCAACTGCCTTGGGTTAACGCAACAAGGAGGAGACTTGCAACAGAGTTGATCCAGAGGAAGAGCTGAAAAATGTGGCTTTAATAAAATAAAGGAATCAAGAAGACAAACCCAAACTCATTGCTCGCTGCAAAATGAATGATCTGAGGAAATGATACATGAAGGAGTGAAATCTAAGACAGCAAACATTCCCTGCCTGACAGAAAAAACAAAGTCAGAGGATCGAATTCTTAGTTGGGTGAGAAATGAGCAAGTAAATCAAAGAAAATTAAACGTTTGCATGAATTCCATAATCAGAACTAATGCTGAAATAACAGGCTGTTCCCAGTGCATAGCTCCTTCATTAAACTAATGCGTTTAGGCAGTAATCTGTGTAAGCACTGTGTAGTTTAAATTCTCTTCAACGTTAGCTAATGTTTTTGAGGATCATCCGGTGGAAGTTCCCAGTATCAGGCAACCTCAGTCTGCACTCAGACGTGCCCTTCAGCAGAATATGCTAATTTGCGCAATGTAATTTGTCTTAATGCTTCTTTGACCCTTTGTCTTGCGTGTGATTAGCTTCGGTTCATACAGTGTCCATGATCTGAGCAGTGGCCTGCATGCATCGCCTCCTCAAACACCCATGAAGTTCCAGCTGATCCAAAACAGCTCCGGTCGCGAAATGATTGCAAGGCCGGACCAAGTTTTTAATCAGTCAGTTCTTTCAGGAATCTAACAATTAGGCAGCATAATTTTTCTCATATTTGTGTCCAAGGGCAGGAATAAGAAAAGACAAACTCCTGGCTCTAATGAACAGGGGCTCCTTGGAGCATCCTTCACAGCAAGGTAACTAATTACTTCAGCATGCCACGGGAGTCATATTTCCTCATCAAATGGGAAATGATTTTCAGAACGTCTGTGTACTTGGATTTCATTCTGTGTGGTTTTGCCCGATGTCGGTAAAGCTGAATTTCTGGCAGACTAAATAGCCAAGGTGAAGTCTGGAGTCTGTCAAGCAGCAGGCCTCGCCAAGTGAGAATCTCCACTTGTCTGTCTCTTGCACCGAGATAACCATGTACTTCCACGACTCCTTTCAGATCTTTCAGCGGCGCAGAAAGGAGACATGAATGAAAAAAAATGAAGCAAGGAGCAATAGACAGCATGGAATATCACTTAGTTTTCCGATGGAAAATGTGGCTCAGTGAAAGGTGGGGTTTGGCCAGCTCTGCGCAATGAGGGATAAGAGGTCAAAAAAACCTGATCGGATTATTTAAGGAAGTGTCAGGGTTAGCCATCTCACAGGGCCGGAGGAAAACCAGCAGGGCATCTTATCAGACGCTTTGCCATGTTTCTGGCTATTTCCTGATTGGTTCGGACGGACAATGGAACCACAGGATGCAGAGCCTTCCAATAATGCACAGCACCCACAGTTTGTGGCATCTCTGCAACCAGCCAGGGAACAGCAGCTGTCAACATCTTTATTTCTGTCTACCAATTCAGTAACACTATCCTTTTTATGGTACTACTTTACAATAAGATTACAGTATGCCTATAATGTTTCATAGTTATGGTTCATAGGTTCTTACGGTCACTATTTGGCAAGCCTCCAATTTAACTTTACTGTTAAGCCTTAAATCTCATTGTTTACCGAGCTGCCTTTGTCTTGTCCATCAGCCAGCATTTATACCTGTCAGCTTCATCTGATAGTTACTAGAATTAACCTTTTGACGTCCACCTCTTACTTAGGGCTTATAGGCTTATAACAGAAGAAGTGTAAGGCCAAAATGCATGTATCAGACTTAATTTTAAAGGGAACATCTTCTAGTTTCTGTGTTTAGGATGTGGCTAAAACACAACCCAAACAACAAAAGTTCAAATGTAACCCTACGCCTAAGCCTGGCTCTTAAACGGTCACTGGTGACCTGGTGGATGTTATGAGGTTTTTAAAAGTACAATCAATATATCTTAACACTACAAAAGTTTTATTTGGCATATCAAATTCATTAATTCACTAAGGCTTTAACTTTTCAACTTTAACTTTTCTTTAACTCATCAACAGATGATGATGTGTTTTACACTTTACAACATGGCGTGTTTCCTTTTTTGGTTGTAAATGGTAGTAACTCATTTGTAAATGGTTTCAAACAGTGTTTTCCAAACTGTTTTTCTCCACAGATCCACTTTTTACAAATGACAAGCCATCATGACCCATTTCACCACACGTCTACATATAAATCATCAGAAGTTTGTACATAAATGAATGTTCCTGACCTTTTTTACTACCATTTTGTGTTACCTTATCGTATTAACTTGATGAGATAAACCAGCCAACTTGAAGAGATTTACTGTACGTTGACAAATCACGCCTTTCTTTTATGCACGTGTTGCACGTGAGTGAAAATATATACACAATGAGACTAAATACATGCATTTCATCTGTAAATCTTATCATCTCGTCAGTAAAACAAACAAAATGTACTTTCATATTAGATTCAATGTTATGCAATTATCAGAACAATACAGACACTCCGTATTATTATCAAAAACTAGCTTCTGTTGAAAGATTTTTGAAATGTGTGAAATGCAAATTTATTTGAAGACCCCAAATAAAATCTCCTGCGACCCACTTGCGGGTCACAACCCAGACTTTGAGAATGGATGGTTTAACATACTGACTGATAAAGGGACAAGATAAAGTAAGTTAAACAACGTAAAGTAAGTTAACGATCTGGGATTTACAAGATTTAAGTGCAGCAGGAACTTATAATAACTTACAGCCAAATAGTGTACATGAAAAATCTTGTTTACAATTATAAAGTGTTTATAACCCAATTAATAACCAAATTATAAACCACTGATAAATGCTTTACAAAGGTAGTCTTCTTGGAGAGTGGTACCGTATTGGGTATAGAGGTCTTCACATCATCTGAGAAGCAGAGCTCTGGTACCGGATGAGCGGTGGCATGGTAGAGCCATTAATAGAGGGGAAAAGAAGGGAGATGAAGCCCTGAGAAAAAGGACACACCTAGGAAAGGGGTGAGACATAAATTCAGTCTTCCCCTGGCCTCCCCAACACACCTCTGAACTTAGACACTGCACAAAGACTCTGTTGTCTATTGTCGCTATCAGACAGGCTCCACAATACCACAAGTGTTCAAATTATATGTGCAGCCTTCCTTAGGTGTCCACATCACGGCAACGGATATAGAAAACCCAAACTTTATGAAATCTTTATTTAAAGACATTTATTTCTCGCTGCTGCTGCCCTCTTGAACCCCTGAGAGACAGATTTTGATCTGATCCCGGGTCAAACAAATAAAGTAAAACGCCCAACATCCTTCTGAAGGTAGCAAAAATACACAGGAGACAGCAAACGCTGGGGCCCAAACCACTAATGTGTGGTATGTGGTTGACGCAGCTCACTGCTGTATACATTCAGCTCTTCCAATGGTTTGTCATGATTAGTTTGTTTAGCTCTTAAAAACCACCCTGCCTTGCGTATCATAAACAAACATCTCCTATATTGCGATCAGTGTTGAGCGGTGGCCCATGGTTAGAATTCAAATTTAAGCCTTGTGTCGGGGTCCAAACAGACAAGGACACAGAAGGAAATCGGAACAAAAAGTGGGTTTTTATTTACTAAAAATGTCAAAAAGAACAAATGCAAAATATCACCAACTAGCATGGGGCCTAAACGAGGTCAACAAAAGAAAACACAAATTACAGCAAACCAAACTGAGCAACTTAACTCATCAACTAAACAAAACTGAACTAAAGAATGAAACACAGGGGGAAATATAGTGGCTGACCATGTATAAACAAGTAGACAGAATCTTAACTTACAAATAAGCACAAAACACGCAGTTTACTAGCAAACTAAAGATAAGTACATAAGTAAAGGACATAAGATACAAAATTAACATTACAAATAAACTCTCAAAATAACCTAATGATAAATCACCTTAAAGATTGTCCCATAACCCCTCCCCTGCACTTCAGTTGACTCTTGGTAGGTTGTAACCCTTCTTACCCATCCCTCAGACGTAGCAGGTTAGGGGGTTACTCAACTCAAAGAAAGCAAAATCATACTAGTGAAACTGCAAGCAGCAATAATGAGGCCTTTGCAGCTTCGAGGGGTTTTATATTGCAGCCAAAAACATTAAATATCACTTCTTATGTCCACTATGTGGTGCTAGAGAACACCCACTAAATAGACATCATGTTGCTGTTTACCTATAGTCTGTATATAAGAAGTGGACAAGGCTTCTGTGACATCACCAATTGTTTTTTGTTGTTTTTGAAGTCTCTGGTTTGTGTTTTGGCCATTGCTATCTTCGCTTTTTGGAGCCAGAAGTGACCATATTTGGACAAAAGGGCGGAGCTGGGGAAGACCGAGGGGTCATGGGTGAGCTAATGCTAAATGCTAGTTTACTGACTGTCTGTCAGGACAAAAATACATTTTCTTCAATAAACGGTATCTCCAAAAGTCCAACTTGGGAGGAAGGCGAAGTGCTGCACTCACCTGTCCATCAAAGTCTGGAATTTAAAGATGGACCAGAACACTAATAAAGAGGGTCCTAATAAAGCAAATGAGACCAGACTGACTGACCAGACTGGGAAAAACACTGACTTACTCAGAGAGAAGGGGAAGTTCAATGTATGTCCTGAGACAGGGCTTTATAGACCCAGCACCTAGTAGCTGTCAGTGGTATTACACTGACCAATTGTGTATTGGCTTATCTTTCGAACCACACTTATTGCCTGCTGTGTATATTATAATATATCATGTATATTTCATATCAATCAGATGATGTTTGTCACATAAGTCTGACTTCCTGTAGGTGGCGCAATGACTGTTACTCAGTCTGGACATGGGGACGTGTTCCTGCCTGGACTCTTATCAAGTGAGGGCAAATTCTGGGCAGATTGTGTAGTGTACATTCAAGTTAAAACGTACTCTTTCATGGCAATATATATAAATTAATAAAGAGAACAGTCCCAATTTTGGCCATACAAAATGAATGTGCATGCTTTGTTTAATTAAAACTGTATGGCAAAAGCAATAAAACTAAAGTCGGTGTGCACTTAATTATATGATTGTGGCCTGTAAATTAAGAACAAAATGGTAATGAGCTGCTAGGTTGAAGCATTAGGCTTCAAAAATGTACTTCAAATGTCAGTGGAGAAAAAAACAGAACTAAATTTTATGTTGGACTTTAGTGGACTTGACAGGTGGACACAATTTAAAGTGACCGGTAATTGCATTGATTCACAATGTGAAAATGTAATGTACATTTTGTGTTGAAAAATACAATAAAGATAAAAATAAGTACGTATGTACAAAAAAACCCAGCAAAAGCTCATAGAGCAACAAATACAAGATTTCTTTAATTTCATTCAGAGGTTTATTCATTGCTTTGACCAAGTAACAACTGTTTTTATAAAAGAAATTGTACATGAGAGCAAATCGGACAATACAAGGAGATATGCATTTGGTCATTGGATTGTAAATCCAGTCTCTATCAAAAGAAACAAAAAAAAATCTGAATTTATATAACTTAACAATTAAAAAAAACAAACTATGGTCACCACTTTCTTTGTTTTTACAAAGTCCATAATAATTTATAGGCTTTAATACATACCTTTGCTTCCCATTTGTCAGCATGGTTGTGAAAGCAGGGTTTGTGCTGGAGAAAGGCATGAAAAATACCAAAGTCCTGGCTGTAGAAACGCCTTTGTTAGTGTTTTTTTTTTTTTTTGTCGTTGTAGTGACTGCAGGTAAGAACAACAAAGGCTGCTCTGTTGTCTCTGACGCCTCCTTCCCTCGTTCGGTCTCTTCCCAGCGAGCGGGTATCGTGTGAGGTGTGAGGGTCGCAAGTGGTCCAGAGGTTCAGAGGTGCGATTAGAAACACAAGGAGCGAGCCCAGCACTACCCCGCAGCTACCCCGCCTGGATCAGGTGTATAAAAAACACATGTGGGAGCCCACAACCCCCACTGCATAAGCAAACAGTGCCTGGGGATTGGCTAGTGCGATTCATTTCATTAGACTTCCATAGGCACGCTAACAGGAATAATATAGGGTTGTCCTTCATTTCTTTCAATTCTCTTCATGTAAAAACACAATGTCCCCTCTTCAAGTTCTCAATGGAGGCTGTGTGTTTTTTGATTAAAACCAAGAACTGTAAGTGCAGCTTTTTTTCTTTTTTTTTTTTTTTTACAGTTTGCACATTCAAGACACAAAAAAGGTCAAAAAGTCATTCTGTGCAGCTTTACCTCTCCAAAGTCCTTGACCATAAGAACAGTCTGGGTTGTCGGAAAAAAAAACTGCACAATTTATGAGTAAGTGTACATTTTGACACACATAAACAGTACCTTCAAGATATATAGGCTACTGTGTATAAAATTAAAAAAGTCAGCACAGAGAGCCAACTTCAGTTTCTCCCATAAGTCCAACTTGATTTCCCCCGGTTGTGAACTTGGCATCGGCTGCCGCAAACGTTTATAACATATGCACAGTACATAAGTACTTTTCTATAAAAGAGATTCTTTCCATTGGATGACAAAAGAAGCTCTTTACGCAGCACAGTTAAGTAAAACCAAGTACAAAGTTTTGATCAAAAACAAAACGACCACACATATACAGACTGACAATAACAAACACTTTGAACACTTGCTTGGCCGACAAAGAGATAATACTGAAATGGATTTTTGAAGACAAAAAAAAACAAGCGAGGGTAAGAAAGTCAAACTTTTAAGTCTATCCTCTGGTTTCTTGTAAACAGCAATTTGAATGTAATGCTAAACAGCTGAGAGGGCTGTGGATCAAAAGGTTTGGGGGGGGGGGCGGCGGTGGCTCTTTTTTTTTCACTCGGCTATCTTGTTCTGAACACAAACATGTGAAAAGGCAACACTGTTCATAAAAAAACATCCCTTTTTTAGGTCATGGCATTCTTCCTTAAGTACTGATACAGTACTGAACCTAGTCTACAAATATCTGTGTCACTGTGTGAGTGAATGTGACTTCATTTGGGTCCAGCTGAGCATTTGTGCAACCGATAAGAAAGGAGTCCTTCGCTGGTTAATGAAATCCAAGGCTGAAATGAGTACAAGGTGAAGAACGGCGGCTGCTTATCAATTTCCTGCTCGCATTAGAGCAAGCGCTCAGCTTATCTACATCTCCTACAAGTCCTACTTATATATGATCTGCCAGCAACGAAAAGTCTGACTGAGACAAAACAGTGTTCAGTTTACAGTCAAAATGAAGACTCCAGTCAAAACAAGCACCATGCCCTCAGGGAATTACTGCTGTCTATGTGTGCTATTAGAGTTCATCAGTGCCTGGAGTGGTGAGATCATTCACTACTTAAGGCACGTATTGTTGGGGGAGTTTTCATTCACCAAACACATCCTTACTGTGACTCTAAAATTAGTAAAATAATCCTTCACAAATCCCAAAGAGGCACATTAATACTGTACTTGCATTGGCCACAGTCAGTGAGTTATGTGTTTTAAGAACAAAGGCACTTTGGCAAAATACACATTATGTAGCATAAAAAAGAAGAAAAAAAAAATCACTTATTAAAAATAAGTTAACATTACAAAATTGTCTTGTTTTAGGAAATACTGCAGTAAAACTATCATCAGCACTTGTCTTTCGCGCAGCAACTGAGCAAAGAAAAGGATGGTCAAGGCCTCTTTTGCACTTTATAAACACCAAAAACAACTAAAAAAGATAAGAGTTCTCTTTTTTTGTTCAACAGATACTCGCCTCAAACACCCCCAACAGTTCTCTTTTCGTTCACCTCGCAGGGGTAGTTTATTTGGACTCTTGCGAGTTTGCTGTAACAGGAATGTTTGCCAGTTTGCATAGAGAGACAGGAGGATGACGTCAACCCGCCGGTGGGGGTTAGTATTTCTGCATCAGTGGCACTTTAACAGTCTTGATCTCTGCTATATGGGAGGACTTCTGGATGATGCAGCTGGTGGTCCCCGAGGCGCTGTCCTTCCCCTGAGCCAAGTTGGTCAAGGCCATGGCGGCGTTGATCTCCTTCCAGTACGTCTCGTCTTTGCCCTTCACCTTCTCCTTCTGCGCAATGCCGACGCCACTGCTGCCACTGATGATCAGCGAAACAAGCAAACATGCACGAGAAACAAAAACAGAGAGCAGAGAATTAGAGGTCAGGTTTAGCTTGTAATGAATGAGAAGAGAGGATTTGATCTACACTGCAAAGTAAGACGAAGGCTACTTACATGTCACATTTACTTGATCCATGGTCTGTGGTTTCTGAAAGTAGAAGACAGAAAAAGAAGGTTAATTTTGCAGTGCTCTCCATCTAGCTGAACATACAGGCCAAAGACTGTATAGAAGAAGTAGTGACATCTAACACCCATTGGTTTGTGGACTACTGCTCTGGAGCCTCAAGTTGGCATTTTGGCCGTCGCCATCTTGGCTTTTTAGAGCCAGAAGTGACCATATTTGGACAAGAGGGTAGAGCTTGGGAAGTGTGACAGGTGATGGGTCAAACTAGCCAAGCTATGCTACAGCTAACTTACTGAAAACAAAAACCACACTGCTAACACACAAAAGCCACCAAGTAGTTTCAGATACAGTTGTATTTGATAACAGCAATGCCAACTTTGTGTTATGTTACCAATTAGCAGTCTAGCAAACAGACCACATAAGGCAATACCAAATTAATGCTAACATTAGCTCATGTAGCTCAATTATGATAACAGGCCAGGTATTGTTAATCTGCATTCTGAGCATGCAGGAATGTCCACATGTGGTTACTTCGAAGCAAGGAGTGACCATATTTGGACAAAAGGGTGGAGCTGGGAAAGTGTGAGGCCTGGTAGGTGAACTAACACCACCGCTAACTTACTGACACCACAAAAAGGTAAACATTTGCAAAAAAATCATCCAACAGTCTTAGTGTTAGTGTAAATTCTTAACCACAACTGCAGTAGAGCCTTTGCTGTCATGAAAAAATCATTTGACTCAATAAACAGAAGCAATCTGTTGTCAATATCTTACTATCTGTCAATCACACCCGTCAATCAAAGCCTACACACACACACACACACACACACACACACA
>JAPQRN010000014.1:6887785-6901837 GCA_037367275.1 Coranthus polyacanthus
ACACACACACACACACACACACACACACACAACAAAGCCTTCTATTAAAAATGGAGGAATAATTTACCAAAGGACCACTAGTCCACTTATTAGAGGGTCCACATATAGTGAATGAGACCAGGAAAAATGTATTGACTAATGTATTTCTAGAGAGAAGTCAAAGGGCTTTTTTGGAAGCAACATCTAGTGGCCATCAGTGGTATTACATTTTAAGAAACTTGCATAGTGGCTTCACTTTCAAGCTGTGGTTTTTGCTTCTTGATACAGGCTCAGAAGTGTGTGTGTGTATGTGTGTGTGTGTTACGTGAGGTCTGTATTTGTACACCCTGTCCTGTGCAAACATGTGTTGCTCTGTTTTGTCTCTTTTCTCAGATGCTGGACAAAAAGGACGTTTTGCAAGAAGCCGTCAAGAAACAAGGTGACTAATAGGATCGAGTTGAAAGATGTTTCTTATGACTCATACACTCCATTCTCTAATATTTTGTTCGAAAACAAATGGGCCCCAGCCAATGTAATTGAGTTGTCTGAGGAAATCAGATTGAAAATGACTGAGCGTAAAAGATTTGAGTGGGAATGAAAGGGCAGAAAAGTGAGTCAGTGAGAGAAAGACGGATGCCTGCTCTCCCTCTCTTTTTTCTAAATGGGAGCAATCTCTATCTCATATGTAAAACATTAGCAGGGAATAGCAAAGTCATTAAACAATGAAACCAAACTTCTCTTCAGGGCAGCCATTGTGTTTACTTCAGCATGCTGTTCACTTGGAGAGAAAGACCATGTGCAGTGCACATCGTTGTGTGTCTGTGTTGGTGTGTATGTTTGCGCTTAACCTGTCTTCTGTCTCGGGTCCAGCTTTCTTTAGGTGAGTTTTGCCCAGCAGTGAATATGATGACACAGGCTTGGCGTTTCATGAGGCATTAAAAGAGAGCGGAGCATCTGGATTTCTTAGCCATGCAGCCTCCAGGCGCTCTCTTTAAGTTAACTAAACACACAGCTAAGGCCCTGTGAGCTTTTAAGAAGTTCAATCTTGACTGGGTATCGAAGACTTGACGACTTGAGAGCGTTCAAAAGACGGCAAATTCTCCTAAAATTTTCATTTTAGCCAAAGATACCAAAGAATTGTGACCTATGTCCCACCACAAAGACACCACCTGGGACATGTGGTCCCCAAATTTTCAAAATAAAGCAAATGTCTAAACCTTCTTTGCGCCGCTATCACCGCAACACAACATTCTACAGGCGTTCCTGAGCCTTCCCTTCTGCTAATGAAAATCTGCACGCTTCGTCTTTGCTGGAATTTATTCCCATGACTGTTACAAGGGACTGGGAAAGGGTTGTGCGAGGACACTGCGTTCAAAGTTTAGCACATCGCAGACAGAAACAGAGGAAGAAAGCCAAAACTCCAACCTCCTCCTCCAGAATCGGAGACAGAACACAAGACTTTACCGTTCTGCTTTGTCACCTCTAACCTCGCCAAAGCCTTCCATAGACTTTCCAAAGGTCTGGATCCAGTGTTCAACCTGCCATGAGCGCCTAATTATTCCCGACGCCTCGCTCTGTTCCTCCCTTGTTTTCCAAAAATGTTCCCATGTAGCGTGACCCGTGCTGACAGTACCGGGTTTGCAAGGCCCCGGGCTAATGTGGGCCTGATTATGAAATTTCCTGTAGTTTTCCTGTTCGCTCTGTAATAGGTATATTCCACAGAGAGAGATAGACTTCACTCTCCACAATTTTCTCCTGTTGATCATTCTTAGACAGAAGAAGATAGGAATGTGTGCGCACGTGTGAGAGGGAGATGAGGACATGATAACCCAGAAGTACAAACCACAGAATGAGATTTTAGGTTTTAGTGCGTCAAAGCGTTCCAACAAAATCCTCACATTCTGGTCTGGCCGCAGCTCCCTGCTGTCCTATCTTTTCCCTCGGCCTTTATCTTGCTTTATCAGCGAGCACTTTTCCTTTATTGATGTTTCTCAGGTCCTTCATCCTCTGTGCTCCGCTCCTTCACCTCTTGCTGAAGCGATTTGTTGTAATACCCGCTGATCCTGGTACTAGAGACTGACCATTCTCATGCAATCCAGCCAAAACAAATGCAGTGTTTCCCGTCTGTGTTTTAATAAAGGTTAACTCTGTGCTATGTCAGGAATAAGCCCTTCATCCACCATTTCAAAAGCTGTTTTTGAGAGCGCTTACATATTATCTTTTTTTTTTTCTTTTCTTTGTTTTAACAGTAATATTTTACATTGCTTACTTTAATTGTGATACCAAAGCATCAGGGAAGATTGTGAAGGCATCCTTTATCTCCGCCCATCCTCCATTTAGTCTTAAATTGTTGCCAGTGCTTGAAAGCAGATTGGTCCTGATTAAAAATATGCTCCATTCTCCGTAATCACAGAGCTGTAATTACAGTCCAATTACACTGTTTTCATGTGTTTTGTGCTGTTGTTTATGCTCCCCCAAGATATATTAGCTCAGTGTTTACTGCTGTGGCGCTCGATATATAGATTAGTTGGTGACAGCAGCATGAAGGTCAATAGGAGCGACGATCAAAGACAAACAACATGCAGAAGAAAGTGTCTTTTTTATGTTGTGAAGTCACTGTGGGCTGTGAAACACACTTTCCATTCAAAGGTTTAAGTGTTTCCAGTGTGTGCGGCAGCCACTGTCCAGATGGGCCACTTAGAGCATATAAAACACTGTTTTCTGAGGCCTCGAGCAGGTGAAGAAGGTGCATATGTGACGCTGAACCGAGACACCCAAACACCCACACCCCCTCTGGACCAGGGGCACGCCTCCCTGACCCCAAGAACCCCCGGACCCCAGGATCTGAAAATGCAGCACTGCATACAAAAACTCTATTTCCAAAGCTCTGTGCCTAAAACATCTAAAACTCAGATTTTTAAAAACAAGAGCTGTGCCAAAGACTCTATAAATCGGCCATAAATCACGGAGGACCTTTTATTATTTTCTCGATCTTTTTTCTCGTGTTTTTTTGCTTTACTACTTCGCTACTGAACACTCCACAGTCCACTTTGCTGTTGCCTTTGGGCTTCACTGACAGTGGGGTTTCACGCACCGCCAAAGGGGAAAGCTAAGAAGTCTGATGGTTTCTGGCTTCGTGATGGAAGCCCAAAAATACTAGCTCACTTAACATCACCACGGGATAATGAAGGCAAAGAAAAGAAAGAGGACCAAAAAAAAAAAAAAAAAAAAAAAAAAAAACGAGAGAAGAAAATACAGGCCTTAACAAAACTTGGTGCAAATGAGGGAAAACAAGCAGGGGCTGACAAATTAGAGAGGGAGTGAGGTTACACCTGTTAAGACGACGGCGGAGGAGAGCGGTTGACTATCATCATTACCATCTGGTGCTGTTGTTAGCAACATACAACAATAAACAAGGCGGGCCCTCTTGCACAAACCATGGGCTGGGCTGAATTAAGCAGACAAATAAACAAGCACACACACATTTTACGTTTAGGTTTTCAGCTTTTAGCCGGTGGTCTCATTCAGTGCAATTTAGAATGAGCATCAATTTTTCAATTACTGAAATTACACACTGCTAATACAAAGTGTTTAATGGATCTGCAATATTCCCATGGCCTTAAAAAAACTAAACAGATAAAGACAAGGATGTAAAGGAATGTTGCACATTTTGTTAAACGAGGGAGTAGCCAGGAAAGAGGAGGAAAAGCTTGTCTGGTTCTGTTCACAGTTCAAAAATACATTTACCAGAACCTCTAACGCTCACTAACACATTAACATGTCTTGTTTGTTTGATCTGTACATGAAGAGAAAAACAACAAGTTGTTGTTTTCAAGCACTGTACTATTTCTCTATTCTCTGCTGCCTGTAAAGCCACCAAGTGTCAACTAATTACAGTTTGTGTGTGAATTTAACACACAGGTCATGTGGTCACTCTTTACTCGTACTTGAAATAGAGCTGGGAAACGTGACGATCTTGTATCAAGGATGAACTTACTTTTGTATGTGATGTGCTTTTCAGACGAATTGTACAGATCACATCATTAAACAAATAAATCGGGCCGTTTCAAAACTTTAATAATCATTTCAAACTGGCAAAGCACCAGTGTAAATACAGCGCTTTACAGAGTGTTTGTAGCATTAATGTAGCCAGGTTTCAAAGTGTATTTAAATCTGTTTATAGGGATTTTTTGAAGTCTGTCAGTGCTAAAAGTGTTCGTTAATTTACTTTGACCTTCAGGAGTGTGTGTAACGTGTTTTTAAAGGCGTTTAGATCACGCTCAGCTGCTGGCGCTAAAACAAAGTGAGGACAGATAGGTCTGGCTATGTGAGACTAAGTGGCTGCCGATGTCTGACAGGCAGCAAGCCTGGTTTTACACAGATGATTTACTGAAGCAATGGCACAAGACACCATGTTAGAGATCTTTTATGTTAGGATGAGAAGTGGAAAAATATTTTTGGTTCATTATGTGGCAGGACAAAGTAAACCCAGGTATTAGTCACTATTTTAACCACCATGTCTCTGGTCAGGGTTAGGCCATGTTTAGCCATGTTTGAACTGATGTAGTTTGGTTGTGTTTTAGCCACATACTAAACATGGAAACTAGAAAATTTTCCCTTTCAAATGAAGTCTAGTACATGTATCTTGGCCTTACACTTCTTCTGTTGTAACCCTAACTCTAACCCTAAACCTAAGTGAAAGTTCCATGAAAAGGGTGGATGTTAAACTACTAAAACAATGATGTATAGTGAAAATAGTGCTATTTTAATGTAAATATTAAGTATGGCTTATGCAAATGGAGAAATGCATCAGCTGTTTCTAGTCTGTACCCTTTGCTACATTTCAAAACTGAGGTTAAAGATTACATTCAAACTGCGATTGTGATGAAAAAAGTCATATGAACCTTTGGCCTGATCACCCACCGCCAAGTTGAAAACACCAAAAAAAAAATGTTGTTACAGTAAATTCACCTTGAGTTTTTTGTTTTTTTTTTACCAAAGAGTTCAGCAAAGGAGTGGAGTTGTGTGTCACTGGGCTGAAGGTGAAATGACGTCCTTGTTACAAGCTCACTCTGACAGAAATATTCCACCACTTGAGGAACTATCAGTCATTACTGGACCTACAGTGAATTCCGATCCAATTGTTGAAGTGAGGAAATGAGCAAAATCATCTGAGCACCTGATGAGAACCAGAGTGGTGTTTCAGACTTAACCATCCGCTCACCGCTGACCTGTGCAACCACCGTAGAGGTCAAGCTGAGAACAAGTCAAACGGCCCCTTTGATTTCACAGGCAGCCAGCCAAAGCCTGAGGATGAGTCAGGAGTTACTGTCACCACAGGTGAGTCACTATGCTGCACTGGACAGAAAAGTATCATCCTGCGGGCCTGTTTTACCTCCAACAAAGCCTGTGTCATGAGGCCCAGCTTACCGGACGTAAAGTCACATTCAAACAGCTGAATGTGCAGACACGTAAGCACTTGGGCCGCTTACTGTTAACCAGTACTTTTTGGTTATGACCAAAGAATAAACGACAAAGGCTTCAGGCGATGTGTCGCGACGTCTATTGATACTATCTTTGACTTGAAAGCAGCCCAAGCCAAAGTCCTGAGCATGAGGTGTGACAGAGTGAGTGCTCACGCTTTTTGGTTTGGCTTTGTATCCAGATCTATGTTTTTATATTTTTCTTTAATGATCTGTGCTTTTTATAATGTCAAGAAGAGTCTGTAAATGAAGTTAGAGATGCCTTGGCGCTCCCTCTGGCCTGCGCTCTGCCAAGGCTACTTTTATATCACCCCTCCCAGCCATTTCCCCCGCTCTTTCTGTCTCTTCGGGTGGTGGTGAAAAAGTCTGGGCCCCAAAGAACCGAACTGTCAATTCCACTCAGTTAGCCAAAGACATCATACACGGCGTGAATTTAATGCCTTCTCCGTTTGCCCTGACAACACTTTCATCACTTAAAAAAATATTGAAAAGTGAAAGCATAATTAGCTCTTACACTATTAAATAGAACATACACATAGTAACAAAGCCAGACAGATACTGAGCCACTGCCCAAAAATGACTCTCTTATCCACTGCATTTCTTTTTCTGTGTTGCTTTTTTTCCGTGTCTGCCCGGCAGATGACACACTGGTGTGGCTGCGGTTGAGGCAGATAACCAAGATCCAGCAATGAGGATTACGCTTTGTGTCTTGCTAGATGGAGAAATAATAACAGTGTTTCAGATGTTTAAACATTGCCAGGTTGTCATTGTGTTTACGAGTGCCAGTAAACAGAGTGTAATCAGGGCCCCCGTAAATCAGCCAAAATGAGAAGAGCGTCTCGACGAAGAAGTAAATATCAAGACGAGAGCGCCGTCTCTGTGTGTATGGGTGTGTGCGCGGACTACCAGGGTGTCGCAGACAAACAAAAAAAAGGAACCAACATCATCATCATGAGTGGAGATCAGATTGTGGGATTTGAGATTGGCGGGACGAGCGATGACTCAAAATGATGATCACAAAAGACTGAAAGGGAGACATTGATAGTATCTGAGGATTAGGAGGCTCATACTTAGAATGCTGACTTCATAGCAACCATCACTGGAGTCGCCATCATCCTGATGATGAACAGATGAGCTGGTCGTTACTGCTTTGATAGACGGTACAATCAATCAATCAATCAAACTCGCAGACGTAAGGTCCAGATAAAAATCCAGACATAGAATAAACACCATATAGAAGTATACCATAGAAAAAACAACAGGATAAATATAATACAAAAGTACATGATAAAACATTGTTTAAAAGAATATAAATCTTTGTTCTATAAAACTGTAATTCCACTGATGGCTGCTAGATACTGACTTCAGAAACCCTTGCTTCAACTGACTCCCATTCAAAGAACAGCAGCATCTCTCTAGAAATACAGAGTCTACAGAGCTTCGGGTTTGGATTTTGGATATCGCCATCTTGGCATTTGGGAGCCAGAAGTGACTGTATTTGTACAAGAGGGTGATGCTGGGGAAGAGTGAGGTGGGATGAGTGAGCTAAAGCTAACTTACTGACATGTCAAATGGTACATTTCATGTAACATTTGCATAACAAACTCATTTGATGGTCTGTAACTTCTTAACCACAAAGAGGAGGAGCTGTCTCTCAATAAAGAGAAGCTGTGAAAGTCCACATGGCAGACATCAAAGCCTTCTATTAGCCCTAAAATTTTATTAATGGAGGAAAATTTTACAAAAGGACTACCAGTACACTTATTAGAAGGTCCAAATAAGTGAATGAGACCAGAATGACTCCAGAGAAAATGTATTAACTTAGCATTTCTAGAGAGAAGATCAATGGAAGTCAACTAGATGCAGGATTTTTTTGGAGGCAGCAGCTAGTGGCAGTCAGTGTTATTACACTTTACGATACTTCTGCAGTGGCTTCACTTTGAAGCAGCGGTTGTTGCCCCTTGATTACAACACTCTTAACAGTACTGTAGTGAACTCAGACCATATTGTAAGGAGCTGCTGGAGACCAGCAATACAGGGACTAAGGACCACAAGACCATATGCAGAGATAACATCATTCACTAAAGTATTACCAATCAAGTACCCAGTATTAAACACGTTCAACTTCTCGGATAAATTGTCCATATAAGAGACAGAATTTGCTCTCTGACAGCACTGCTGACCCCAAATGGGCCTGAGTACAAAACAGACAGAACAGGGCTGACTCTTCAGTATCATCCTCAGGGGATGAACGGCTGTTGTTTGCGGTGCATGAAACACACACATTAGAGAAAAACCACGAGTAAACATTATTCAGATTTTTAAGCGTTTTCATGTGCCCAAAAATATCCTTTTTTTGGGGAGCTGGAGGCCAAATGATATGTTTGCGCTGTACTCACTGCATCATTATGTTGCAATTCTTCACAGTGGTAGGTTGAATTGCCCTCTCACACTCGCGGTGGATTTGTGTGTGTGTTCTGCGTCCTCACTAGGTCACACCTCTGTTCTCTCATTAAAGCTCTCTCTCTCTCTCTCTCCCGCTCGCTCTCTGCCCTCCTCTATCCCGTGGGAACACAATGGCAGCCTATTGTTCTAGACACAGCTTGGTTTTTTAAAATGGAAACAATTTGTGTTTTATACAGACCAGGGCAGTGCGGCTCGGTTTCCCTTACTAGGCAGGCAGCTGTGTTTTCTGAATCTGATGACCTGATTGTGTGTGTGTGTGGGTCCCGAAAAGCCTTGGCGTGCTGATGATTTAAAAACGATCAGGTTGAGAGGGCTCATTATTCCCCACTCTTCCAGTTCTATGTTAGGGAGTTGCGTATAAACAGTGTCTGTGCCGATGTTTGTCTGTTAACACTTCTCCGCAGAATGAACACTGTCTCAGTCTGCTGCTGTCTTCTCTGTTTGCCTCGCACCCAGCCTCTGTTTAGTGGTCGGAAGCCAATATCCCATCTTCCAATGGCAGAGGTTTACCATCAGGGTTTTTTTTTTTTTCTTCCCCTCGCTCTCTCACTCGCTGTCTCTTTATCCACCTTTCCATTCGCATGAAGCTGCACCACAGCTTAATGCCAGGATTATACCTCACCTCTGCCAACTCTCTTCGTTCCCACTGTTTGGACCGGCCACACCCTGAAGGACACTTCACCGCCTTTCATATACATCACTGAAAACTCACATCGTAGACACAGAGTGCAAAAAAACTGACTCATTACGAGCGCGCTTGTGTGATATAAAGCCCTTATTCTGATACACGAGCTGGTCTGTGTGAACGTGGGAATGTGAGCTTCATATCTATTTTGTACTGTGAATCCAGAGGTAGGAGAAGAATTCGAACCCTAACCCTAACCTTAGCTTAGGGTTAAACGTTCTAAACAGATTTTCAAGGATCGGTTCACCAAAAAGTGGAATACACAGCATTGAAAAAACAAGACTAATTTGTAATTCCTAGAAGCTAGAAAAAAAAAATACCTCAGTAATTCTTGATAACCCACAGACTTCCACAGCAGTGGTTCACAAAGTGGGTGGCACACACCTCACAAAACATTCCAACTCCTCTTTATACAACATTTTAAAACTCGTCAAAACAGAAATAATATTGAAATGACCATACCCTATTATTGATGGACTGCCTCATCCGCAGGGATAAACTATTTAACAATGGAATACAGGCATATGTTTCTGCTTGAAAACCTAAAATATGAGCCATAACACGTACTGTCAATGAAAATAAAAAAAATAGGATTTAAGTCTATATTTTTCAGTACATCACCAAAACAACAAACTAAAACCTAAACTGAACCAAGCCTAAAACTGCAGCCTTATTTTCTAGAGCACCTGAGAATAAGCCTATAATTTACAGTTCAGTGTGTGATATTTAGTGACATCTAGTGGTGAAGTTGCAGATTGCAACCAACTGAATACCCCCTTCTCAATCCCTTACAGTGGCCACAAAAAACTCAAAAGTTCCTCTTTAGAGCCTGTGTTTGTTTTGTCCGTTCTGGGCTTTTTGGTTAAGGTGATGTTAACTCTGGTCCACACTCAAACTGGATGTAACCCACTATAAGACGGAAAAAAAAAAAGAAGAAGAGGAAGTGTGTTCTGAGCGACTATAGAAACCTGGTGAAAGGTAACGTGCTCTCTCTGTGGATAGAAGCAGCTCATTCTTAGGTAACGAAAACACAAGTCTTATTTTCACGCGATTATGCACTAAAGAAAACATAATTATAAATATTATATTTCATTTCCGCAAAGAGATCCTCCTAGATGTTGGACCTTTAATACTTATCATACACTTTATGTCACGCTTCACATCTACATGACATTTAAAAAATTTGGGAAATACCACTTTTACTGGAACTCTTTTCTACCAAAGAAAATAGTTGGCAGAGACTCTTGAATAACAGTGAAAGATACCTTGTTCATTTTTAACATGGAATTTTAAAGCCCTGCGGAGAAAAGGAAAATTCAAATCATCTACATTTCGAAGCCAGAACTTTCAGAGACAGACGACTCAAGCGACAACCATTTCACATAACTAGATATTCCCAAGTCCAAAAAATATTTAATTTGAATGACTCTCTGCTACACTTTAACCGTCATCCTCCTAACCCAGCGCTACGTCCAAGTCTTGTCCCTAAAAACAGCCCCTTAACAAAGTAAAGCCTGGCCAACTGTCCTCACTGTGATTACCCTCATCTCCCTATCTTTGTAAAGAAAACCTTGAACATAAATACACATGCGCTCATTCCTTCCAACCACACTCTCTGTGTCTCTTAGTCACTGCCACCATGCTGTCTTTCTTCTCCCAACAGGCCACTGCTGGAGAAACTCAACTCTTGATCTGGATGGAACAAGTGCCTCCCTCTCCTCCTCCTCCTCCTCCTCCTCCTCCTCCTCTTCTCATCGCTTCCACACTGATTCCTAAAGCCCAACCTGAACCGAATGAGTCTTGGCAAAAGCTGCCGCCTTGGAACAACAACCCCCATCCCCCCATCCCTCTCCTCTTTCTCTTTCTTTCTCTCTCGGTCTTGCCTTTCTCCTTTCCTAACTGTGGAAAGAGCAGATCGTAGCCAGTCTATCCACATCTCTGGATTCCTGAGACGAGGGGTCCTCATTCATCACTGTCCGGGAGTGGCTCATTGTCATCCCCACGTCGAGCATTGTCTTTCCTGTTGCTCTGCGGCCTACAGTGAATTACGCCGCCGCTCATCAGTCGGCGAACGCACCATCGGAGTCTTAAATCAGACACTATAGCTACCATTCCTCCACAACGCTCCCGTATAAATCATCACAGCAGGGTTTCTCTTCAGAGACGAAACAGGGGAGACATTAATGGTAAAAGAAATCCAGCTAAGTATATCTTGTTAGTCTGAAATATGAAAACAGCCATGATAGAAATCTCTCTTTATCATGAACGACCATCAAGTCTTTCTTACCTTTCTACTTCAAGACAAGAAATCTAAACATTCTCTTTTTTTTTCCACATTACGAGGACTTTTCTTCCATTCACCTGGACGACTTCTGAGCTCCTTAAGTGCCACTGAACTCTCCAAGATTCAATAACTGTCTGGCGCTCGCTGTGACCTAATTTGAAAGGCCCTCAGGATCTCAGCGGCTGCCGTCAAACTCTGCTGTTTTCGTTGAACGTATTTCTAAGAAAACTATGTGTTAAACAGCACCTTCCTTCGAAATAAGCCACTTTAAAGGTGACTTCTTGGCCTCGCATTTGCCAGAAAATCTCTGACTCAGATAGTGGTTGATGGGGAATGCAATAAACTGAAGTAACAGACAAATATCTTGGCGATCTGAACGCATAAATTCTATTTTTAAATTACTGAGGGAGCATTATAGCAAGAAAACAATGCAAAATAAATAGAAGAACAATGAAGCTGTTTTCGAAAATCGTTATTTCTAATCAAAAAAATGTTTATTATCTGGTTTTAATCAGTGCGCTTTCAAAAGAGGCACATAAAAATCTAATTATTGGAAACTTGCTTTTGGCTACTGACTGACTTTCAGTTATCGGTACTTTTCCACATCAGTTGAAGCTCTGGCAAGATCTCTACAGGCTACTGTACTCAGCTGCAACCAGCGTCCATAAAGGAGAGAACCTGAGAAAATGTGCCACTGTCAGCCTCATGTAAAATGTCTGACCGAGATGTCTCAGCCTGCGTCCGCAGAAACGTTGCGAGTTATTTGGCGTATAATGATCTATATGATATTGGACGGGGCGAAATCTGGTACCGAGCAAGAAGAAAAACATTCAGCCAGATTCCTGCCATTTAATATCCCATTAAAGGGTAATTTGGCATGAAACCCCTGGCATGTGTGATGGAATTCTACTGCTCCTTGTGTTCAATGAAATTCCCCACAGGCTTTGGACTGTATGCATGTAGGTGTGTGTGTGTGCATGTGTGTGTGTTTGTACTGGATGCACGGATTGGACGTGTGTGCGTGCATGTGCTTGTATGAGGTTTGCAAATGGTACATGTGTGTGTAAGTCCTTTGAAAGCAGGCAGAAGTTTTCCACTGGGGTAAATCTACACTCTCCATCTCCTGCCACGTCTGACTGCCCTCTGTAGTCACAGATAACACTGTGGGCTCAGGCCCATCCACAACAGCCAACTGGCTCGTTAATGGACTCTTTAGCCAATGGGGCGACGGTTGCCAGGCACGCCACTTTTGCTTCGGCCAATCACGATTGTTTAACAGGCAGGAATTCTGCAAAAGAATGTGCGAAGAGACACCGTTTGTGCTCTAAGTTCAAATTCTTTTCCTCCCTACTGGATGAAAATGTCAGACATTCTGTCATTGTCAAAAACAAAGTGGGGGAGAACATTTGGAGAGTTAAATCTGATTTATTCTATGGATGTTTTTGTCTGTGTAACTGATTCAAGTACAGATTTATGTGAAATCTGCTACACAGGGAGACATTTTTCTCTTATTATAAAAACACAATAAAAATGTTTGTAAAAAAAGAATTTGTCCAAGACAAAAATATATGGAATGTGCAACGCACACGAGAGAGAGAGAGAAGTGCAGAGGAAGTGATGCAAACCCAAGTATAAAATTATTTTTCTCTCTCCCTCTTTCATTTTCTAAGTCTGTATTGGTGACTTCACATGTGCAATTAAAATTTCATTTTCTCCACTTTGTGCGTTTTTTTTTCTGACTGGGTGATCGGATTAGAAGGCCCCGGCAGGTGTTCGTTCCCATGAGTCAACACCGCCTCGGAGAAGTTTCCATGTGTGGACTCAAAAGCTTCTCTTGCATGTAACAGAGTAACACTTCTGTGAAGGTGCCAGAGCCCGAGAAATCCAAGAGGGAGACGTCAGCGCCAAGAAATGATATTAACCATAGAGATAAAATAGTTACTCTCTATTAAAAACAGCAGGCCAGCCAGGTAAATTAATCCTTTTTTTGGGATTTACGTTATTAAAATCTGGTAGAGAGGGAGTTATAAGTCTCTCTTGGTCTATCCATCTCTTTGTTGCTTTCACCATCTGTGAGTCCCAGCAGGTGCTTCGCTCCGAAAAAAAAAAACCCGACATTTGTTCAGGTCACAGGGTTTGAAGCTTTTCGATCAGGAGGGTTGTAACCGTCGCAGTCGATGATGCATTTCATACAAACCCCCCCCCCACTCACACACACACACACACACCACCCCCACACCCTCCGGCAGAGACGACTTCACGCTCAGATAATATGAAACACATTTGTCCAAAAGTGGAGCTTTGATTGAAACACAATAAAACCCGCTCTTCCCCCTTTACAAAGCCTCCCCGTTCCTCTATCACTCCATCACCTACACCTTCAAATCCATCCCCTCCGGGTCCTGTCCACGCCGAAACACACAGTGAAAACATTACTATTGGTTATGAAGTCTGCCTGAACAAAGGCCCAGTGTTCACAGCTGAAGAAGAGCTTGGACAGATCTGACCTCGATTGTTTGCAGCTCAGACAAGTTGAAACACAAATCTAGCTTGAATTTAACTCCTTGCCGACAAAGATGCCCTAAATAAAAACCATGTGAAAGTCCGTAAGACGACATTTTTTCAGGGATTATTTCCTCACAATAGGTGTCGAAAGCTAGAAACAGACAGGAGCGAATTGTGCACATGTGAGAAACAATAAAACAGTAGCACCCGACCGGAGATACACTTTATCTTGTTTTATCTCACTCTGGAGGGCGTTTCATTCTGCAGAAATATTAATGGCCCTCTGAAAGGAGGAAAACTGGGCCGGATACCTTTGACACTACTGACTGTAAAAACTTCAGAAGCAATCATGTAATGGATATCAACACATTGGATTTGGTCTTGTAACATTCACCAGGTTAAAACTGACCCATTTAAAGGTTAGGGTTACATTTGAGCCATGTTTGAACTGACGGACTTTGGGTTGTGTTTTAGCCTCATGTTAAACACAGAAACTAGAAGACGTTCCCTTTCAAATGAAGTCTAATACATGCATTTTGGTTGTACACCTCTTCTGTTATAAGCCTAAACCTGAATGAACTTTCACCAAGGGCCAGGGTTTCATGAGAAGGGTGGATGCTAAAAGGTTAATTTAAAGGTAAAATTCTCTT
>JAPQRN010000014.1:6901937-6914661 GCA_037367275.1 Coranthus polyacanthus
CTTTTACATAACACGCACACAGTGTGGCGGCACACAAACACAGCCCGGTCGCCTCGGCCCTGCTCTCTCAGCACGACCTCATGGCAGGATCAAAGGCATGCCAAACAGTAGTCTGAAAGTGAGCATGTTCCACATGGCCTTGTTGTGTCTGGCCTGTTATAGCCTGGTCAGAGGAACTGGCTGGGGGGAATTCCTCCTCTACCCAGTGTGTGCTTGTGTGAAGTGATGTGTAATAGAACATTTTTTCAAGGCTCTCAGTAGTCACAAGAATCACATTTAGCAACACAAACAGCATATTAAATGAAAATAGTGAGGTGGGAGAGAACAGTGTGACCTGGCAACAGCGCTGTAATATACAGACAGGCAGGAAGACAGGCAGAGAGGCAGACAGCTGCGAATAATGGACCAGATGCAGGAATTAAAACAAAATGTGCAGATGGAAGGGACAAAAAAAGAACAAAAGTGAAGGATGTCGTGTGTGTGAGGGAGACTCTCGAGGGGAAAGAATGCAAGAAATGTGGCTTCTTACCAGCCCGATAAACAAAGTTCGCCTCAGCCTCAGAGGAGGACGGCGACAGCAGCTCATCATCGTACTCGTTGGAGCTGAAGGAGCCGGAGTGGTTCCTCTTGCGAGCGTCCATGACGGCGTTGGCCACCATGACGTGGCGCAGCGAGTCGTTCAGGTAGCGGTGCAGGAGGCTGCTTTTGTACTTGGGTGGAGACACGTAGTCCTCGGCCAGTGAGGCGGCTTCAGCGGCGGAGCGCAGACCCGCGCCCATACCCATACCCATGGCCATACCAACCATGGAGGAACCCTCCTTCTTGATGACACTCTGGTACATGGGCTTGTTGAGCTCCTCAGGGCCGTTCTGTGTCCTCTGAGGGTTGTCTCCATCTGAACCAAAAAATATACAACCATTTAACATTTCAGCCATGTTTGAAATGATGTAGTTTCGGTTGTGTTTTAGCCACATGTTAAACACAGAAGATGTTTCTTTCAAATGAAGTCAAATACATTGCATTGCATTTTGGCCTCACATTTCTTCTGTTATAACCCTAACCCTAAGCGAGAGTATAGTTTGGCTTACAACTGAGATTTTTACCCACTTTTTTGGAAATTCTGAGGTATATATTGTATAATAATAAAAATATATAAACATATGATTTTTTTTTGTCCATATCGCCCAGCCCTATTTCTGAAGCAAAAGCCAACCTAAATCCTAAAATGATTTTCTAACTTTCATGCCTTGCATGTTCATTCCTACTGACTCAGAGTGTAGTTATTTTAAGCTAATCTTGAATCTAAATACCAGCGCGGGGAAATTTCTACCTGGCACCCCTGCCCTCCTGTTGGCATTACCTCAAGAGCAGAAAGCTCAGCCGAGATTTAAGACGCATTACCAAACCATAACGGATGGTAGTCTATTTCCTCTCCGTCTAAAGCACATTGCCCCTCTATTCCCCTGCAGAAATAAATAATTTCCAGGGTGCTCTGCGGCTGAAGAGATTGAATTAAAGCACGGGTCCCTACCTGATGAAAGGAACAGGGGGGAAGATAAAACACCGTACTGAAAAACCAGATATCCTCTGGCAGGAGGGAAATCAGGGAGAAGTTCACTCTAGATACTGTCCCTGCCAAGACTGTAATTTTGTAATTTGGGCAGGTTGGACTTTTGATTCAGTCTGGGCCAAATTAAAATTATGGCTCCAACATATCAGAACCACATGGAGGTACTTGCTCTCCTTCTGCTGTGCTTATGTTTGAGGGAGAATTCACCGAGAGCTCTGTCTCAATGTCCACTTTGACCACACAATCTGTAATATAATAATACATCTGAACTGTCATTTTAACTATGTGGCGATGTACACCCAGTCACCAGCTCCTTTTCACACCTTCTCCATTCTGTCGGTTCTTACCCAAACACAAATGTAATACATGACATATGTCCCTATATCAAGAGTGATGTTGCCATATGTTACCTATAAGGCAATGTGTTTTTATCACATACATACTTCCTCTGGATATATGAAAATATAAGTTTATAACGTGTATGAAGTCGGGACAGAATGTGCAATAACACCCAGGAACAAGACAAAAATGTCACTAAAGTCTGCACACTGTTAGGCTCCGTGACGGTAATTTAATTCTCATTTTAAAACATTCTCTTTAAGACAGGCAACTTTCAATCTACAAGATCTTCCCCAGGCCTGAAGATTTTGTAAATATTGTAGATTTTTAAAACATTCTATTTAAGAGAAATAAATTACATACTTGGACACAATATATGAAATTGTTCCACTTACATATATATATATATATATGTAGCCTACATATCAGGAGTTTCCACTAGCTGGTAATTACCAGTTTTTGCCTGCTAAAATTAATTAAAAATCTATTAAAAAAATGTTTGTCAAAATGTCCAATACTAGTGCTCACATAAAACAACTGGGCTCGATTGGCTAAATTGTCTGTGTTCTGCTTCTCACTGCAGAATGGAATTAAGACGGTGCTACAAAGTCATGTGGAGGAGGAGAGAGTGAGGGTTTAAGCACACTGCAAAATGTGCAGAGGCACGTTCATGGACACGTTTGATTTCAACAGCAGAGGACTTCACCGCACTGAAAAAAATGAGAAAATAAAACATTACCTGAAAATATTATCAGGTATCCAACAGGTGACAGTTGATGCCAAGCAAGCCTTTAGCAGCTAATATTGAGTTTTGTTCAGTTGTTACTATTCATTAAAGGTTCAATGTGTAAGATTCCTTGTGTGCTTTCATGACGTTTGTTTTGGAGTCTGTTTTGCGCTGGGAGCCAGTCATTTATTGACATTAGCTCCCTTGATTTCTAAACTAACAACATGGTTTTTTTTGGGTTGTTTTTCTTTTTGTGAAAATTCATATGCTCCCAAGTTCTTCATTGCCTCTCTTTTGCCCATCTATAGCAGTAACACTACAATTTACACTGGCTACCGTTAGCTTAGAAATGGATTCGACTAATGACTGACTCCCAACGCAACACAGGCTCCAACACAAACTTCATGTTAAACACATTTGTTTTGAGGTTTTTGTCATTCTTTTGTCAACCTAACAGTAATATAGACTGTTATTAAAATGTGACCAAACTTCAGAAACTGGTCCGGCAAGAAAAACCCTGGTACATATTTCATATATAGAATTCCTATAAATGTACATTACGTTTGCGTATGAGTAGATGTGCTACTGTAACTACAAAACAAGCTGGACCATTTTAGGTCAGTGACAGGAATGTTTGCTGGGTCAGTGGGGTTAGATCTGGCCCCATAAATAGCCTCTGAGACAAAAGCACAGGCTTAAAAACATAATGGAGGGCCTTTTGGCGCATAGGTCAGAAGTGGGAGCAGGCTGCGGATAGCTTCATAACCATAATGTGACAGGGAGAAGAGTCAGGCAGATATACGCAGCCTCTGGTGGTACAGTGGCCTGTGGCGGACACAATGCAAACACCATGCACACATTCCTCTGTAAGCCGCACGCTCTGCCTCTCCTCCTCAAAAATGTAATTAAAGATCGCTGACACTACAGCGCTCTTCCTTTCTGTTCATTCTCTCACTGCATGAGTATGGATGTTTGATATTTTTTTTGTTTCCTGACCATGTTTTCTGTGCTGTCAGTGAGTAGAAAAAGAAGGCAGTCCCTCCCTTGAGGATCGGCATGTGTGCATGTGTTTGCAGTAAATACACGGCTGACAGAGGAGCTACTCATTTCCAATTGCAGGCTGGGAGACAGAGGTTGGCTCAGCGGGGTGTCTTAATGACAGCGTGTCGCAGCTTGCCGTCTCTCGGCCGGGCCACACACTCACCATTTATATACACCCAGAACATGGCTCTGCATAGCATCAGCCCACTTTAGGATATGCAGACAGAAAGATGGCCTGGCCTTTGGCCTCATTTCACGTCATATCGCCAGATCAGAGTTTCAGGGGTGTGAGGAGTATGATGTAAGTAGAAATTACCACTCTGTCACTCTGTAAAAAGAGCACCAGGTTCACATCTGAAATTATTATCCGAAGCCGAGACATTCTGATGTACATCTTTGATGTGATCATCCATCAGACTGATGGATGGAGCTGTGCCGCAAATGGAAACATTTTCCACCATGCTTTAATATATATGATTGATGTGTTACTGCAGACCTATGTTAAATACTGCCAATCATATGAGTTTTTTTACAGTGACATATAAGTGGATTCATGAAAAAATACTGTCACTCTTGCTTTTATCAAGAGCAACTTTCAATAGAATGGGACTGCAGAATATCAAACTTTCTAGGTCATCATTACAATCAGCTATAACTAAGAATTTAATGGGTCACAGAACGAAAAAAAAAACTCACTAAAATAAGTGGAGCGTCATATCACCGATCCCAGTAGAAGAATGAATTCAACTTTGACACAGAAGCAGAACGAACGTGGGGCATGGAGTTTAAAAGGCCTGGGCAGGGCCCTGTGCCAGGCACAGAGGGTCACACAGAATGATGACATTTGTTAGGAATGTAGCAGAACTGAGGATATAAATCAGGATATCTTAGATTATATTGGTCTCTCTTTTTAAAAATCTGTCGCTAAACTCAAGGAAATACAATACTACAGTGAGGTGTGGCCCTGTAGATAACTCTGCATTCACTTCCACCATCACTGGTTTAAGTTTATATATCACGTCTTTTGTGTTTCACGGTACATTTTGATAAATACATTTCCGACCAGTTACATCACAAAAGTTGCTCACTCTCTGTTGTAGATTAAAACACACACAAACCTCTATTATACGTGGGGAATATAATATAAAAAAGAGAAGAAGCTGCTGTTTAAGGGAGCTTTCACACCTAACTCTTTTAGGCCTTCAGAATTTTCAGAACCCTGGTCCTAAAAAAAGATGTGGTTTCAGTCTGGATCAAACTGAACCTTGGTTTGGTTTGTTTCTAGTGTGAAAACACTTTTTTGGGTGGCTCAGGCGTTTGGACCAATTACAGGACACTATGGAAGACTGTCATCAGTCATTAAACGAAGGAGAAAACGAACGGGAGGAAGGAAAAAGGAGCATATGGGGAGAGGAGGAGACAGTAAGTGAAAAGTCAGCTCAGAAAAACACAAAAGCACAGAAACCTTTAATGTATTTTCTGAGGGGATCTGAGAAAGAGAGAGGATACCATTTTCACAAAAGATTCATTTGACAAATTAAAATTACTCTCGTATTGTGCTCAGATTTGCTGCTGCTGGTAGTAATGCCACAATAATGATAGTATAGTGGAAACAAAATGAATGTACACCTGTCTAAAAACTAGTCAAGCACAGGGAGACGTAGCCCACGTAGGTGATGATGACAGGATGTAGGTACGTCATGCAAAAGTTCATTAGTGCACTTGCAAAATTCCCTTGAAAGTTAACTCCTTGAAACCGAGCCTGACTGAATCAAATGTATACAGTTGAACAGAAACATGAACCTTAGTTTGGACCTTGGTTTGAAATTTCAGGTGTGAAAAGGCCCTAAGGTGCCGTCAAGCCGTACCATCTGAGCAGCTGTCGTCGCTGCTGACGCTCAGCCTCTCGGCGTTGCCCTGAACATATTTGTTGTAGAGCTTGATCCTCAGCGCCCAGCTCAGGTCCGGCTGCCTCACCGTGTTCTTCAGTCGCCTCCTGGCATTGGCAAACCAGTTGGAGACCTGCGAGAGAGAGAAAGAGAGGTGGAAAGAGAGGAAGTGGGAACACGCAGCAAATAGAAACATATGTTATTGTTTTGATTCCAAACACCTCCACATCCATAGCAAAGCAAAGACTATCCTTTATGAAAACGCCTGCTCTGCTCCTGCCATCAGTCTCATTCAGAAAAACCAAGGGAGAGACCGAGGAAAAGACAGAAACAGAGTCAGGTTGCAGCGCGGCTCTCTGAAACTGAGCTTTAAGAAACATCCCAGACACTCCGGAGAGACAACCCAGCATGCATCTTTTCTGTATCAACGCCATGTAGAAACATTTAACACCATCTGAACGCCGGACGGCCAGCGAACGCAACGTTTCATTAACCAACGTTCCAACCGAGATGTACGTCCCCCGTGCTTATTCTGGACTCGCACAGGCTCCCTTCAATAATACATTTTTTCCAAACACTGTCTTCAAGATGCAATAAAAAAGACACTTGAGCCGGCGCTCTTCCTTTCACTGGGAGGGGAGGCCATTAGATGTTATACTAGAATAACTTTTCATGCTCAATAGACTTCAAGCGGCTTATGAAGGGGCTGGGACAGGGGCCTTATGCTAGAGTACTTATTTTTCTGATCCCGTGCTCTCTTTCAGTATCATGTTTCTCGTTAAGTAAGACCATCCCACATCCTTTTGTCTCAGGCCCAGCGCTGTGGCACACCAGGGGGAAGGCGGCATCTAGTGCATGTGGCTTGGACGACTCACTAATGAGGACCGGAGGAAAGACGGCCGTCAATGGGGTGAGAGAAACAGAAAGGGGCGGAGGGAGACGGACGCTCAGATGACACTCTAAGATTAAAAAAGAAGGGGGGGACCCGGCAGCCAAACCAGCTCTCTCACCCGTGGGCCTGTCTGCACTGTCTGTACCGTAGAGGAGACGGCATGCAGGCACGGCAATTAGCATGACCGGAGAGCGGCTTTCAACAGTGATGGAGAGATGGCACTGGCTTATTAGCACAAACTATAAAGAAATAATTCACCACGTTACATGGAAAAAAGGGACTGTTTTGGTGAAACATGACAGATTTTATTGCTTTAAACACCTGATGCCAGGTGGAAAAACCCTGTGATGCACAGGAAGTGATGCGTTACTGGCAGCAGCAACATTGGTGTGGCTGGATGAAACAGTGGAAGAACTGGGGAGTTTACACAGACAGCGTGGAAGGAAAGAACAGAGTGCCACCTACAGAAATATCAACCAAACATATAAATACAAACTCCTACGCAAATGTAATACACATACATGTACTGAATTTTATATATGTACATATGTGTATTACGTTTTAAACTTTTTGTCTCGGAGGCTGTTTATGAGTTCAGACCTTAAATGGTCCAGGTTGTTTTCTAGTTACAGTAGCAAATCAACCCATATGCAAATGTAATATACAGAAATACTGGTATATTGTATTTCCATAAAATATACTTATGTTTGAAGTCAATTATGTTCAAACCACGTGCAAACCATATACGAAGCCTATTAGAGATCAGAATCATTTCATATATTAACATATATGTGTAGCCAATACAAAATATATGGTAGCTACATCTACAGCCTTGTCAAGGATTTATAATTGGTTCATAATTAGGTTATTAATTTGGTTGTTAACACTTTACAAGCCATTAATAAAATTTTATAACATATTAGACAAAAAGGACAACGGTGACCTGTTACTTGCCAGATAGTGAGACTGTTAAACGTCAGATCTCATTGGTTACTTGGCTTTCTTTGTCTTCTCCATCAGCAGCATTTATTAGAATTTAAGCACCGTCAGCATATCTTTCAAGGTTCAATGTGTAAGATTTGTGCGCGCCTACATTACATTTGCGTTGGAGTCTGTTTTGTGCTCAGAGCTGTTCATTTCTTGACGTTTGCTAACTCCACTTCCAAGACCAAGTGTTGCACACGGTTGTAGAGGAGCAGAAGAGAAGTATTGAAAAACTCTGGAGCGAGCGTAAGGATTTTCATGGGAAAAACAACCTGAGTCCTTCACGTTAAAATCAGTGCGCGGGATGTCATCATGTATGGAGGCAACAGTCGATAGCTTTAAAATAGTGACCTAACGTCAACAAATGTCCAGCTCCCAGTACAGCACAGACTCGGACACAAACTCCACATAAGCGGAGACAAATGTTACACCTTTAATGCTCCAATAGTTTCATTTGGCGTTATCTAATTATGGGATAAGTAAGTGACAGAGACATACTATTGGCAACGTTGTGTTACACAATTAACAAAAGGTTTCCCTTTACTGATTATAATTGGTAGTAAATCATTAATAACTGGGGATGTCTTTTTAAATTTGACTCTCCGTTTTGCTGGTTATAGACAGTAGTAACTCGTTAGTAAATGGTTTAACACGTTGACTGATCTGAGATTTGACATAACAGATGAAAGCGCAGCAGTAACTTGATCTTGAGTCAAATAGTGAGTCCAAATCGATGGATGGAAACTAGTATATTAATGACTTATAAAGTGCTTAGAATGTAATTAATAACCTAATTATGAATCATTTATAAGGGCAGTCTTATTGTAAAGTGGTACCAAATATACTTTTAACACTTTTACATAAACATATTATGTTATTTCATACATGTTGTAAACGTATAGCTTCATATATTCAAAGGATGTTTGTGATAATAACATATTGCCTTGTAGATAACATATATGACAACATCCCTCTCTGTGTAGGAGCATATATGTCATGTATTGTAATTCTGACTGGGAAGCAACTCATATTAAAAAAAAAAAAAGAAGAAACATCTCTAATGTTGGAAAATGATATGAAACAATTACCCTAGCTGTCAATCTGAACGCTGACCTTTGACCCTGCTGCTGGTATTTGGTGTCATCTTAAACGTATGCGTGTGTGTGAGCAGTTGTGAGCGTGTGTGTGTGTGTTTTCGCAGCGCAGCATCCCGGTGTCCAACACAAAGCATTCCTCTGCGCTCCGCTCGGCTCGCACCAAAACAAACAGCTCCACCGAGGCCCCA
The DNA here is from genome assembly GCA_037367275.1 of Coranthus polyacanthus. Classification (NCBI taxonomy): domain Eukaryota; kingdom Metazoa; phylum Chordata; class Actinopteri; order Kurtiformes; family Apogonidae; genus Coranthus; species Coranthus polyacanthus. The sequence continues at coordinate 6,910,665 of JAPQRN010000014.1, forward strand.
AAATGAGAACCAGATTAAGCATCGTGGGCCGGCGGCCTGAAAAAAGCCGCCGCAGACTCGCTGAGGCCATATCAGTGACCTTGTCAGCCAGATGATACTGTACATACACAGCTGCACGCGCCAGACACAAACACACTCACATTCAAGAGTCGGATTCAAGACTGTGTTTCCTCTAAGTGGTCAGTTTCTCAGTCGGGTTCTCCACTGTTCTCGTGTATATCAGTAGAGGGTGCAAGAGAACTTAAAGCAAACTAGAAACCTGCATTTATAACTACAGCGGTGTCCAATATGAGTCTGAGTTTCAAGAAGAATAAGATGGGTCATGATATGAGTGGAACTATTTGTGAACTACTTAATTTTCATTCCTTTAAAATGTATTTTAATGATGCAATAAATGAGACGAAGCAAAGCAGCTTTTTTAAAGGGTCAAAAGCAGGGGTGTCAGAAAATATCCATGCACTTTCTTTTTTTTTGTGATACCGTATCAATTCTCCAAAACACAGTTTTGTTTAATGAATAGTTTAAATGCAAGATTTGTGCATTTTGTGTTGTGTTTAAAGGTCCAGTGTGTAAGATTTACAGTGATTGAGGAGGATCTAATAACAGAAATGGAATATAATATCCATAATTATGTTTTCTTTTATGTGTAATTGCCTGGAAATATGAATCATTGTGTTTTCGTTACCTTAGAATGAGTTGTTTATATCTACAGAGGGAGCAGGTCGCCTTTCACAGAGTCCACCGAGTTGCGGCTCCATGTTTATACAGTAGCTCTGCACGAACTTCTTCTTCTTCTGTTTTCCGTTTTATAGCGAGTGACAACCAGCGTGAAGTTGCATTACTATGTTTGAACGTGAACCAGAGTTATTTTCCCCTTAACTAAAAAGTCCAGAACAGACAAAACAAGCATCGGCGCTAACGCTGGACTTGCTCGTTTTATTGCCGTGGGTCAGGGTGAGGTGACGATCTGCAACTTCACCACTAGATGTCACTAAATATTACACACTGAACCTTTAGACTGCAGCTGCTAGATAACAGTGTGGTGATCGAACCTGAGCTGTTTGACTCTTGTTACTCCAACGTAAAACATTTCCTAAAATTAGATTTAAAAAATCACAGTATTTTGCTTATAATAGTGCAACGTATCGCAGTATATTGAATCGTAACCCCCTGCATCATGATATGTATCGCCAGATTCTTGCCAATGCACAGCCCAAGTTACAAGTCAAAAAGTTTGACAAGTGCTGACCACAAATTTGACTAGATCACAATAGATTTTTCACATTTGTGGAAAATAAAAGCGTAAAGTGCCAACTGTAGCCTTTGGAAGAAAGCAGGAATAACAATATTCACTGCTGCATGAGTGTTGTAAAATAAACAGCTCAAGATGTGAAAACACTCTCCACACTGCCGCCTAATTGCAAATGCAGGTTAAACTCCAGCTTTTCAGAGTTGATTAAACAGACACTCCACCGCAGAAATCAAATTTCACTTTTCCCCTCACCGATCATGAATGCTCAGTGACTTTTCTCACTTATTCATCGCGTCTTTTCTTTTTTGTTTTCTTCTATCACCGCCTCCACTCTTTCTCACCTGCACCAGGGTCATCTGTGAGCCGAGGGCCAGCAGGATTTTCTCCGTCTTGGTGGGGTAGGGGTTGTCTCGGTGCTTGTAGAGCCACTGCTTGAGCGGCCGCGCCATGTCCTGCAGAGCCTGACGCTTGTGTCGCACTTTGCCGCCGCTGGGACGGCCCCTGCGGAGGAACAGGGGACGGCAAGTCAGCCAGAGACTACACTGAGTCCATTTATTATGGGGTCTTTTTAATCTAATCTAATCGTTCGTTACATTTTCTTTTACTATTTAAAATGTAATATGTGTTGAATCAGTTTACTGCATTTAATAAAAAGTCTCACATATGAAACAGACAATTAAGTCCTTCGTAGGCTTAAGAAGGATGATTTGACACATACAATGCAATGAATTATCTTATCTTATCATGATTCTGCTGATGAAATCAGTAAAAAATAGACTGGCAGATTACAAAAAAGATTCTGCTTTTTCAAATTAAAGGGAAATCTTTCCTGAAGGAGGGTTAGTTTATTTAACTGAAATGGACAATTTTCTGCAGCTGCGAAGTGGAATCACAAGTGTCCCGGCATGTTATCATGTCTCTGAGTTTGTTAGTTATGGCACACAAAGTGAACACTCTAAACAGTATACAATTTTGTCACCCGAAGCACTGCAATTAAGATAGGAGAGGTTGATTTAAAGGATGCAGAGACACACAGACACAGCAGGAGAACGAAAGCAAGAAGCACACACAGAGACCAGAGATCGAAAGGACGACCACTGGCAGTTTTACTCTTCAATACGTGTCCCACAAAACCTCCGGACGGCCATCCAGAACAGGCAACACGTTGCAACGAAACAAACAAAAACATCTTGCTCGGGGCCCCTGCATTTTTGCCAGATTAACATTTCACACCCGGGAAGAAGTGGATCAAGAACAATGTAGCTGGGTCACAGTCACAGCCAAGCCTTTACACAAGGGACTGACATAAAACTGAAATTATACTTCTGGGTTTTCCCGAACAGAAAAGAACTATGACACATGCCCGGAGGATGCTATAAAAACATCAGAGAGAGGGTGCAACTGGCGCGTAGGAGATTAAATATATGTGTGATAAAGACACGAGTTCAGTTGCAGAACAGCTGAAGGGATTTTAGAAAATAAAACTTAATAAAGATGAAGTGTATTTAAATTCACTACTGAGAAACAGATTAAATCCTTAAAGAATTGTGACCCTGTTTTTGTTGCAGTCTGTCCTGGGTTGTCTCACCTGAGCCTCAGGTTTTCTAAACCTGTAGATGTCACTATGGTGCTGCATGTGCTCTGCGCTTACTCTCCTTTATCTCACCAAAAAGGCTCCACTGCAGATGTAACATATTTTAGCCTAACCTCAACTCTGCCTGAGGTTCATGTTCTACAAATATTTTCCTTGTAATCTAGATCGGTATGAACATCCTAAAGGACGTTTTACTCTGTGTTCTGAACTTTTGTTAAAACACTCGCACACACGCACCTCTGTTTAATAATTTAATGTCCTTTATTAGGACTGGGGTAGCACCTCCGAGTCACAAAAGTTCACATAATATTCTTTGTTATTATTAAAACGGAGGAGGTCACTGCTATCGCCCTGCGCGATAAACACGCAAATATTATACACTGTAAACAAATAAAAGCGAGGAATGATATTTTTCCTACACCTGTTCCTTGTCACAAAAATAAAACAAAATGAGGAATATTTCAAGAGAACACTGGGCCCTTATGTGATTGACTAGACCACACAGAAAGTTGAAGGACAAATGTATTTATTGGAAACAGATGGAGACGTCTATAAGACACGCTACTGAACATTTCTGACCTACTTATTAATTTTAAAGATTAGCTGTGAACATCAACACCTCAATTAGGAGCAGATTAGAGGCAGGGGTTAATTCCCTGATCAGTCATATGCGGCTGCGTTAAAAAGTCGTGGAACGAGACACATTTCAGTCTTCAGACCTGAGTTATGATTTGTTATTTTCGCCAATTATCAGTGCGTAAATGTGTGCGTAACAGTTCCAAAGAGAGTTATGTATTATGTATAACCCAGGGAGGAGATTCACGGACGTCGTAATAGAAAATATTTGTATAGGAATTTGACGCAATCAGCTCTGTCTGTTGGACGTTTCTTATCATGCCTTGGTTTTACGCAGAAGAGTAGAGGGATTAACTCCGAGGGGAGAGTCAAAGCTCTGATAACAAAACCGTCTTTGTTGTTCATTCTGGCTCTACTAAGTTGTGCTGAGTGAAATAACCGTGAAATGGACGTACTCCTCATCAGTAAACCCCCCTGGAGGCTCCCTGGACTCCCGGCTAATCCACATGTTAATACAAGCAACACATGCTGACCAGCAGCGGACACACACACACACACACACACACACACACACA
>JAPQRN010000014.1:6918901-6973010 GCA_037367275.1 Coranthus polyacanthus
ACACACACACACACACACACAGACACACACACACAGACACACAGCTCTGTTTCATCTCAGGCTGGGGCTCGTGCACTGCTCTGGCATCTGCTTTTCTTTGGCGTCTAATCTTTACGGCTTGACTGGTGACTTTGGTTTGATCAACAGTGGGTTTTGAAACCTGGCACCGGGCCTTATTTTTCAGTCTGGAGTCGCAGACAGTTGAGATAATCTGCACATATTCAAGATCTTTGGCCGTTTTTTTTATGCTCAGGTGTTACAGGAGCTCAGCATTTTCCCAGGAAATAAAATTTTTGCAAACATGAAAAATGGACATCTTACCTAACCTCACATGAAGAACTCTGGAATAGACCACAACTTAAAGGAGCAGGCTGACATTTTGGAGCTACATTTTACCCAAGTTCCCAAGAAATCAGCGGAGACGCTTTCCTTACGCTTTTTACAGCACAGACGCATACACTTTTGCAATATTGCTTGTCAAGAAGCAGTTTTACACTAAATCTAAATTCAAGTTTTAATCCAAAGTTGTGATTTATAGAGGCATATTCTACATATTTTACAAATCAAAGCCAGTCCATTTGTCATACGCATTACTCCTCCGCCTGTTAAAACCACTGTAAAATGTTTGTGGAGAAGTTCTAAAAAGACCCAGGTTGGGATTTGAGATGATTATTAATAGTTATTTAATATACATTAGGTGAGGAGGAATCCCATATGTATGAGTTTCAAACTTAAAACAGCTGCTGGAGTTGGTCATTCAAGGGTTAATGCTGCTCGGTGACAACGGCGATAATACTAATACATTTGGGCTGAATTAATGAACCATATTTTGGCCGACTTTGGCTGATGGTGTTGTTATGTTCTAAGTTGTCCTCATTTGAGCTTTAAAATGGTTAATGTGACCATTATATATGAGATGGAAACTATAGCAGTGTGTGAACTGATATCTACTCAGTAATCAATGGATACAGAAAGTATCTACACCATCACCAGGATGTAGTGTGAATAATGCTCAGCTGATAGGATCTACTTCTTCTTCGACCACCTGTCATAGTTATATGTGATCCAGGGCTCTATAAATACATCTAGACTCCAGTTTGTGTGTTAAAACCACAGAACGCCACTTTATTCAAACTGGTATCGATACATCTGCAATAAATCAATACGGCGATGAAGTAAATGATTATTTCTCAGTTGTATTATTATGAAAAATGAAAAATTACTCTGTATATTTTAATGACACTGTGTGTATGCATCCATACGCATTGTGACGCCAACTTTCAGGTTGCACAACAGAAACCTGGAATCACATTTTGGAGGGTGTAAATTCCTGTTTCTTTGGACTTCAGTCACTACTAGAAACTACATTTGAGGAAAATCTCTCCCTCTGCTGCATCAGTTCTGACCATTCGGGTTTAAAATTTGCCTTTTGCTATTTCCCAAACTTTATGGAACTTTAAATATCTTCAAAAAAGCCAAATGTGACACTCTGTGAGCCGACATCTGGGGCTCTGTTTTCATAACGATGTCGCTTTACAGTAACTCTTGCATATAAGACATCTTATTTAAATATTACGTCATTGTAACTTACGCACCATGTTGCTCTGTTCTTGCATTTAAAGCCCTTACATGTTTTGCGCACATAAGTCACTCACGCTGTTGTTTTATAACCCGTCGACTGGAGTTCATTCGTGCTTTGGTCGGGCTGTCCAAAAGGGATTTTGCAGTGAAAGTTTTATTGCCTTAAAACTCAAAACATTTGTTTACTCCTTACACTTCTTTCTAACGTATAAAATACTGCATCACGAAGGCATCGGAAGGCCCAAAATAAAAACCCACATCTCCTCCTCATCAGGTTAAGGCTCAAATGTAAGACAGTGTGTGTCTTTTCTGAGGCAGTGAATGTAAAAGTGAAAGGCAGACATTCTTCAGACATCCTTGGATTCAACAGGGCGGACCCTGGTTTTGCCTTGGGGTACTTCATCATTCAATGTGTATTAAAGGATCTGGCTATGAAAGGTGGCTATTACTTAAAATCAGCATTAGCTCAATGTCAACACCTTACGCCATTACAATCCAAATTATTTTTTAAAACCCCAGTCTCGGCGACAATAATCTTCCCCTCGTTTAAGTTGATGTTTTCACTCTGGAGTTGGATTTAATTCTGCCATGTAAACCAAGTAGGAATTACATACTGGAGCATACAGACTACTTGTAAAGCCACAGACATATTTGTTCAATAGTTTGCCAGCTTTGGTGGAAAATGTGACTGAGGAGAAAATTTGCAGGTTGTTTAAAATGACCCAATTACTGTTTTCAGGAGGGTTTTTGAACATTTTGGACACTAATCAGCGTATTAAAACATGTGCTGTCTGTCTACTGAAAGTAATCAACAGTCAAAACCAAGTGCCATTAGACATCACTGGGAACGCTCCTTGAAATTACAGTGGGGAATAATTGCAACTTGGAACACCCAACACTCTTTTAACCTCTCATCCTCTGTTGTTTCGCTAAATATGGCTTTCCAAGAATACACAAATGGCAAGTAAAGAGGATCAGGGTGGAGAGGCCATCGGTATCCAGAGGACGTGATGGATACATCTGTCAAACAACATGCCTTCTTTGTACACTTTCTAAATTAAAGGGTCAGTGTCTGACACTTAGTGACATCTAGTGGCGAAGTTGCAGATTGCAACCAACTCAATACCCCCCCCTTCCCTCCACTACGGTGGCTGCAGAAAACTCCACCATTAGAGCCAGTGTTTGCTTTGTCCATTCTGGGTTTCTTAGTTAAGGAGATATTAACTTTGGCCCACACTCAGACATAGTAGAGTGATGGTAATGGAGCAATGAACGCTGGATGCCACCCATCATAAAACTGTCTAGCTGACAGACCATTAATGCTAACATTAGCTAATGGAGCTAAGTTACACTAACAGCCTGGGTCTTGTAATTAAATACCAGTAAACGTCATGACAGAATCCTGACGGTCTTGTTAATCACAACTACAGTAGAGCTGTCTGTCAGGGAATAACACATTTCATTTAATAAACAGAAGCTTCAAGGATCTGACTCAGCAGCCGAGCTAGCTGTCAGTCAAAGCCACACAGCAGACCTGGACAGACGGTAGTGAACTGACGCTCAAAGTAGCCACGTATCTTTTTAAGCGTTAATGCAATTTAAACGAGTGAGTTTTATTAAAAATTCACCCCTGGACAGTTGTCTTGAAATCGTGTTTTGTACCAGATTATGTTTTTTATGTTTATTTCTGCTGTAAAGTTGGACTTTTTAACATGTGTGTCTTAGGGACGGACTTGGTCTTTCGAGGAAGTGCAGGTTTTGTCACTTCCGCATTGACTTCATTCTTCGTCCCGCAGAAGCTGCCGCTTGGATTCTTGTGCACCTAAGCTTTGCCAGAACTATTCACTCATATTAAAACAACAAAGAGGCATATTTGACTCGGTCATTAATAATGCCAGTGTGAAACGTTTCAGTTATATGTGTGTCATCGCCTCGATAACTCTGCCCGTACTATCTTTGGTTGTTGAGTCTGCAGCGTTTTCACATTTTCTTTGCGGGCAGACAGTTGCAAAGCTCTGAAGTATTTGGGAGTGCTCGGGCAGACTGACAGACAGCAGTGAGCTAGGCTGGAACGGGGGGATATTTATGCATCGCGCTGAGGGACAGGACATTCATTAATGTCAGAATAAAAAGGGACAAAAGAAAATATTGGGGTTTATGGGGTCGAATTAAACAGAATAGCACATAAAAGACACGCCAGAGCAGAAAATACATGTTTGAACAATTGCCTAATTATCCACTTTTACAAATATTACTCTTAATTCTGTGATGAAACTCAAGCCTGAAGCATGGACAATGGTTTTGTACGTTGTGTTCATGTCTCAAAGCATGCAATCAGTTACAGATTTAAATAGGATGTTCTATAATGCCTTGCTGATGATTTGTTGATTTGGTGCTATTCCCCTCAGTTGCATGTCTTCCCCTCAGGTCCAGAGTTGTGATAGCTTGATGAAAAGATCTTGATGAAAACTCTAGGATAATATAATTTTTGGTCGAGCGCCATACGGAGCTCTCAGGTTGGTTCACAATCCAGCGAGGGAAACCTGGCCCGGCTTATGGTTCACAGCTGTGCTGCTGGGAGCGTGTGCCAATTCATCACTGTCTGCTGTGTGAGGAACTTGGCATTTTTGAGCATCTTCACTAGACATTATCCTTTGTCTGCAAATGAATATAACCGCCTGTTGGCTATCACTATCCCCTCCTTTCCAGTTTGGTGTAACTGCAAGAAGACGGAAAGGTCCAGAAAGTCTTCAGGTCATGCAAGAAAATCCTGTGAACATAAAGTTTAAGAGTAAACTGAACATTATCGAATGTCACATTACAAAGACAGTTGTAGAGCGAGAAGGGCGGCTTAAAACAACTGCAAACATGTTGTTTCTTTAAAAAGAAAGATGCCAATCAGTGTAATTTTTAAGCCGGAGTTTTCCAAGTTTCATCAGAATCAGAGCAGCGGTGTCTAAGATTTCACGATTTCCTCAATTTCAAGGTGAAGTATAAAAACAAATGTATGATGTGTTAATGTGTCTGACAGGCATAACCTAAAGTCCAAAGCCCTGTCCTTTTACCCTACACTGAGTACAACAGACAGACAGACAACAGATCCGGTGAGTACAGACTGTTTCATTAGAAATGCTTAGATGTTGAGTGCCGTAACAGTTCAGGATGAGCCAGGATGACTAATCAAGAAAAGCCCTGCACAGAGAGTCCAATCTGCTCTGCCTGTCTTATTCATGGGAGAAAAATGTCAGCAGTTTGAGAAGGAAAGCTCACTAGTTAATACAATGCAATATCCGTCAATTGGTGTAACTTCCAGAAACACTCAAAACTATGGAAGACGACAAAATGCCTCTTAACAGATCTATTTTCCATCCCGTAAGATGTGACATAGGACATTTTGGCGTGTTTGCACACAAATACTGGTCTCAGCCAATGGGTTGTTCCATTGCTGTCTAATAGGGGTGTTTGAGGCACAGCGACTTCTCGGCTGAACAGTCCTTAGAGCTCACAAACCAAAATATTAGGCTGAGCTGTGGCTCACCTTAAGGCCTGCAAGTTGACTTTATCATGATGCACTTTTTTAATCCCATTCCAATCAATACTTCAATCATTCATTCTCCGTCTCCTACTGAAACGTCACGGTGGCCTCTTCTGAACCACAACTCTGGCTTACGTTTCATTTCTTTGATCCAACCATCCTCATGAATAAGTATGAGTGCCTTGATGTCCCTCATTGTACACAACTGATCTTTGTCGCGTTAATACAGCAAAATGTAGCATCCCAATGCATCTGAATCTACCTGTGTCTCTCTTACACACAGCACTTTTATTGCCTAAAAGCTGACGGGAGCCGGGATGCAAACACTGCTTTGTAGCACAACGTAACGCAGACGTCATTATTAATACACTCGGTTGGATTTGCAGTCATGGTGCGTATGAACATCATTTCTCGGTTGCAAACTGACGGCACGCAATAATAACCTCTCTCACTCCCATTTTTTTCTCCTTGTTCTCCCAACACTGGACATTTGTTCACAGTGTGTTTTTTTTTTTTACTCTAAAAAGAGAGACGGGTAAAATGAAAAAAGTAAAGATTAGACACGGTCTTTTTTTAGACTTTTTACTGTATCTGTTCAGCCAATGAGCAGACACTGAGCGCTGAGGTCATTCTATGCTTTGCTCAAATTGAGTGTTTTTTTTGGGCGTCATTTTTCTTGTTAAGTCTTTCTGTATCTGAAATGTCCATTTGTGCACTAAATATTTAAATTCTAATACAGAATCAAAGGCTTCAAATGTGACCATTTACAGAAGGAGTAAAGACTTTTGCCTTTTCATGTGTTCAGACGGTTTGTATAGCTCACTCTGTTCAAAGCTAAGTCCTTCTAAGACTTTAGGTTTCCTGTGAAAAAGCTAATACATGTAAGTAATATACACAAGTACAAGCCACGGCTGACACAACCAGTGCAGATATTAATAATACATTTGAGACCTTTATGGAGACATTACTCTTGCAGCCTTTAAAACATGGTGGTATTTCTCTGTTTACTTATTGTCATGCCAGCTTGTTAGTTACACTTTATGAAAGGGAACGTCAGGATTCATTAGGGCCATGAAACACTTCTTAAAAATATCCTCAAAAACCACTGGGAAATTCAAGAGGGATCACCAGACAGCCGGAGCAGCGCAGAACTGTGAGATCTTGTGAGCTGCTGAGGAAAGGAAGTGGATGCGGAGATGCAGGCTGCTGAGCAAACAGCAGGAAAGCTCGACACGCGAACAGGTCTGGTGGTGTGAGCATGCTGTAATGATATAAAAGGTAATTTACAGATGGAGAACAGAAGCCGTGTTCAGCCGCCCCGGTCCTCGGCTCCCAGAGAGCGCTGCCCTCTGTTTGGACGGAGCTCTGAGAGGCCGTTGTGTACACGCATGTTTTTAATGGCAGCATCACAAGCAAACCACGCTGCTGTGCAACGGTTTGTGATTTTATATTAAGAAAGGTCCTTAGACACAGGAGGGGACGGAAAGCCACTTGTAATATTTGGAAAAAACGTTTTACTGTTCATTAGTTTGTTTTATGAAATATTGCTGCATGGGGAGATGTGGGATCTTTAAAAAACTTCAAAAGAGCAGTTAAAACAATTGAACTAATATCACAATACACAGCTGACTCTCTGAAGGACTGCCTGACTTTAAAAATAAGCGATATATTTATTACTCTGTCCACCCAAAATGTGGACAGACAAATTTCACATGTGCAGAAAGGGTTTTTCCACACATAAGTCTTGTGTAATATGTAATAAAGTGCTCAAGTGTGGTTACATCTATCACCCTGACCTACGGGAAACGTCTGCTACAGTCTGGACAGGGTGAAGGTCAGGCCACTGGTGAAACATAACAGTTGACTTGAGATACAGGGGTGTGGCACTTGTGCCCTCAAAACAGGAGCAACAACATCAGGGATATCCCTCCACTATTTCCATCCCTTCCGTAAAGTGATGAGAAGCATGGGATCTTGAATGGTGACCAAAGCTGGACGTAATTGCTGCCTCTGCCGAGGCGTGGAGGCATAACCTCTAATTTCCCGTGAATAATGTCCCTGTGTTGGATGGCAAGCCAAAAAAAGTGGCAGTTTCTTTTCTCAGAGGGTTTGTGGCCCAACTAATACACTCAACTGTGGCTTTATGACCAATGAGCCTGAGGTCCAGGCTCCTGAGTCCAACTTTCTACTTCCTCTCAGCCTCTCCCTGTGTTCCACAAGGTTCAGCGTCAGGTTCAGAAAAGATGCAAAGCAATATTTCTTTACAGCAAGTGTTTTAAATTTGTTAAATCAAGGCTCATTAAGCTCGGAAGACATAAAAACCTACCGTGCACCGCTGTCAGAACAGTAAAGGGCTAGAGTCAGGAGGGTTGGCACAGTCATAAAGCCTGGAGGCGAAGGGGAAGGCTAGCCTGGCTTTGTGCGTACTGAGAAAAACATGCTCACCAGCCTCTCAAGCAGACTACGTAGCATGTTTAACTGTATCTCTGTAATTGTAGAAGGTAAAAATAAACAAGGTACAAGAGACTCTGCTAATCAGGAAGATTTAGAGGCATTGGATATTTTGACTTTAGACAGAATCAGGCTGTTTCACCCTGTTTACAATCATCATGCTAAGCTAAGGTAACTACATCCCAACCAAAGAACCTAGACTGAAACTCAATATATCGTTCCATTGCAACAGAATTGCTCAGCAACAGGCAGCTTTTTTTCTGCTGCTCTGCTAGAACCGGTGTTGCTGCTGGTTTTCTGACGTCGTGTACTGGAACACAGCGGCCTTCCGACGTTAACGGGACACAACAGTGGACCGTGCTACACACATATACATTGAACATTTACGGGCTCTGATAGGCTCTTTCTCAAAATGCTGAACCACTTCATTTAAATGAAAAGGGCAGCTTTTAGAAAAGAATTAGCTCCAAATGAGGGGAAATTAGAGAGTTAAATATACAGTAGAGGCTTGAAAAATGTCAGCATGAGAAAAGGAAAGCCAAAGCCAAATAAGAAAATAAAATGTTCCCGTCTTTGTTCAAGTGACTAATGCTTTGCTTTTAAGCATTTCTTCGGAATCTGTTTTGACGTCGGGCACATTGCAGAGGCCATAAAGCTTGCTGCGTGGTATTAAAGAGCCATTAATCTTGGTGAATTTACTTGCTTTAAATGGTTTGGAGACAGTGGCTTATTCCTTCAGCTCCTAGTTTTGTTTTCTTGGAGGAAGTTGCTTCTTCGGAGTAATCAAGTTAAAGTTCACTCAGCTATTCTCCGTCCGTGCTCTTCTAGTGACCCCCGCTAACAGCTGGTAGTGCTTAAACTTCAAAGAGCGATGAAGATTTTCGACCACATATTTTCGATGTTTTGCTAATTTTCTATTTTAGCACGTGGCTGATATTAATGATGAAAGTCCCCTGAGATTTTGTGGCAGTCTCTGTGGTTGAGTGCAGAGCATCTAAGCTAACTAAGACCAGGACAGCGGGATCAGAGAGACAGAGAGGCTGTCAGACATGCGAGAAGGCGGCGGCAGCGAAAGCCAACAGTCTTTCGCTGAAATCTGCTGTGCAAAAAAAGCCTGACATGGCCTGTTTACAATAAACAAGAACAGAAGACAAAAGGATCAGACGAGCCCAAATCAGCTGCAAAGAACCACATTCACATGATTGCTATGTCTCTAAATATGTACAGTGTAACAAAGACAGATGGTTATTGCTGTGGAAAGAACATTTATACACACTATTCAACAGCAAACACTAACAATTACAAGAAGTACTTTGCAGCAAAAGCAGAGCAGCTTGCTGCATATTCCCAATAATGAACTGTTTTATGGTTAGTGCTGACTAAATGCCATGCAAGTGTTTTGGTAAAGAGATGATCCCGACTGGCCAAATATCTACGACTTTGCTTTTACTGACAAAAATAATGAGCTTGTTTGTAAAATATATTTTATTATTTATCATAAATGCCCCTACAAAATGTGAAAGCACTGTAAGTAAATTGCGACTAATGTGGAAAATCATGATTTAATTCATAATATCAGCGGCGGAGGACAGGACGCACTATTGTATTCCTAATCGTTAAAGGCATTTCTTATTCACTTAGGCTAATGTCGCTTGAATTTATGTGTTCATATTATTGTGTGGTATTTACGCTGTGTTTATGAGAACACTGGTGCAGACTTCTGTACCCCAGACTCGTGCTATGTAACCATCGCTGAGCTAGTCCCAGAGTCTTGTTGCAGGTTGTGTGTTTTCTGAGTTTAGATACGTTACAAATATTCATAGAAGTATGGCGTATACAAACTGTATAGGAGGTTGAGCAGCCCATGCAGATGTGGCTCTTGTTTAGATATTGCGGTCAAGTTTGGATTACTTAAGGAATGTTACTGCAGAGAAGGTGGCTCTGAACTGTTTAGCCCCAAAGATTGGATGGGATGTTTGGCGTAGGATCAAACACAAATAAGGAGAATTTATTTTTATCAACATCGTGTCTAAGTGGAGACAGTCCGAGTGGGACAGGAGGGCTTCCTAAAATGTTTGTACGAACTCCTGATGAGGTAATTGATGTAAACGCGTAGCTTGGGATAAAAGCACTTTGCAAGAGCGGAAGTTGGGACAAAAATAAATATACACTCCTCAATTCAAGATAAAACATTTTATTGAAAGCCAGCTCAAATCATTTGATGCAATACGCTCAAAACACTTTTCTCACACAACATGGGGAAACATAATGGGACTTTCATCAGTAAAATAACTGGGCCTTCCTATTGGCCAGGGCCAGAAGTCGGATGTTGCGCACGCAGCCAGCCGCCGCCTCCTGGAGCATCTCTTCTTCAGAGCCCATGATGTGGATCAGGGGCTGCAGGAGTACACGGGACAGAGGTTACGGCAGGCAAACATTTTCAAAGAATCAGTATTTTTAAACAGCGGAGTAATACATCTCTGGAAAAACATCAGTTGACTGAATTGGTCAGCTACAGCACATGTTGCCATGTAAGCAGCAGTGACTGCTTACTGCAAAGATATACAGTGGCTGAGCAGCGACAGTCTCAAGCTGCACTGGCACGTGTCCCTATGCATGTCCCACTTCACCCTTCCAAACCATGCCTCAGCAAAGGGGTTACAGCTGCGAGCACACACGCTTCTGAAAGTCATGCAGGGCAGGCTCAACATTAAAAACCTGAGCATGAACCACACCACTCGACAGCGTTCCCGCCGCTCCAAAGGTCAGATTATATCCGACTATTAGTGGCTTGTGTAATGGATCTTGTTAGATCTTATTGCAGAACAAGTTTTGCACTTTCCAGAAATCTCCAGCTTTGGAAGTTTATTTTTTGGTTACATAAAATTGAAGATTTAAAAGATTTTAAAATGTTCAAAGGGTTTGCACAAATAAGCAGAAAGGAACACACTGGATATATGGCATACCACTGAGTGGCATGTGTTTTGGACGGGGGAGCTTTTTTTTTTCCCGACTTTATCTTGAACAAAATCACTCCATTATGTTTGTGGGCGACTGTGGGGCTGAATCAAAATAAGTTAATGTAAGCATAAATACTCTGGTGCAATGGATGAATCTAAATTTGTTCAATGTGTGCTCCGTTGTAAAAACACAATGGTGTGCCACTGAGGTTTCCTAAGCCACACTTGCAATTATTTTGGAGAGTCTTGTTTACATCTATAATGAACCAACGGCAACATTACATCCCTCAGCTAAGCACTTAAGGTCTCCCTGCTCCTAAACATAATGTAGTCTTGATAAATACAGTAATTGCTGAGGTATCCCAGCTACTTTTAAACCCTGCAGACCTTGTTCTCAACTGACTGAAAAAGGATTTTAAAAAGATTCTTTCGACAAAGTGTATGAGGTAGGCGGCTTACAAGTGGTGTTTGAACACACACTGAGGATTGTCTCCCTGGTTTCACTGCAGCAATGCGACATCCTTGTTGATCCTTTGAGCAACGCAGATGGCGATATCTGGACTGTCGCTGTTAAAGGAAATGAACCAAAAGCTACAGTAAGCCTCTTCAAAACGTACATCCAGTCGTTGAATTAGATTTAGAGTAAACCAGCGAAATGAGCGACATCAAAAAGGCTTCATTTAGGATGAAGTCTACTGAGGGTTTAGCAAAACTAGGTTTAAGATGAGTAAATCCAGGTCTGTGGCACAATTACAAACTTATTACATTTTAGCACATTCAAGTTCACTGGTGCTGAAATGAAACAGAGTTTAATCAGTATGAAGAGGCTCACTTACCCAAATTAAAATAAATGAAGGAATAGAAAAGTATGGAAGTGTATAGTATAAAAGAGGGGGAGAACAACTTGGGTCTGTCGGCATCTCTTAACAAATCGTGACATTGTTTGCTAGTCATATAAAAATTTCATCAGTCTAATTATGATGGCTCGGACGAGAAGCTCTAATTTCCCCTCCTTTTTGAAAAACACTTGTCGGCTGGTGCAACCCAGGCTTAAAGATTTTGGACAATTTCCAGTTACTCAGTTTCTGTCCCATCCTGTTTCTAAAATGTCATGTTCATCTTTTCTGTTTAAAACTAAGTATCTTCACTAATATTTCCACTTTTCCTAATCCTTTTCTTTCCCCTTTTTAAATGTGAAACAGCTGAGCAGGGCTTAGGGCAAACATGAGACTGTTTTCCTCCCAGGTTATCATTGTGTTCATAATGCATGTCAGAGCAGAGCTGAGGCTGACCCTGACCCATCTCTATGTTACATACAAACTTAAAACACTCCACACATTTGTGTGGTTAGCAAACAGCCAAAGAAGCAGAGAGAAGACATTCCCAGGATTGTCAGCACAAAGATAAACAGTGAAAGGAAAACAGATGAAAGATGAGGTGAGCCAGCATCTGTGCATGAGGCCATGAATGTATATAAATGTAATGTATGTAGCTGAGAAAATCACATCTTTCCTCCTGATTATAATCACATCATTTAGTGGGAAAAAAAGGCGTACAGCTGGCCAAGGTGTCAGCTCTTCTCAATGCACCAGTGTCAGGGAGCATATGTGAAACATTTGCCCTCGGGTTTTATATGATTTTTAAATAGTATCCAAAACACCTCCAAGAGCAAACTTACATCCACAGGTTGTAGAAAACATGCAGCTCGCTAAACAAGTCCCTTTTGTGAAAAGAGAGGATGCCTGAGAAGTGCCAGAGGCAGCGATTTTGCCAACCTCATAGCATGTTATTCAGACGTCGCCAAATAAGGTCTCCCAAAGCGCGCAGCTAGGCTAAGATAAGCGTGTCTCTCTTTGCTGGCTTTTTTTCGAGCTTGCTCTTTCCCTCCCAGCTGGGATCTCTAAGAATATAATACGCCGCTTGTTAGATATTCCCAGAGTGTGGTAACATGAACACTTGCCCCACGTTTGAAAACTGAATCGTGAGTTTTTGAGGTTTTTGTACTTCAGAGAACTCCAGTGAGTCCTGACCTCCAAGGAGGGGAGCTGGGGAACGAGCTCCCCTGGCTGAGCGGGGGTTGGGAGGGAGAGGGTGGAAGGAGCAGGCGTGCAGTCTGGGAGGGCTGCAGATTGTTGCATGTGTACGCACACATCCTATCACACATGGAGGTGTCATGGTGTTAAGTGCGCTCTGTTGGACCGCGTCTGCCTGCCTGCCTGCCTGCCTGGAGTTCAAGTTGATCCCACTGTGCCAGGTGTGACAGCCATTACGGCTCCATCAGCCCCCACCTATCCCAGCATTCCCATGTTTCAGGCTGCGCTGTGTAGGCAAACAGCACAAACAGACAGCAGTGTTTAGCTGAGCTGAGGGGAAGTCAGTGAGGGAAGTCAAGGTAAACAACATTCCCTGCAGCCTCCAGTGAGCCAGAGACTGTTAAGATGCCTTCTCTGTGTCTCCAAAGGGGAAGAGGAAAAGGAGGGAGGGCAGCTCTCAAATCAGCAGTCAGGTTTCCATCCGAATGTATCGCAAATTTTAACACAGTCTTCAGGAAACTGCCAAAAAAATCCAATCCACTGCTATTATGCCAATATAATGTATGGAGTATTTAATACATTAGCCATGTTTCCATAACATATTTGATGAATTTTAATCTTTGAAAAAAAGGGTTTACAGAAACAACTAGATTAAAAAAAAATCTTTTACACCTGTGGTTTTTGCCTTTTTTGAAAAAGAGTTAATGCATTTAATGTATATGCATAATGTATAAAAAATATAAACTCCCTTTCCAGATAACTTCTGACGTAGTGAACATTGAACTCACGACTGATCAGCTGTTTCCCCAGCGTCTTCCCGGATATTCCCATAAAGTGCAACAAAATGGGAGTGGCAACAGTAGTATGGAATGGTGATGAAAAAAAGTAATTGTTTCTGGGCCTCATTCGTGAAAAAACATCATAGCCATTTTTATAGCAACAGAATGCCAGTCTACCAGGACCTCTACTTCTTCTGCTCTGTTTATTACAGCCACGCTCTTGCTTGAGGAGTTTAAATCCAACAAAAAACCTGGAGCTGGGTTTAGCTTTGCCCTCTGAACCACTGTTCCTAGAGCATTGTTTCAAACTCTTCCACTTGCTTTTCAGAATTTGACACGGTTTGTCAAAGGATTTGTCTAACATTTGCTTCCACAACTCACATGCATGGTGGCTTTTCGTTGCTGTTTCCCATCTAATATGGCATTTCTTTGTTTTGAATTATTCTTGAATTACTTCCTTATCGTCCTTATCGGTCCACACAGGCCTAATGATTTGCAGCCATTTTTCGTGTCTCCTGAAAAAGAAGCTCGAGTGGCTTAAATCACTTGATTTCTGTACGTTATAATTTATTCTCTGAATCTGTTTTCATTGCAGTTAGTTGCATTTCCAATTTGTGAATAAAAAAATTGTGAAAATGTAGAAAATTGGAAAAAAGTTAGTGTATTGATAAAAGGTAAACAATACAACCAACTTTTCCCCCTCTCCCAAGCATAAAAACTTTATTTGCAATATTTTGAGTTTTTTTTTTTTTTAAATGTTAGCATTTCCACTCTGAACAGCTGAACAGAAACACATTTAGACTATTTAAGTGAGGAAAATAATACCTTTTGAGACAAACTGGCACTGGTCTTTGGAAGTGATCAGTGACTTTTGTGCCCAGACATCACCAACCTATCTGCACGGGTTGCTTTGGTAATGACGTAGGCGTCAGTAACTACATAACTGCGCTGATGACGTGGCTTCACCTGCTTTCCAGCTTTTCCTGTACGGAAGCCTCCCAAAGTGCCAGCAGACTATTTATTTCGGCATCTGTCCGCAGACTGTTGTTCTCCAGGTTGTCCTCCATAGCCCTCTGTTAGCAGCACCATGGATTCTGCTCAGCGCTTGTGTCGCTCTAGATTTAACGTCATCATTGTTGACATGTTGTGAATGACACATAAAACACTGAAATCTGAAGCGTCCGGACTGAGATGCATCTGTAGAAATCCAATTTGAATCACATTTCAAACCACCTCCAAATGTGGTTTGGATGTAATTTGCAAAAACTGGATGTCATGTGGTTTTCTGCTGTCCAGACGTTCCAAAAAAAAAAAAAGAATCTGGATACAATCTGGATATGCCAAAAGATGGATTTGGGCTGGCAGTCTTAACAAGGCCTTAGCAATTGCATGGGGGGAGGCTTCAATCTGAACCCCTAAGCCTCTTCAACCTGGAGAACATGGTTTGGCATTTTAAGTATGGGTGTGAGGGAGAGAGGCTTAAGTCAAAGGCTCTACAACATTACACTCGTGGAAGTCAAAAACACGGTAGTCATAACAGAACAGGCTGCACACAGCGCCTGTATCATCTGCTTCCCACACCCACAACCTGAAATCACGTTTCACACAAACCGAGAGGAAATTCAAAGTAAACCTGCGATGCTTTGCTTCCCTCACATTCAGCCCGGCCGCACACATTCACCCCTGAGCATGTCAAGAGTAAAAAAGTTCAAACAAACATTAACAGGAGTGTGCTTGTGGCAACAAAAGTGTAAACGTTTCTCATTTAGATTAGTAGAAGCCTACAATACATAGCGGGACCTGGCAAAAGCTACACCCTGGAATACCTTCAGTTGAAAATTACCAATAATTACCATCCGCATTTTGTAATTTTCATCAATTTACTTCACAAAGCTTTTCTTATGAAAGAGGCTCTTTAATACAAATAGCTGGCTGAAGCTGTCTACGAGGATTTATGGTTTCAGCAAACAATCCCCAGTCATTTTTGGAAGAAGTGTAAAAGCACAGGGGGGAAAGCATGTTGATTTTGTACATGACAGAAAATGAAGCACATCCGTATAAAACTGCGAGATACCAAGAGTGGATGTCAAATTAGACGGCGAGGGCCATTTATTTCGCAGGCTGAAATTTTCTCTTTCTCCCTCTGGTATGCGTTTCCTCCGAGCGAGCACCTGAATCCCTCTCCTTGAACAAGGTCCCATCGGAAAGGCGCAGAGATTCCAAGGAAAATATGCCCGCGGACGCAAAAAATATGTAGGAGAAAAATACAATTACTAGATGAGAGCAGGTTTTGTCCAAAAAATCAAATTAACGCGCCAC
Source organism: Coranthus polyacanthus (assembly GCA_037367275.1). Lineage (NCBI taxonomy): Eukaryota > Metazoa > Chordata > Actinopteri > Kurtiformes > Apogonidae > Coranthus > Coranthus polyacanthus. The sequence goes on from JAPQRN010000014.1 coordinate 6,934,560, forward strand.
GTGTTTCCTCCACTGAAAATAAAGAATTGATTAGGCAAAATTTAAAGGCTTTGGAAAGGGTAAAATAAAAACACTAGGACGGGTCACTAATGTGTTTTCCATTGTGAAGTGCTTTCTTTTCAATGCTTAATTTCCTCTGTGAATCTTAAGAGGACTGTGCCATTAAACACACAAGAGAACGAGAGTTATTTTTTAAAGCAAGTTTGGAATAAGAAAGACCTTTGCTGCGAGAAATCACTTGAAATCGTATACTACATGTGGGTGAACATGTTTTGAGAGCTTCTCAACGGCGCAGAAAAACTTCTTTGAAATACGGGTGCAATAATACAAGAGGCAGTCCAGAGTTTTACACAAGGTCGTAAATTAGACACAGTGTACAGAGAGGGCCCATATCAGTCCTCAATAAACCCTCTAAAACCCATTCATACCTACTGCACATATTGTTTTTACACATTCTCTCTACCTGCTGCCTGTATATCATGAAGCACAGCAACACAGTGTGCGCTGACTGAACAGCAGAGATTGACAAGCTCTCACACTGTAATGTTTCCTCAGGGGTCAGGCAGGCAGGTAAGTATCAGACTGGCTGAGACAGAGGCCAGACTGAACAATGAGGCCGCCTGTGTGTGTTGTGTGTGTTTCCACATTTGAGATTAAGAACAAATGAAACACTGCAATGCAGTTACGTGGCCTTTGGTAATTAAGCTCTTTAAAAGTCCAAAAATACATTATTGGAGTAGTGTTGCAACTCTTAACTGGTACATTAATAAGGGCAAACACAGACACAGATTAAAAAGGGTGGTATGTGTTGCACTCACACACGCCCAAGCGCACACAAACTCACACTAGAATTTCAACACACAAACGCACTGAGAGAGCAGTTTTTGTCGTGGCTCAAACTACAAAAAGCATTCAGCTTAACGACTTTTGCAAATTGGACATAACTCTTTCGGAACACCCAGTGCTCAGTCCAGCTACCAATTATGGCTAGTGTTGAACCACATACACTGTAACAGCAGATCGAGCTAAAGTACACCATTTAATGAACATGGGAAAAAAAATATCTGGCTGCAATGGCATGACCACTTCATAATTTATATCGCAGTTGTTACTGAAGGGGGAAAAAAGGAACGATTTAAACTCACTGCTGCCACAAAAAGATTTCTCATGTGAAAGTCTTTCTCTTTGATTAAATTAGAGAATTAGATAGCAATGTTTCCCCAAATGCCGAAACATGGCTATATGATTGTCTGTGAAAAGACATCAATTACGGGATAATCTCGATGCAAAATCTCTATATCACTGACTGTCAGAGACAAACATAAACAGTCTCTGGAGCTGAGCATGGAAAGAGGCCGACAGGCCAAACTGTTAGACAAAACAATGCTTGTTCCTTTTTGGAAGAACACTACACAACTGCCATGATGAAGAGAACTGGCGGATGTAGCATCACAGCGAAGGGGGGGAAAAAACAACCATAAAAAAAACATTGTTCTCTTGAAGCCCTGAACAGCTCTGACCCTGCTCCTTTGGCCTGAGCCGTATCATTGCTGCTGCATTCTACCCTGATGTCCAGGAACAGCCCTTAGCAACAGTTACCCCCAGCTACAGCCCTTTGACTTGTGCTGTAATGGCATCTAGGGTCTACTGGAGAAATGGCACTTCGCACACACTGAGCTGTTTGCTTTTCTGAATTCCCATGACGGCTAGAAAGTGGAGTCATGTTTCCGCCGCCGAATAAAACCCACTTTGTTTCTGCTCCGTCGGTCAAAGGCTCTGAAAATAGTCACAGCTTTTCAAAGTTTATTACTCAGTGTTTTTCACACATCACTAAAACAAGGGTGAAGGCAGGCCAAAGCGCTTTTTCCTCAATGCAATTATGCCAAACTTAGTCACAAAAACACCAAATACAATATAAAAAATGACCACTTTGTAAATTATCTATAAAATACAATACTAAGGAGTGTGTATGTTGCACTGACCTTGACCACTCCTTTCTCATGCATGGTGATGCAGTTGTTGGGGTCTTTGGACAGCTGGTACAGGGCCATGGCCGTGCTCTGGTGGACCGCACTGTCTTTTGACTTGAGGTAGCGCACCAGGGGGGCGACGGCTCCCGCCTCGCCGAACAACGCCTTGTTGCTGCCCCACATGCAGCAGTGGCCGATGGCTTCAGCCAGGTGGCGTCGGAGCCTGTCATCAGTCTGCACAGAGAATAAAATGATGCTGTTGGACCCCAGAGACCGAGTTTTCAAATGTAGGGAACAAGCTCAACTACAACTCTGCAAGGGACTCTTGGCAATATCTACCAATGTTCTTCTCATTACCTGAATTTATGCTGCAATGAATAGGAAAAGAGCAACTAAAATCCATTGTAAAGACAGTAATTTGTATACTGACAGTAAGCACAGTGTTGTTGAATAGTAAGACCTTGTTGTTTGTCTCCAGCAGTGATCTAGACTTACTGTGTTTGTCAGCTTGGCCAGCAAAGGGACAACCCCATGATCGGTGAGGACTGCCAAATTCTCCTTGTCTTTGGCTATTTTGGCGATGGCAGCGCAAATGCTTGCCAGCACCTCGTTGTTTGTTGACTTCAGCAAATTAACAATCAGTTCCAATCCACCGACGAGAGACCGCACCATTTCCCCTGCATCCTAAAGTGAAAAAGGGGCTCTTATTAGCTGGTTTTCTCGCTCTGTAAAAACGAACAAGATGATGAAGAGGAAGGTGGTGCAGTGGATGGAGAAGAGAGGAGAGGCAAGGCAGAGACATTTGATCAAAACAAGCACTTAAATAAGTATAAAGTATTTTCATTAGCCCCGGTAACAATCAAAGTTCCATTAGTGCAAATCAACCAGTAGAATGGGAAAACTATCCCCAGAAAATACATACAATTATTCTTTTAGGTTAAATATTTATATTTAAAGCTCAATCAATAACTAAGCTGAATTTGAGGTTTTTTTGAGTTTCTTAACAACAGCCACAAACCATTACAAAGTGTCACAAAACAATATGAAATGAAAACAATTCTAATGAACAGAGTAATTAGGCCTAAATAGCTCCACCTGTTGTATATATTTCAGTTTCTAAATGTATTGTATGTAATTGGTAGTGACAATGTAATTATTTGAATTACTGAAGGGGCATTTTTATTTTATTTTTTCATTTTTGTTTTCCTTGTTATAATACCCTGTCATGTCACTGATTGAAAGATTGACTTTTTTTTTTATTATTATTGTCTTGCACAAAGCGCCCAACCCTCATGGGTTTACAAGGCATCATAAAACAAAGTTGCAGTGGTCACATTTCATTAAAGTCCATTACAAAATCAAAGTCAGAGTTTACTTCAGTTTGCCAAGCTTGGCAAATAAAATCCACTACAAAAAAGGTTCCCTTCCTAAAGCACAACCCAAGTTTTCATCATCTGACCAAAAGAAATCAACATAAATGGAGGACATTTTACTAAAGGGTCCATTCCTCGTGTCCTCGTAAACAGGACTGTAAAAGAAAAATTAACCTCACTTTCACTTTCATCATATATATCATTATATTACTGTGTGTTGTGTGTATTATTTGCCTGTACTGAATACATTCTTTAAAAAACACAGTAGAACTATCTGAATAAAGCAGACACTTGCAATAATAAGTACACCCTCTGTGACAGTAGAACTGTGTTTTGGATTTGGGTGAACAAGCAATAAGTTTGACATCTTTGTCACCCTCTCATACTCTCACCCTAGCTTGTCATAATACGGGTGAAACATAGAATTTAGAGCTTAGGAGTGACATTTAAAACTTTTGCCCCAGGCTGACACACAGCGTATACTCAAGGCTTTCTGGTTTGAGTTCATGGCACCAGCGGTACCGCAGGACTCTCAGGCACTTTAGGGGGCGATGCCTACCAAACCAAGAGGCTGGTGGAGAGTACGGAGGCAACCACAGCGGAAGAGCTGGCAAAAACACAGACTTTTGGTATGGCTTGGCAAATCAGGCCGCTGTTTAAAATCACAACTCGCTGTATCGCCAGCCACGAAAGAATACATCAAGGTGGCCGAGTCTGTAATGTTCAGCGCTTTGAAAATAGAACAGAAATTTCCCCAAAGGCATACAATTATGGACGCAAATCACAAAGTGCGCTTAATTTGAGTCCATTTCAACATCAATCTACATGTCCACAGTTGATATATGGCACTGTACTGTAGAGAACCGTAATCACTGAATTTAATATGAACACTGAATGGCCGTTTCTCATTCAAAAAAATGAAGGGATTTAATGTAATTCAGCACTGACAAAAAGCAGGAGCTGATGTACAGTTTTCATCTACTTTGGGGGAGAGCTGGATGTGCTGTTGTGTTCAGCTCTCTAACAGAGAGCTCACAGCTGAGATCAGGCCAGGGTGCGGTGTATGGGGCCCTGTGATGCCGTGCCAGAGGATGAGCCATGTGTGCAGTGCAAGGCAGGAGGGGAGGGAGAGTCCAGGAGCTGACCCCCCGACGCACACAGGAAGCCCTTCCTTAGGAATACTGATGACGGCTGGCTGGGAGTCCCTGCGACAGAGGAAGCTCTCTCAAGCCACCAGCTGCGGTAGACTAGCCAGAATCTCTTTCATGGCCTGGACGGGCCCCCATATCTGAAAACCACAGCATTATGAGGCTGCACACGGAAAGGCCTTTCTCGCTATCCCGTCTCTCCCCTCCTCTTATGCTGGATAAAGTGAAATAGAAAACACATTATCTGCTGTGCGTGATCTGAGGCCGAGGGGAACGAGCCAAGCTGAGAATGGCAGGAGAATGGAGTGACCGCTTCACTATGGCAATCAGGCTTCTACAACATACATGGCTATATGTAAAGGAAAAATAAATCAAGCATCTAAATGTGCTTCCGTGTCCAGGGTAATTAATGATACACCCCATTAGGTGGGAATGGGAGGGTTCTACTTCCTTGATTAAAAAACAAAAATAACTGAATGACTCAGTCTTTATAGTTCTGATAGGACACTAGTTAAAAGTTGTGGACACACAGCACAGAGTCTGCCTGTGTCTGTAGTGGGGCATCCAGCAGATACATTTATACCACGGCTTTTTCATAAATCCACTATGGAACTGCTAACTCAAACCACATGGGGTTTTTATCTAAATAACAACTGCATTGAAGCAGCTGTATCAGGTTCCTCAGCTCGATGGGCAAGAAAGCACTATTTAACTCTTGTCATTGCCCCCGTCTCTGAAAAATTACCCAAAAAGCATGTTCATGAATTTCCCTCAAAATTGGCACACTGACGTCCAGACAAACATTGTCAAACTTTGTTAACACTCAACAGCGGGTCCGCAGTCCCCCTTCTCCCGCCATATGGTTACCATGCATCATTTTCGCTCCAGTTCTGGGCCAGAGAAATTCCAGCCAGCAAAAAAAAAAAAAAGGACTTCACCCCCAAGACACCTGTCTGGGGCCAATATATCTGTTTAAACTTAACCAGATTGTCCCACTGACAAGCTGTTTACCTTAATCACAGCGATAATCTAATAGAACAACATTACGTTTGTATTTGGAAATGATACAACTGCTCAGGGGATCAAAGACCTGCTGATGTCTAAGTGAAATTAGAGTTGATTGACAACATTGCTGTGTAATACTAGGCTAAAGACCTGCAACGATGGCATAGAGGAGCTCCCAACATTTTAACGAAAACATATGCCATGACCCCCAAACTCATTCATTTACATTCTTAAAGGCTGGGCTGCATCAACTAGGAATTCATTTTAAACCAAATGAAATCACGGTTAACTTTGAAATGTGTTGCACCAAATTTCAAAAATACCTAAAAAGATGACGCTAAATATAATCCTCTCTTTAGTTTTTACCACCAATGCTCCAAATGTTAAGCTAGCTAGCAAACAATGTAACGTGTTGTTAAGGAATTCAGAACAGCTGAAAGTTAATGCTTTTTCCCTTTCTGTTATACTTACTAAGTTCTGACAGCACGCATATTTATGATTTATTCACTTATTTAAATTTGGATAAGCAGCTGTAAAACCAATGTGTTAACTTTTTAGTTAGCTCACATACAATTGGCAGCATGGTGGCTCAGTGGTTAGCATTGTTGCCTCACAGCTAGAAGGTCCTGGGTCCTCCAGTTTCCCCCACCAACAAAAACATGTATGCTCGATTAATTCTCCTGTCAGTGCCCCTGACCAAGGTACTGGTTTAGATCTGAAGCTGGTCCCAGGGTGCCTTCAGTGGCAGCCCACTGCTCCTAGTGGACTAGGATGGATCAAACGTACAGCTCAAATAAGGAACGCAGAGGAGCGGAAAGTTAATGGTTTCCCCCCTACCTATTATATTTATTAGGTCCCAACAGCACACAAATTACATTTTTATTTATTGATTGGTTTATTTTAATTTGGCGAAGCAAGAATTTCCATAATGATTAAACTCTATTATGTTTAGTTTACATCAATAAAATTAGATTTAGTCAACAGAGATTAGTTTTTAATTGTGCAACAGGGTTTTGAATAATTTTAATTCTGGATTTACTCAGTGTAAACATTGTTTTGTTAATCTCTGATTAGAACTAATCATACATGAAATTAATCTTCTTGGTGCAACACAGTCTTAGTTAATTATCTGATTTTTTTTACGCTGGCCACCTTTGTCCCAGTTGTATTTTCAACATATAGAGCAGTGTTTTCATTAGAGGAGAGGCTTCAAAGAATTGTCCTACCCCTATGCTCTGCTGTCTGGATTGTGTGCCTCTGTAACTAGTAGCATGTTGAGAGAAGATTTTCAGCTGGGAAATCAGAAGCCATGCCACAGGATATTACTCGGTCTTTCTCCCTGCCTGCTTCCCAATTCACCAATCCCAGTGTGCCAAGGAGGCTTCTCTGCTTCATATTAGCCTGAGGTTCATGTAAGCCTCCTCTGACACAGCTCTGCCCCTGCTACCCTCCCAGCAGCAGGTTGGGAGGAGAGTTTAAGAGACAAGCATGGTGATATAAGCAAGCTTCTGTTTGGTGAGTGGAATCTAACACAGATAACCCTTCATTCTGAAACAACACGAACTCTGCAGACCTTTTTGATTTACACGCTCTCTGTGTGCCTTTGGTCTGGTTCACTCACACAGACACAGGACAGGGGTAGAAGACAAATGTACATTACACAGTGGAGGACTAATGAAGTTCTGTACCTTTGCATTCTCAATGCATGGACAAAGAGCCCATGCAGCACTGGACTGAACATCTGCACTGGGGTTTTTCAACAATGACCACACCAGGCGGACTCCATCAAGCTGGTCAATGATTCTGCAGGGAGAGAGAGACAGAAGAGTGGTGTGAGAAGGCAGGGAAAAAAGAGAAAGGAATGAACAAGCAAGACAGAAAAAAGCGTCAGATTGTGGTCTCAGAGAGGTCTTTCATTAAGCATAATTTTATGCTTGAAAGATTTGGGAGTGCAATTTTTTTGATCATGTTTGTTTCTCGGCTGTATCAGCCTAGCCAGCATCAGGCTGAATACAACCACTGCCAAACAGAATCAAAGAATCGATCGATTTCAACATTGGCTTTTCATCACAACATGCTTTCGCTGCTGCTCAGTTTCCCTCCAGGCCTGAAACCCACCCACTGTCTGCTTACTCAAATCACTCTCCGTGGAAAAGCTCAAGGATGCTGGGGCCAGAGGTTAACTCGCATGGATCTGTGTATGCTGCTTCATACACGGATTTATAAATAGAAACTAAGACAAACTTACACTTTTCTGTTGGTGGCTTGTTTTTCAACCAAAGCCAAAAAGAGGACCTCTTTCCAAATCAAACACAGCCAGAGACAGGTTGCTCTATATTTCATTGGGTCTGAGTGAAGTTTACTTAAGCATGAGCTGTATTTCATGTCGTATACATGACTGTAGTCAAAACTGCAGTCAGGGTCTGGGAACCCAGAGAATTACGCCACAGTGCACCCGTTGTCTGGAATAAATAACATGTAACGTGTTCCCCATGTGTGCTTCCACCAACAAGGCCGACATTGAATGCTGTCATAATTACTTAAACACTCCCTAATCACAGTATCTCCGTGACTGGCAACGGGCGAACACTCATCAGGGACGTCCCCTGCGCCATCTGTCTTCCGTTTGCACATAAATCAGTCTAGGAGGATCATAACATCAGATTCCAGTCTACAGGGCCTCTTAAATCCGGAGCAAAAACAAAAGTGAAGCGTCATATCATCCGCCAAAACAGCTCCGTCTTCCCATGAAGCAGGTATGAAACAGATTAGCAATGAAGTTGCAGCTGACAGTGATGGATTAGAGGAGAAGACCACAAACCCTGGAGGCATTAAACAACGTGTGTTCCTTCTTGTAGCTACACAGGATTCATTGGAGGAAGTGCTATGTCATTAACCACACACTGCCTACTGGTTGAGAATAAAAACAAACATATGAGTATTTCATGGAAAACTTGAAAGTGATCAGTGTTTGTTCTGGGATCTCAGTAGTTATGGATGACCTAAATCAGAATGATGATGAGAGAATGATTGCGCTGATCAACATAAGGTGGTATTTGAGAAGCAGTTTTTGTTGGTAAAATGAAGTCATGTTAACTGACAGGAATGCTGTAGCTAACTGTGTAGAAACAACAGGGATAAGCATACATCATCATCATATTTGTCGGCTAGCCAAACACTTTCTAATCACTGGAAATTTGAAAAACAGATCTGGCTGTGTGGTGCTGGAGCCGGAAACAATCATATGTGAATTAGGTTAATTGCTCGGCAAACTACTGTACACATACACGTCTCAAAATAAGCCATCACCACAAAACATACAAAAAGCGGCCGATGAAATGAGAACGTTCAGTTTACAGCTGAGTGTGAAGGCTGAAAAATTACAAGGTCTGGCCTAAATATACATACTGTGAGAAAACATGGAGAACATGATGAACCAAAGTGAAACACTTTGCCTGTTGTGTGAAGTTTACCACAGTTAGTGGCTTAGTTTTAATACGCTTTGCTTTTATTGAACCGATTCACTTTTGCTTCCCAGCAAATGTAACAGGCTCATATGATAGAATTAACAGCTAGCTAACAATGCAAACGCAGACATTAACTTATATTTGTGTCCAGAGCTAATTAAGAATTGTCTTATAGTCCATAACAGCCTTGTAAAAGCAATGAGGCACAGATGGAAGCTTCACAATGTTTTGCAGTACTGGGTGAAGTTAAATGAACACAGAACAAAGGCTGCTCTGGACTGTGGTTAGCTGTGCTTTCCCAGCCATGTAGTTTTGGACAGGGCAGGGCTTTAGGTATGTTCATCTGACCAGCTCAGGTCCTGACACTGACCGCAAAGCTATAGTAAAACACTGGGAATTAAACCACATCCGTATTTAACACAGCAGGTACAATAAACAAAGCTTTAAAAATCTGTCATTAAGTTGGGGATGAAAGGGAACACTACCTGCGTAATTACAAATTAAAAGAGCATAGATTTCTTTAAGCATCAGGCCATGACAGCTTAATGATACTGTGTTTGGATCCTGGAGATCATGTCATTCCCTTGTCAAAACAGATGACTTCAAAACATAGTCAAAAATATTATGTGTTTAGAGCTAATTCTGTAATGACAGTGAGTAAGCCACTAATCACATTTTAAGAGACACCTCACACAGGGTTGTTTGCCTTACATAAACTGTACTGTAAATGTCAGAGACCACGTTCCTTGGCTGGAGACTTACACCATGTTATCCATATCTGTGGCACAGGCGCCCACAGCCTTGGTTACATTCACAAGCAGCGCCTGGTTAAATGAAAACAGAAATTAATATACAGAGGAAAACATGTACATTTAAAGACACTTTAAAGTGAATTTAAACATGCCTGGTTTGTTCCAGTGAGCAGGTTGATCAGCGGCTTAATGCCTCCACACCTGCGGATGGTGGCCTTGTTTGCAGGTATCTGAGCGAATTCTCCCACGGCTCCGACTACATTAACCAGGACTTCTTCAGGCTGATCAGTCAGCAGGTTGACCAGGGTCTCCAGGGCTTTGTACTCTTGAAACCTTCCCAAGGTGGAGAAGAGAGAGAAGACACTGCTTTACTCAGACATCTCAAGGGGAATCACTAAAAGGGTTAGTTTGGATTTTTTAAAGTGGGGTTGCATGAGGTAATTTAACCATATTAACTGTATTATCTGTAGTAGATCGTGGTCAGTATGCTCCCAGGTTGGAGAAGAAGACAGAAATATTGGCACGGAAGCTAAACAACAACAGTATTTTAGTGCCTAAAGTAGCATCTAAAAAAATGTGCACTTCTAATCCACCAGACAAAAACAGCATGTTTACCTTACAGAACACAGGTGTTACTAGTGAACCGCTGCCTTGATCAGTTAGTTTGTTCATGATATTGTGTGACTTTGGTGCTTTAACACATTAGTTGGGTCCAAACTAAAGGCTGATTGAGGTGTTGCAACCGCAGACACGTCAGATATAGGTTTTGATTTACAGTTGTGCAAAGGATTCCCCTCCTCCCGCTACACGCTCGTATGCTACGCTATAGCGCCATCAGGCTATATTTTAGTTAACTTCGCCACAGCATTTGTTATACATTTTAAGTGGATAAGCTAAACACATACATAGAACTGGGATTACATCTGATAACCTCATTACTCTGTGTCTCGTTAAAACACAGTCACTTTGTTTGCATTCCTTATCATTAATAAAATTGGTGATTTTATAAGTGTGACTCACACATGTGAAGATAACAGTTTGTCTGTTTCAGCTGCGTCCTCCATGTTGTCCTCACTCAGACAACCGCAGCTCCTACAATACCCTGGCAGTATCTCCATCAATGACTCGATGCTGTAACCACCAAATCTATACACATAGCCGCCGTAGGCTGCGCCATAGCCCCTGATGAACAAGCTAATCGATTGAGGCAGCTCCCATGTTCTGTGAGTTCAAATGTTTTCATCAAAGAAGTCTGCTAACTTTGAAGATTGCAATATAACGGCTTCATTTTCATCAGAAAAGGCTGTGTGACAGCAAGACAAACCAGTGAAAATATATACCACAGACTTAACTGAATAATTTGTTTCGGTGAGCCCTTTTTAGGAGGATAAAAAAACATTTTTGCTTTGTACACTGCTTAGCTCCCATGCCAGTAGTCCTATCTGCTTTTCTAAACTGACTGCAATCTACTGCAGGTGGTACATCGACAAGTACCTCATATAACCCCACGTCAACGAATCTGAACTATTCCTTAGAGTTACATGAAAAGGAGCTAATGAAGTGAAAAGAAAGTTATCAATGGCAGGTAGCGGAGCCGACATGGGCACATATCAGCTACTGTAAAACACTTGTACAGACAGTTTTCCCACGGCTGCTCACAGTTGTCCCTTGTGACCAAAGCTTTGCTGTGGCTTGGAATCGCTCCCTCGCTTTTTTGCTGTGATTTAGTCTTGTTTGCCAGTGCTATAGAGTGGTAAACTATAGTAAACATTTAAAAGGGATATAATGCGGTTGCAAAAAACCTCAACAAACCTCTGATGTACAGTTAACTTTGACAACTGTTTTTATTCACAGTTACGGTTGCTGGCATTATGGTCCGTAGACTATTGTAGATGGCCAAGGTCATTTGGTTTGGTCAGGGTCCACCGACACACAGCCTATTCTTGCAAGTGAAAACACTGCTAATGAACAGAGGAGCTGCCAAAGTTAACTTCAGTGAGATACACCATAAAGAAAAACAATGGTTTTCCTATGCCATCACCAAAGTGTCATCTGCAGTTGACTACAGTAGAATTATCTTGTAATCACAGACATAACTTTTGATAAATGATCAGTAAGTCATGTCTATTTTTGTTAAGCCAGTCCCAGCTGAAGTAATTACGTGATGGCAAGAGTAACATTACACAAAGCTGCCTGAAGCGGCTTCTACTGCAAACACTGGGCTCTGCGCAACTGGAAGCTTATTAAAGCCTGTCAGAAGACACAGGAACCACAGTGGGGCTTCTGTGCAACAGATTTTTATGATTGATCGTCTCCCGTTTCCTTTCCTCATTCAGCTAAGTGCAGAAAGCTTAAATACTGTCTTTTATACTAACCAGTGAAGGAACAAGTATTCAGATGCTTTACTTAAGTAAAACTACCAATACCTTTCTTAAGTATATGTTATCACGGGGTTTTCCCTGCCATTATAAGGCTTAGGTGCAGCACCCAAGCCATTTTGGGCACCACCGAAGCCAAATGAATGTAACATCAATGTGGGGAGCATCAAAACGAACTAGATGACTTTTCCTAGATTTAATGGTTGTAGTTGGTCCCCATTGAACTTCTTTAGCAAATTCTGTCTTTAAACTTTTTGTTGTTGTTTATTTATTTGCTATTTTTGTACGCAGATATGGTAATAATAATGGTCCAAAATAATGTGAAAATCTATATTTTTTTTATTGAAAAATGTCACATTTTCTTACAGGAGGATCCCAAAAACCCTCACCTGTCTGCATATATCTTCCACAAACTTAGAGGAAATGTTGATATGACTATATACAGACTTTTAACTGTAAGTACAATAAATGATGCCAGCTGTCTTTCACAAATATGGTATGGATAATGGTTGAAAACAACATGAAAAACCAGGGAAACTCTGTATCAGCAAAAAGTACTTTAAATATGAAAAGCATAAATAGTCATTGTGCAGTAAAACGGTCCCTGTCGGTGTTTTATGATGTTTTTGATTCATTTTACTGCTGCATTCATGTGCATGTTGCATTTTACTGCTGTAGATGTTTAAGGTTGAGCTCACTGGAACTACGTTACTATATACAGTCGGCTAGTTTAATCTACATTAATGCATGATATTCTATAAGATCATCATATGTTTGCAGCGTTCCTGTCCTGTGTGAACCATGTCTCTCTAAAAAGTCAACTTTTCATGACCTCGGAAAAACAGGCCTGTTTTTAGCTTGGTGACGATGCATTTTCCAGTGAATCCAAGAGGATTTTTAAAGAGCTTATTTAGCTTAAGAAGGAGGAGAATTTTCTCAACTCATAAAGGAACATTTTATCCAGTTTGTCACAAACATGGGAGATACGTGATTTTCACTGGACAGGAAGGGGATGAAAATCTGTAATCTGAAAAGGAACTAAAGCTGTCAGAAAATTGGAGTGTAGTAAAAAGGGCAATATTTGCCTCTGAGATGTAGTGGAGTAGAAGTATGAAGCTGCATAAAATGGAAATATTCAAGTAAAGTACAAGTATCTCACATTTGTACTTCAGTGCAGTACTTAGTAAAAGTGCTCAATTACATTGCACCAGTGACACTAACGAAGGAAAACAAAAGTAAAATCATTTTATTGACTGTTTTTTGAGGGCGATAGTTACTAAGTCACCTGGAAATTACCAAACAGACCACTCCATTTAAAAACAGCAGAGCAGTAAATAACTTCATGAGCTAAAGGAGACGTATGATTTGGACGGGCAATTATGGTCTGCTCATCGTGGGGCTGGAACAGAGGTAAGATGGAGGGGTAGTCAGTAATTGGAAGCCAACCCCGCAATCTTGACCCCAAACATTATTGCGTTGGCAAATGCAGTCCGAGACTTGGCAGTTGGGACTTTCCATTGCAAACTTATTCCCTCACTCTTTTGTTAGGGCTTTTTACAGCATTTTTGTGTGTCCATAACACCTCCGTACACAGGCTGAACAGGCCACATATCGATGCATCCATAAATCTGCACAAAGTAATATTTGAGTGTTTCCAAGCCTTTTACAAAGGCCTTCCCTAGTAAATACAACCTTGGCTCGGGTCTACCTCTCCTCTCTGTAACATTGGCAGTCCTGTGTAAAATATAAGCTATGACAATGTGATCTTTAAACAAACACACTTAGGTTATGAATGTAATTATATGTTCAGGCATCAATCATTTCTCATTTTGATGCCCCATTAATCTCCAAAATGGCTAACACATGCTGCTACTTGTCTTGAGTGGAGGTCCCTCCGACCTCTATACTGTCCAGACCATGCAAAACATCAGTCACATAAAAGAAAAACAACATGCTGTTTGCAGCGGGCCACAGGGTCGGTTTCATTTGACCATGTACTTAATGAAAGAAAAGGGAAAAACAACCCACCCTCTGCCTCTAATTATTGCTGTAGCAAAACATATTCCAAAATGATTTTCATTTCAGTGCACCACTCAGCCCGTGATTGATTCTGAAATGAGCGCGCGGCCCTAAAACCCTGTTACCATTAGCAGCCTTTCCTCTTTGACAGTAATGGCTCGGTCACTTCATTCCAAGCTTTTGCCTGACCTAGACATTTTAAGTGATTCAAATAAGCCGGAGAGAGTACGAAAAAACAGATCCACTTACAAATTTAAGTGCGCATTAAAAACATTTGCCGTGCATCACGCTGGTTTCCTCTTGAAGAGACGGCCAAAATTTCACCTTCATTCACACCCAACATCGTCCAAATAACAGAATAGAGCAGAACACACACGGCAAAGAAACCACGGAATGTGAACACTAGTCATATTCTGCCGCTTTCCACTAAGATGCCTTTGTGACATTTTAAATTTAGAGAGAGGGCAACCAAAGTGTTTTTGGGTGTTTGTTAATGAAGTGTCACTAAATGTGGTTTACATGTGATTAATGGCACCATTATAATTATTTCTATTATTGTTATTATCAGTAGTAGTGTAACTGTTTTACATAGCAACAGTGTGACAAGTCATTACGTATGGCACACAGCCTGTGTGTGTTTAGCTGCCATATTACTCATTGCCAGTGCAGTTAAATTGTTTTATCACTATGCCAAGCTGCAGTCCGGAGGGTTCCCTACTTTTGCCTTTTTTTTTTTCAATAGGTGTATAAGTACTATAAACCTGTCTACCATGTGGAGTAATAGTCTTGCATCTCTCTTAAATAATGGTTTGAATTACTTTCACTAAACGATTGTCTTTAATGTTACAGGCTAAAAAGACAGCGATCTGTCCGTCTTCCTTTGAAACAATGCTATTGTCCTGCTTCTGCTCCTGTAAAGGACTCCTTGCTTAACTCGATGTGGCAGCAGACACTCCGTTCCAGTTGGAAGGACTTAACTTAGACTTTAAATGCAGGATATCTTTCTGTCAGTTCTGATAAATGAAGTGAGGAAAGATCCGTGTGAGTGCTACCGCTACTTTTGGTGTTATTTTTAGGATTCCACTGCATTCTGAACTATACAGAGTCAGAGGAAAAGCATTCTCACATCATCTCGGCGAAAAGCCTCAGAAAGACACTTTATCATAAAAATGATTAAAAGATGTCTTATCAGTTTCCTGGAGAAGAAGAGAATAGGGTCTGAGTAGATTAATACATTACCGAGGTATTAAGTCAGAGCATGTGGGTTGTAAGTTACGTCCTCTGCCTCACACTGAATAAAAAAATAAATAAATCTAAATCACTCTTTCAAGGGAGCCCCAGTGGAAATGTATCAGGCTGCCAGGGCACGGCTCCTGGGCATTATTTATTTTAGAAGGAAAATTACTGACTTAAAAATCATCTGACACTAAAGTACAAGTCAAAAACCATTCCAGAAATGTCACCGCTGGAGGAACCAGGCTAAATGACACTTAAATAAACCTCATGCCTTACATGACAAATGATTAAAGGCTCTGTCAGCCTGCGTCTTCTCTGACATTAGAAAATCAACAAAGCAGCACAGGCTGATTCCTTCAGTATGCCTCGGTTCTGTTTAATACTACCAGGGCCTTGAGTAACACATCACTGAAGTCTATAAAATCAACGCGTTTACTTCATCCTTTGTTAACGGTGGAAAAGAGCGAAATCCAGCGGCAAATAGTCACATAAAAGATCAGAGCTAATAGAATCCGTACAAAAACTTTACATTTTGCCCAAATAATCAATTCAACCAGACACAATAGTAAAAAGAAACAGCGATATGACAGCGCACGAGTGGAAAAAGTGATGGCTTGTCATGAATGAATGAGAGCCCCAATAAAAGTAACATATGCCATGATGGCATGATGACGCTAATGCACGCAAGTCGGCTGAAGCCCCGTGTTTCTGTATTCGCTGCTGCTATTAGTGTTTTCCTATTTCTAGACTGCTGTTAACCGCATTAGCTTTGCAAACATGTGCACATGTGTAAAATACTTGCCTGTTATTAACCCCCTTGTACAATGAGGCTCATTAGATTGCTTTCTCTATGACTAGTAAGTGATTTGTCAAAGTCATACTAATCTATTAGCGCTAATTACAAACACATAATCATAGATCTCAGAAGACATGGCCACAATGTGCTCTGTATCTCTGCTATGTTAGATATGTGTGTGTATGAGTTCATGTTTGTTAATGAGAGGTAATAAGGTGAGACCCGGCATACTTAGCCACATTCTCCATGCTGATGGAACACTTCCAGATGGCCCCGGTGGCAGCAGCCAGGAGCCGCTTGTTGTCCGCTTTGCTCAGCAGCAAAACCAGCGGTTGCAGACCTTTGTACTCGCGAACCAGGTCACGGGTTTGCTTGTCCTCTGCACACTGGAGAGCAAAAGAAAAGAGTCACGGGTGATTTCCCTCACAGTAGAAAAGCAGTTCTACTTGATATCCTTTTTTCCAGTTCTGTTTATGAACATTCAGTGCAGTGATGAGGAAAACAGGCACCTTGAAGATTGCACTGGCGCAGTGCATCTGCAGCTCATCGTTGTCGCTGCTTAGGTTTTTGACCAAATCCTTGATCATGCCCTCAGTCTGAATGGCAATCCTGTAGCTCTCCTGTAGAGAAACAACAACAGACCACATACTGTAAACATGAATGACTCCAAATCAAGCACATCCCATATGCAGTGGTGGATCAAAGTACTGTAAGTAAGTACATCTGATGTACTTGTCTGTCTTATCATTTTATGCTCCTTTATACTTCTACTCCACTACATCTCAGATACAAATATTGTCCTTTTTATTTAATGAAATTTGTCTGACAGCTTTAGTTCTTTTTCAGATTACAGTTTTTCATCTCCTTCTTGTCCAGTGAAAACCCACATATCTCCAAATGTGTTGATTTGTTGCTATGTTGAATGTTTGTGATAAACTGAAGGATGAAGTGTTCCTTCATGGGCTGAGTTTAAATTCTCCTCCTTCTTAACCTAAATAAACTCCTTAAAACCCCTCTTGGATTAACTGGAAACAAAGCTGAAAACAAGCCTGTTTTTTCTGAGCACCATGAAATATTACCAGTGTTAGGAAGTCACTACTTACATGTAACTGTGTTATGTAATTAAATTACAAAACAACTGTAACTGTAAATGTAAAAGTATGTCATTAAATTTGCTACCAGCCAAAATATCTTATTTCTTATTTTATCTGAATACATTCGTTTTGGTAAAAAGCTTGTATGTAGAACTTGCTTTGTTTCAGTGGTTGTGTTTTAAAATCAAAACATTCAAGTCTTAATAAAAGTTATACTGATGAACGTTTAATAAAAGAATAACAGGACTCAGCGTTTAGTGCTGCTGTGAGGTTTACACTGCCTGGTTTAAATTCATGTTTTTAGGACTTTATTTTTCCAGTTTAAAACATTTGTTAGAAAAGTAATCAAATGTAATAAGCTACATTATTTCGATGGAGTAATTTAAACAGTTCCATTACATATTACATTTTTGACTGGGGAACTAGTAATCTGTAACCTGTTACATTTCAAAAGCAGCCTTTCAAACACTAGTACCCATATATGAACTTTTTTCATAGGATTTGCTGGCAATAAGAAAAGTATATAAAACCACCGGCCTTATCGTTTTATAAATTCATCGCACATTATTAAAGTTTCAGCAGCTAGATTTTATATTTGTCTTATAAAAGGCTTTATACCCTCACCTCAGAGGCACACTCCTGCAGAGTGCCCACCACTGGGATCAGCATGTTCTCATGTGGAGACTTGAGCAGGCGTCCCAGCAGAGGGATGCCCCCTGCTTTACGGATGGCCTCTTTGTTACGGGTGCTCTTGCTACAGCTCCACAGGGCCAGAGCCCCGCAGCGGGCCACCTCCACATCCTTCTCCTGCCTCGCACTCAGGTTGGCTAAGTTAGAGACACAGTCCAGCAGCTTTACCTGAGCGGGGAGATAAAGCACACAGACGTACATGAACAGCAGATAAACACAAACACATACAGTATGGACATAAAGATGTGTGTAGACAAGCAGCCAGACCACACATGTTTAAGCTAAAAACCTCCATAGCACAGATTTAAACAAACTCAGTGAACTTGACATAAATTCAAGGACTCTGAAAACTTTGCTTCGCTGAATTGGGGTGATAATGGATGGCTCCAGATGGAAATAGCAAGATGCTGGCTGTGATTAAAGGTGTAATTAAAATTCTATTACCACTGGGTCTGAGGGATGAAAAAGCCAGAGATGCTAGGAGTGGAAAACTGTCGGGATGAATGTTGATGTTAGGCCTGAAAAGCCCAGTGTGACGGTTTATGGCCATCATTCAGTGTTCTAATCCATAGTTCCTGGCCAGTGAGACAGAGCAGGCAAAGCTATTACACACAACACAGTTCAAAGGTGGTCTCATAGCATAGCGTGAAATTAATCTGCTTCCGTGAGTGACTTGCACATGAGAACATCCGATTTGGGGCTGAGGAAAATATACAAGGCATGGAGGCTTTAATCACAGGTCGCTCTGTCAACAAACATGAATGCAGGTCAGAGGATGTAGGGGACATTCTATCTGTTTTACCCCAGCAGCCACACTGGTGTTTTCAAAGACTACGTAAAAAAAAAAAAAAAAAAGAAAAAAAAAAAGGTGGATGGGCCACTATCTGGCAACCACCAGTGTGAAAGAGCATGAATGGGTGACTGATTGTGCTGTGAATAGCTGGTTAGTATAGTCGGGATATGTGTTTAATGAGGTACTATCACATTAGATTAGAGGTGCACTATACTGGAAAAAAACAACATTGCAATATTTGTTTGTCTGCAATATCTTGATCTAGAAATTCTCACCAGATGCCTTCTTTCTATTAGGAACAAATTCATTATTCTAGAATGATGTGGGTGGTTTTGTAGTGGAGTGACTGCTTAGAAAATCAAAAATATTTTTGCAAACATCTTTTGAACTTTAATTCTCTATAATTGAAGACACTATTGACAACATACAGTTTTTTTGGTCAACATCCTCCTTTCTGTAGCCAAAATTTTCCATACAACTAACGGAGCTTTTCATTTTGCAACCAAACCTTCCTTTTCAATGTTGTTCTCCTGTTGTTCACTCATTTTCGTTTTTGGTTGACAACTAGGAGGGGCGGGGCCTGCTTTGCTTGTTTGATAAACTGATCAGGAATGATTGGTGATTGGTGGTTCGCTGTACATGCAGAGCGTGCAGATCTGTCACTAACAACAAACTCATCCAAGTTAGACTTCTGTTTGTATGAAGCAGCAAAGAAGTTGTGGAATGATGAATTTGCTTACTTGACATCGCACATCCTGCAATGTGACTTTGTGCATGTGCACATCATGACGACAATGCTGAAAAAACAGATTGTGCAGACCTACATTAGATGTTTGTCCAAATCTTCCAGTGTGTCTATGGTTTAGTAATTTTGTGGTAAATCGCACATATTTTAATGGAAAATCTGCCCCAGTAGGACAGTAACACTTGGTAATAGTATTGCCAATAAAACATTTTCCATGCTACTGCACTTTACAGTGGTACTTAGGGTTTTCTCTGCCATTATAAGACTTAGGTGCAGCACCCAAGGCATTATGGGCACCACTTTAGACAAATGAATGTAAAGTCAGTGTGGAGAACATCAGAAGTAAATAAAATGACTTTTCCCAGATCTAATGGTTGTAGTCGGTCCTCAGTGAACTTCTTTTTTCTTTAAGCTATTGAATGTTGTTTATTTGCTGTAACTTTTCCAGATTTTTGTACAAAGCTATGTAAGTAATAATAGTGGTTCAAAGTGATCTGACATGATATTTTTTTTATACACTGCACTTAAGTCTTCCAGAAACTGCTGGTAGTACAATGAAATAGAGCCAAAGTGAGAACACTTTTCATTCTGTACTAACCACATCTTTCAGTGCTTATGCTCACCAGTTTCTTAATACCACCATACTGCCTGACGGTTCTCCTCGCTTTGCGAAACCTGGCCACGTTGGCGATGGTCTCGGCTGCTAAGGCCTTGAGCTCTTCCTCTTCTGAGTCCAGAATCATCACGATGCTCTGCAAGCCTCCCATTTCAACAATGGCCCGACGGATTTGCACGCTGGAACTAATTTTCCTCAGGATTTTCAGGGATCCAATCTTATCACACATAAACAAAACATTTTGTAAGACACAGTCATTTTAAAATGAAAAAAGAAACAGTTGTGTCTACGCTAACATAAGGCCTCCATCTGTGCTTGAGAGACAACATGCAGCGCTATCTAGTAGCCAAACATTTACCCACATTTCCACTAAAAATAGACAGGACAAAAAGCCATAATAAAGGCAGGTTAAAAAGCACCCACACATGTCATTAGGCATACTGGTGAATAATTGCTACCCTGTGTCTTTAAAGGCACGCTCTCCACCAAGCACTAATGTTTCTGTAACTAAAACACAGGCTGGCACACACGGCTGGCTCTGTTCATGCCTGCGGGCCATCCAGGTCCAGCTTTGGCACAGCTACTCACTTTGCATCTGACTTCATCTGTATCCAGCAAGTTAATGAGGACTTCAAGGCCACCTACATCCCGGATGGCCAGTTGGCACGTTTCCTGCATCAAATTAAAGTCCATCATGGCGCATAGAGTGAGCACAGTGGCCGTCTGGTCGCCTCCCTGAAATAATAAGATGAATGAATGAAAAGGAGAGACAAAAAGAAGGAGAGACAGAGAAAAGGAAACATTAAACAGACATTTGGAGAAAAAGGAGCAGGGGCGTCCCTCTTGCCCCCCCCTCACCCACCTCATTATATCACTCCTGCTGGGGTTGTTTTGTTTATACCGCAGCCTGGTAAGTGTTTAGCTTTGTGGTGGTAAACACTAATGGAAAGAAATTATTTGCTAACAGAGCACTGGGCTCCGATTGCAGCTCCAAGGCCAGAAACCATTAGACGCTGCCCCCGAGATGATAAAGAACACTATTAACACTGAGACCTTGAAACTAATGATGAGTTAGCATTTCAAAAGCAGAACATGTTTTGACAGTTGCTATATACACACACATATGATTTTAAAACTTGCACCCCAGCGATTAGCAACTAAGTAACTACAACACTTCTAAGTCAACAAGGGGTGTGGGCTGGGAAAATGTGCTCTTTGATTTAAATTTCCCCTCTACACATGGGGCAGGAAACTGAACTGATTAGGTTTTATTGAGCTTAACTATGATGAGTTCACTGAACAAATAAAGAAACAATAAGAGATTTAAAATACGCCATGTGGGGCAGAAGCAGTGAATCCTGAAGCCTGTTTTTTTTTTTTTACGGTTTTCTCCTAAAAATCATCTCCAAATACTTTTATTCTTCAGATCCTGCATGAGTCCATGTACTGTCCTAGATGTGGACGGATGGTGAAAATGGTCCCTCTGATGTCATTAGATGGAAAAAATGTCAAATACTTCTACAAATATATTACTTTCCATTATCACTGAGTTACATCTTTTAAAAATCAGTGCTCAGTAGTGATGGGAGGTTTTGGGCAATTGTAGGTGTTTTCAGACAGTTAAGGAGGTTAAATCCATGAGTCCGTCTGATGTGACTCTACTGCTCTACTCCGTGGCTCGATACAGAAGCTCGGAAAAGCGGCTTGTGTTTTCCACAGCAGAGTGAAACGGCGTCAGGTTCATCTATATTTATATTTAGTCTTTTCATTTGGACAGAGAGGAGAGAGCTGTACAAGGAAGGTGTGTATTTTAAATTCCGCCATTTTTCCCTCTAATTTCAGCTCCTGCAACTTTAACTATAATATCTCACCGGAAAAACAAGAGATTTAAAATAAGGCATGTGTGGTTCAGTCCTGGTGTGTGTGGCAGAGGCAGTAAATCTGCCTGTTTTTTTTTTTTTACAGATTTCTCTTAAATTTAGTCTCCAAATACTTTCTTTTTCCAGATCCTCCTCGTACTGCATAAATCCATGTACTGTCATAGATGTGGATGAATGTTGACAGCAGTATGGCAGTTAAAGTACCAATCTTAGGGCTGGTGCTTTAAGATGGTGAAAGTACTGACCAGGCAGGCAGCTACGGTGTTTTTTATTACCAGATTTAGCCTGTATCACGTGTACTTGCGTAACCCACTTTGTTGACATGCAATGGTTTTGACCGTGAGAAGAGGGAAAAAAATCAGTAGTTAGATAAAAACAGAAGTTCATGGCGAGACAATGCAACAGTTAGCTGCTGTAATACTAGAAGTGCTACACGGCTTTGATATGCGACACTGAAACGTCGAGTCCAAAATCTCTTGGCAAGTGAACAATCAGATGTTATTGCTGTTCTGCAGCGGTTTGAATGTGCCACAGATAGAATTCTCATTTGGTGGATTCAAGGCCGCTTCTACCGTTCCAGGTTTTCATGAGTCTTTATTAGTTGCACACTTTGCAAACAATTTGAGACTTCAGGACCATCCTTAATAGATTAGTGCAACCACACATCAGAATGTAACATGTCCTGCTATCAGCTACGCATATAAGTAGAAAATAGGCCATCAACATATATACTAGTAGTAGGCTGGGGGAGTAATCTGTTTCATGCAGCTGTTGAAGGGGCCGGCTCATCAGCACAGGCCTATACCACAGTCTCAAGTGGTGTTTGATCATATCTCCCTCACAAAGCAGTGCTCTGACACAGCAGGATAACGGGCACATGTGTTCTCCATATCATGACGCTAGCCTAAATGTGAAACATTCGCCCATTAACAGCAGTGGATCTACTGCTTCCTTTGTCTCCTCCGTTCTCACTCTTCAAAGGATTCGGCATGCTCGGTTCGTACCTTGTAAAAACAGTGAAAAAAAATGTTTAGCGGTGATAGGCGAGAGAACAGAAAACAGATCATATGCTTTCATTTTTGTTAGCTTTGGTCTTGAAGTATTGGAGACATTCTTTAAAACATTGACAACATCTGACAGTCTTTTATGGAGAAAGATCTTTGACTCTTTCTGAGCGTGATAGGGGCAGATGCTCAGACTGGAACAAGTTTCACCAACCTCTGAACAAGAAATTCTAAAAGGAAATTCATATCTATACACCGGCTTCATGGAGATATATATTAGCTTGGTGTCAGTACTGATCTGCTGGCCTGGCATTTCCAGCACCAACATGAAATAACAAATGCAGGTTACGGGATAAACTTACAAGCCTGCGATGTGTCCTATTTAATCCTTTTAAAAAGCAGACGAAACCTTTATGACTTTGGTTCATAAACCTGAGAAAGGTTCCACCAGTCATGACATTTGCTACTGCTACCAGGAACAATGAATGTCTTTGTTTAATGGAAAAAAATGTAAATCATTTTCTAAATCACTATGGTAATAGTGGCAATAGATGATTTAATGATGATTTAATTGAATTAATGATGATGCAAACATATGCAAATTTGCTCAAGATTTTATTTCTAGAGCTGCAACAATTAATTGATTGAAAAGATTTTCCGCAATGGAAAAAAAACATTAGTTGCAGTAGTAGTAGTTATCTGTGGTCACTGTCATCAGGAACTAACACACAAAAAAAAAAAATCAGGACAATCTGTCCAATATAACAGACAGACAGACGCTGGTAAAAACATAACAGACATTTACCAATGCAAAGACGTTAGAGACGGTTTGTCCCGAGCATCACTCTGGTGTTTGGACCATAAAATTTAAGTAGATTATAATCACTAATCTGCAGTTTAATAGCAGCTCATTTAGTAATGATTAAAGACACTTGTATAAATGATTTACTCCCTTGTCTGATGGTGTTACATCAGAAGGGATTAAGGATCAAATTCAGTTAATGTGAATTAAAGATGCTTTACGCATTTTGTCTCTTCCTTTACTGCAGGTGTCTCAGGCTGAGCTGCTAAATAGTCGAAGCTTACTGAATGGAGGTTTTATTCTGGTCTGGTTCCTCTGGAGCAGCAGACTAGATTCTGCAGACACAGACAGCGCTGCCTGAACCACTCCAAGCCTATAAATCACTGCACTAAGCATGCAGGAGCACGGATGGGGTTAATAGGGCTGGCAATGATACCCTGTTGACCTTGTTGCCCTTTTTTTTTTAGTGGTGTTTTGTTGTGTGAGAGTTTGGCTTGGATGAAGCGAAGACAGGGTATAAGCGCTCAGATCCGTAAGTGTGTGTGACTGTAAAGCTGGCCTGGTGACAGGTGGGCTCGGGCCACTGCCAGTGCCTTTATAGAGCTCAGTGTGAGAGAAAAGTATCAGGTCTTGGCAGAGGTTGAGCCATAGAGGATGCATGAGGTTTCAGGCTTCTCCATAGTCTACAGCAGACTCAGAGGGAAGGCTACTAATGACAAGAACAAACCCAATCTGCTGTACTATTATGGGAAACGTACTGGAGAGGGACAGAATGAATGATTACTGGTTGTTTCTTGCTTCATATTTGACATAAGATCTCCTATAACATAAAACTTGATCGCTTAATAAGCCTTTCTGTCTTAAAATGAGCACAGCACACACCGGTCAATCACTTAAGTCATGCTTAAGTCATGAGAATGAAATAATGCAGTTATTCTTGTATGCAAATTCCACAGATTAAACATGTTATAAATGAACTGCAAGTAGCAAAAACAGTAATCTTTTAATGGACGGGTTAAAAAAGACTCAGAAATGCTACCGCTAACAGCATAATTAACTAAAATCATTCACCTCTGTTGAGAAAATAAGATGACGCTGGCTCATGTTCACTTTGGCTGAGGTAATTAGCAGAATGGCTCTCCTGAGAGAAGAGCAGGGCAGTAGTACTGTGACTGCCCAGCAGAGGGGGAGCAACCTTAATGAGGCCTGAGCACAAAAGCATGTGTGTCAAGAACCCAGTTCTGGGCTTGTTAAACCAGATTACTTTAACACTTTGCACTGGAAAGATACTTCATGAATTATCATCATTTTGTGCTCAAAAAGGATGAGAAAAGGCCCTCTGCTCAGTAAAAAAGAACCAACATTTGGATGATTTTAAAAAAGGAGATTATGAAAATGTTTACAAGACACAATACTGAAATGTTTATTTGTTAACTGGTAACACATTGTATATCAGACACAATATTTATATCTGTGAAAATATGAAAATAGTTTTATGTTTATGGAGCCTCAGGCAAAGCTAACTGACAGCAGCTGGTGAATTTCGTCTGTATTTAAACACAGACAAAATACTCAAATGACATTTTCTGGAATAGTTGCTAAACTTACCATGTGGAGTTGCTTTGTTTTAACTAAGGAAACAACCCTCTAGTGATCTGCTGTGCATCAATGTCTATTTAGCAAAGTTGTTACTTACTTTTCTTTCTTTCCAGTCTTCTTTCCATAATTAACTAAAGGCCTAGTTACTGTACAACTATGTATTTACAGCATACAGGATATATTCTTAAATGGAAGCTATGTTTTATATGTTTTATACAGTGGCAGTGAGGCAGTGCAGATTGGAACCAGGGGGGTGAATTATGGTAAAACTAGTGTTCCATGTAAGTACTGTATGTTAAAGAAATGCCCTACAAGCTTCCACGCAAATCCAAACACACACTCCACATACACATGCGTGCTAAACACAGACTTCAATCTGCACACTGGATTATGTGGAGGCCTGTGTAACCATTTTACACGCACAGATCTCCAGTCATACAGGTACAAAAACAAACACGTCGAAACCCCTGGGCAAATATTCCTACATAAATATCATTAAAACACAAAACAGAACATCCATGTGTCGCTTTATGAAAGTGTTAAACTTCCTCGAGTACAAACGGCTGTCTATAACGTGAGGGAAAAGGAGGAGGGGGGGGGAGATCTCCTAAAATAAAACAGATATTTAACTTGGCTCACGGTTAAGTTTCAGCGTCTGATGGTAATGATATTATAAAATGACTACTGGACAAACCCCATAAATAACTGTGCTGTGCGGTTTCCAGACAGATAGAATGCTGGGACATGTTGGTTACTGCAGTGCTGCATCTTGTTGAAGCTGAAACACACACAACCCTAAAAGCTCACGACACAATCCCACTGAAAGGATAAAATATAGAAACCAATGAGGTTGAATTTGCCTCTTTTCATATCATTTACATCTTCTTTTTTCCTTTCTTGAAAGGAGTAGCAACCTACTTTTAGAGTGGGAATTTCCTTCCATTATATTCTCTTTTGCTAAGCTAAAAATATCTACAGAGAGTTGAACTTGCGCTGTGAATGGTCTTATTTAGCACAAAGCCACATAGCTCTCAACACAAATCTGTTGTTGATGTCAAGTACATAAAGTAACTGAAAAATTGCTCAAACAGAACATTTCATTTAAGGCCTATAGGTGATATCACCGATCCCTCCCTCACTGAAAAAAATAGACACTGTCTATGTAACTGTCTTTGACTTTAGCCCTATTCAGGACTAGTATTTATGTGTAGACCTCGTGTGATTTAGTTTGTGTTTCATGCAGCGCATTCATATGGGTTAAGCAAAGTCTGTGTTTTCCTCAAATTTACCGACATTCTCCCCCGGATTTGATGTCAAGCCTCCCAGTTAATAACCTGCAACATAATAACTGTTGAGCCTGTTGAAAGATGTTCATTACCGCACGCTGCCATGCATGTCATCAATCTCATCATCTTTCCAGATTTTTGCTCCTCTGATGAATTTCAGATTGCTCTTTCTGTGACCCTCCTGAATTTGTATCCAGAATGCTCGAAGCACTTTAATTTATGATTGCCAGTGCAGCCTCCGTTATTCCCAACCATGAGGGAGGCAGAATAAAGGCACGGAGAAAACAAAAAACTTTGCCAATCAGCGCAAATCACAGAGATTTCGGACTAAGATTATCGCAGGCCTCTGTGTTTGGCAAAATGTGGTAGGTATTTGGTGGTCCGCAGGTAATACGAATGCGAATACGGCTTAAAGGTCCAGTGTGTGATATTTAGTGGCATCTAGTGGTGAAGTTGCACATTGATGTACGGCGGCCGCAATAAAACACAAATGGCTCATGGCTGGATGCCATGAGCCATAAAACATAAAAAAGGAGAAGAAGAAAAAGTTCTGACTTTATATTTCATTCCTGCTATTAGATTCTCCGAAATCCCCCTAAACCTTAAACATTGGACATTTAAGTCAATGTAATACATCCCTAAATAAATAAATCAAAAATCAAACTCAAAGTAATGAATCGATTAATCTGGAACTGATTATCAAACTAACTGGGAAAAAAAGAGGTGAGAGTGATTTTTATTTAAATTTGATCATTTTCCCTCAAAGTCAGTAATTCAGTAAGGTCTAACATTAGCTATTGTCATTATCAGAGCCAAGTTCAGCTGATACCGATACTTTGTAAAATGTCCTATCGCCACCAGACAAAGCAATTCATCTATTTCTATCTATAATTCAGAGCAGGAGATTATAGCAGCATTTAAAGTGTTGCTTAATACAAAGGGATGTGTTTGCTACATACAGCAAAACAGATGCTGTTGAAATAAAGTAAATGCAGTTTGTTTTAATATCATCTGTCTAAATGATACTGTCCAGATAAATAGATAATAAGGTCTGCTGAGTGAGGCAGGGTAATCTGTGAAGTCAAGTGGTCGGAGGCATTCCCAGCCAGTCTGGGTCATTGGCGTTTCTGTCCTCTTTTCTTTTCCTTCCATGTTTTGACACATTAATATTCACCATATGCCCTGTCAGACCTATCACAGGCGCGCTTCATTTTTATGCTTCTGCGGTGTGGGCAAACAGTGCGTACAGCTGCTGCCGTCAGACAGCTCTTTCCCCCTGTGCCTTGGCTCGCATGTGCAACCAAACAGGCCTGTGTCAGAACTCAGAAACCAGGAATCCACGAGCCCGGCCAACCACTTCAATAAGCATCTTCCTACAAAGCAGCACTTTAAATGGGAGCAACCTATAGTTATTTTCATCTGACATCCCCTTTTTAACTGAGAGGTGCTTTGATACAACTGAGGCAAAACAGACAGGTGGAATTATGTGACAGGGTGTTTACTTTCATTGATAACAGGGGCTGCGGCTATCCTTCTGCACATCCACGACGATTTTTTTCACAATCTCAAGACGTATTTGAAGTTTGACTCCTATCAGCATAAGAATTCTTGTACAGATGACAGGAAAAGAGTGCAGACTTTACTGTTTCCTGTCAGTTGTAGCCTGCTTTCGCCTGCAGGAGCACAGTTCTCAGTAGAAATCACCTCTTCTGGTGTAGATCCACCACAGAATGAAAACATGAGATGTTTCCGTACCTTGAGATACTTGACGAGTTTCTGGATGTGCCAGTATTCAGAGGGCAGGTCAGTGTTACTCTCTGGACGGCGCTCTGGCTGTTCCTCCTCCTCCTCACTCTCGGTTGAACTCTCGCTGAAAACTTCCACTGGCAAAGCTCCCGCTGAGGTCTTACTGAACAAAAAAAGAGCAAAAACAGTGGACTTCAGATTGCAAACCTATAAAGGTATGGGATAGGGTGACAAGTAAATGATAGACGTTCAAAGAAAAGCTTGGAATACAATATCATGAAATCACTTTTCCTGTGTTTTAAATTGAAATACAACATGGTCATCCCACACAAGGAGATCCATTAAGGATTTTCATTGAAATTCAAGTGTCAAGTTTGAACTTCCGCAAAAACTAAGCAGCAGGAAAATAAGGATTGGAATAATGTCAATAGAGAACTGGAGTGGTCATCATATACAGAGCAAAAACTCTTCAAACCATAGATGCAAACACAAATGCAGATGGCTTTTTAACGTTGCTTGGGCCGCTTGGATCACCGTACGATGAAAATAGGGCACTGTGGAGCAATGAAATTTGGTACGCATTCAAATCGGACCGCTGAGAGACAGTTCCCATGTACATACAAATCGCATTTCCAGGGGAGCACATTATCATCAGAAGCCAGCAGATATCAGAGAGCCTTTTCCAGGAAGCAACATGATAAACACCTAACAAGACCTTCAAGAAAGCTGCCAGGCCTACGCACTGTCCTGGGTGGAGTGCAGTCATGACTGTGACTGAGTGGACGCATCCTAGGGTCTTTATTGCATGTACGGTGACTGATGAGGAGCAAAGAGTGATATCGGTGAACAGTGGCTAGAATCAACTGTCAGTTTATTACGCCAGCAGTCTGTATACATTGGCAGATGCAAAGGATAGAGACAGATGAGGTGCTGTAGCAGCCAAGAGCAGGAGAGGGGAAAAGCGTTTACATAGGTTTCTGTTTGGGACTGAACTGTTTTTGCAAGTTGCACTTTCCCCTACAAATTCCACCGGTGATAAAGTAGCATTTGAGTCTCCATAGACTGCTGCATAAATGAGCCTTAAAATCTGGAAATGAGTAAGCATTTTGCATTTCCGGTTCCTTCATCTTGTCGTCAAAGGGTTTTCAGTTAGGTGTCTGAGTAAGATCTGTGGTTCACACAAGCTTAAAGGCATAATATTTAAGATTTACAATTAAAGATGGAAGATTTGCATATGCTCGTGTGCTTACATGAAGTTGGTGTTTGAATCTGTGTTGAGCTGGAAGCTGGTTGTTTTTTCACGTTAGCTGACTGCATTTCTAAGCTAATCACAGCTAGTATTGCCCACTGTTGCAGCTATAGAGGCTGAGAAGAGAGACATGAAAGAAATCGGGAGAATTTGTAAAGATTTTTCATGGAAAAACCAACCCAAGTCCTCTGCATAGAAAACAGTGTATTGTGGCTGTTATCATGGATGTGGGCAATGGAGATAGTTGAAAACTTAGTAATGGAGTTAGCTACGTCAACAAACAAGCAGCTCTCAGCATAAAATAGACTTCAACACATGTAAGCATAAGCACGCATAAGCACACGAGCCTTAAAGAGATGTTCACATTTTATTCAGTGACATAAAATATATACTGTAAGAACATACCACACTTGTTAACTTTGAAGCTTTTACACATCTCAAAAAAAGATGTTTGCTAACAGGTGGTTAAATCCATTGTCAGAGACATTAAATGTCATTATGCTGAACACAGAAGCATCATCTACTCACTAGTCCACCTTTACAGCCTTGTTGTGTTGCACTCTTACAAGCTCTTATTCTGTTTACAAGCTGGATCGGGTCACACTTTGCATGTGAAATCAAATGACAAGTTAGTGGTGGAAACGCTGAAGTCATGTGACCGTGGTGTAGTTTGATTACAGCCTTATGTTAGCGTTCGGCTTTTAGTGATTGCATTTATGCTTCAAAAATCATAAAAAATGGTGTCACTTGCTGCACAAAACATTAGAGGCTGAGAATCACAGAGGATCTCATAATACAATACTATGACGAAATCATACATCACAATGTCTGTTCAACTGAAGAAGAAAAAATACCCCTTAAAAGGCAAAAAGCAGGAATTATTTAGTCACAGCACGGTGGTGTCAGTTTCACAGAATTTAACTGAGATGAAATGATCAACAAAGAAGGGTCTTAGCTTAGTGTTTAATACACACTGACCACAACTTCTATTTTCAAATGTGCCGTAATTTCAAGGAGTGACTCTGGTGAGTGAACTAGGCAGGGGAGTCTGTGTGTTTTCATAAAAATGTCAATATTTGGCACCAGTATAATATGATATGTATATATATGTATACAATATATTCCTGAATCTATATTTTTCCCACTCCTAGTACATATTATAAACTTTTGTCTCAATATCTGCCATAATTCAAAAGCCAGTGGAAAAATCCCATTTGCTTTTTGTGGAGGGAACTGTGGCACTGTGGCCTGCAAAAATACACGTCTGCACCACTCTATATATGAGTACCTAACTGTGTACGTTGCTCAGCCTGCAGAAGAAATATCCCTAATAGGTTCTGACAAAGGACAACTAATTAAGGGTACTTACATTTTCTGGGGGGACAGGTGTCCAGGTAAAGAGGACACAGAAAAGTCAGCTTTCATCTTACTCTTGGCTCCTGTTCCCTGCTTTTTCTTCTGCATTTCACCAGACTTCTCCTCTCCAGAGCTCTTACTGGGTTTCTTTCCCTCTGCTTTCCTATAATGATATGAAATAAGAGTCATTATGCCTGCTTCTATTTTGAAAATGGTTATTTTTCTAACATAATCATTATTTAACAATTCGAGACAAGGGTTCAGCGGGCATTTTTTTTAAAGGCAATTTAGATGCTTTTATCGTGAGCCAGTTTCTCCTCAAATGGGTACAGTTATCACAAGGTACAGCTGCAACAGCTCAGCCCTCGCTAGATCTATTTATCAATCAAAGACCATATGTGATAGATCTTTTTGGGATTTTTTTTTCTTAGGCTTTTCCCAACTTTTCTGTTTGTAATTGGGCAGAAAAGATTTCCACACTGCATTTATTAACTTAGATCATTGTGTATTCAGGAATATTTGCACTTGCCTTAAAATTTATAAACCATATAACCCATGTCTTTATAATGTGTGACTGCTGGCAGACATACTGAGCACATGTGGCCGAGGCTTGACTGCATCACTGTCATCTCAAGCTCATCTCTTCAACGAGAGGGAACCCCACCGCCACGCGCCGTACATGGCAGCCTGACGATATTTCAGGACAAGTCTTATGAGGGAGGATTATCACGTACCCACGTGGAGACATGAGACCAAGATCCTTCCATCTCGGACATGGTTCATATTTCATCTTGCCGCCTGCCTTGTTCGCCGTATGCTGTTGTCTCGCCTTCTCATGCACATTCTTTTCCTGTTGCTCGTAAGACCTCTGGGGTTGGCCTTGTTCCTCCGCATCAACCGATTCCACATGCTGGATCTTTTGTGTTGATGGAAGTTCTTGAACTGCACAATCCTGTTTGGTAAGGGGAAAAAGACAGACAGAGGCTGGAGAGCGAGGGGAAAAGACTTCTTTCAGTTTGCATTATAACGGCTGGTGCTGAGATATACAAGAAACGTAATTTGCAAAAATGTATGTGCTCAGGTTGTAATTTTCTCTTAATAATGCTTATAAAAGTAAAAGAGTCTATTTGATGATGTTCCCTTCTGCTTCTTGTTGAGCAGTGTGTGTGCCATATTTTCCACCCTGCAATCATAATGACTCTCTTATCATTATTCGAGACACATCAAATATTATTGTCTGACAAAGTTTTGGCATTTGTGCTCCAAGAAGAGGCGTATAAAAATTATAGAGCTATATCAATGACACACAAGAAACATAAAATTCACATAAAAGCACTGAACAATGTGCAGGCCTGCATAACAAGTCAGCCTTTATTGAGGCATTGAAATAAAATGCTTTGCACAGAAGAGGTCCCCCTCTGTTAATTGGCTGAACAATATCAAAAAGTTTATTGTTCCTGTACATTCCTCAAGCCAAAGCCTTACAGTTGGCACAGACAAAGTAACGCCTTTGTGTCACTGTTATTCACTTTTTTTTTCAAAGTTTCGAAGGTCTTTTTCGCAAACTTTACAACCTATATATGAACGCCAATAAGACACATATGAATGGTTTGCAGGCAGGAGAGTTTTTAATCACAGACACCTGCTTTGCAGAAATAGCTCAGACTGTCATTGGTTGTTAGAGGCTCAACATTTTTTAAGGGCAGGGAAAAAGAATTAAGATGTATTTCTGTGGGCTGTGTTCATGCACAAGCCTGAGCCAAGCATGCCCAATCACTTTTCCAAAGACTTGTTTTTCATAAAACACAAAGTGACCTGCTATTGGAAACATACAAGTCAATTCACCCGACCGCAGACCCACAGTCTGACTTTATTAGGCTAACCAACCTTCTTTAATTCTATTATATGTGAAATGGACAAAGTCCATGTGCGTACGCAGAAGGGGAACACTCCGGATTCTTTAACATGCCACAGTAAAAACCCATTACAGGTGCCTTTCTGCATCTGAAAACACCGCAGACCAGGAGACAAGCGCTGCGTTACACAGGACTGACGCTTACAGTTTTATAGCAGGTGGCATTCAATCATTAGAGCTCTTCTTATTTCTTCATTTGACTTATTTCCTTGCCTACATACAAAATACTGCAACCACTACATATGTTTGGTGTAGCCTTGTATTTAATTACTTGATCCATACTGATGGAAAATCAGCAGGGCAGCAAATCTGAAGCCATTGGCCATAAAACATCTGTCAGTGGCGAGATTCAAGCGCATTCTACTGACTGATTATGACAGTGAAGCAGTCTATATTAATTTGAGGATGTGAATAACAAAAACAAAGCTACAAGCCACAGTGCTTTTGCTTTTCAGTGAGTGTCTCGCACATGCAAATACACAGCATGTCCAATTTCCAATCACGCTGTGATGTCAAAACGAATCCACAACACTGAACAGAGAAGGCAAGTCTGCTTCCTCCCCGCGTTGCAGCCCCTCTCGTCTCCTTTGGCTGCCTCTGCTCGTTTGATTGAGGCTGTCTCATCTAATAGAACTGTTAAAAAAGACCTGCTTCCTCACATTGGAAACGAGCAGATATGTTTGGAGATTAGGTGTTGTTATCTTTGGCTATCACCTTCCAAAGCTCAGGCTCTCCGCGTTGCAATCAGGGAACCGAGCCAGAGCTATGCAAGATTGTGTTTCTGACAGACGCCGCTCGCAAATATTAAAACTGGAATGGATCATGTCCGCAAGACTGACTGCCATTACTTAATATCTGAGATGTAAGATGCCTGTTGCACCATTTGATTGCTGTTGTCAACAATCAATCAAGTGAGCTTCAAAGTGAGGCGTTTTTTTAGCTGACTCCATCATATGAGGGTGATTATTTTCTCTCTGAGGTAGAGAGAAAATATTCAGCAGTAAGAGTGAACCAAAAGTTACAGGACAGTGCGAGGAACATATCAAAGGAGTTGAGGAATTCAAGAGAAAAAGGCCTTGACAATGATTTGTGCCTCCGCAAACTCGTTCACGGCCATTTTTACTGCAGCTGTCCATCATTTTTAAATCGCCGCGATGGAAGGCATCACTCTTCACGCAGAGCTCGTAAAACATTAAAGCCTCAATGTCTTTTTTTACGCAGTGCAGCCTGGCACTACTGATTGGTTTATTAAGGTGTCCACAAACCCTGTCGCAGATTGCGAAGTCATCTTTAGATCTATCACCTACTATAAAGAAGTCACACTGATGAACCACAATTTGACATCCTCTGTAAAGTCTTGGTGTTATTTTCTAGGAGAAAAGTTCAGCGAGGCTACATAAAACAGTCAAACGAAGTTCTTGCACTTAAAATACCCAAGGACAATTCATAAAGCATTTTTGTTTTGCCAAAATACTGCATTTCTGTTGTCTTTAGCTTTTGTCCCAGAGGCTCTTCACATGCAGAATAGTTTAGCGAAATCATCTGACCTTTCTCCTAAGTACAATTGTTTTGAAAAATCATTGGGAGAAACATATTTCCAAGTAAATCTTGGTTTCTGTAAATTCTATTACTTAGACAGATGAACTTCTGATTCTTTCTTTAAGAGCAAAGTTTGCACCGTGGGTAAATAATATTATTCTTGATCATATTAACATTTTTGTGAGGATCACATCATAACAAATGTTTTAAAAAACTTTATAGGAAAGAGACATGAAAAATCAGAGCGATTTCTACAGGGCTGGCAGTGAACAAAGAGTGGCCTTAAAGGTTCTGATGAGTTTGTGATGATGCCACTTTTTCCCAAAAACATCAGCGTGAGTGTGACAAAAAAAAAAAAAGATGTCATATTTTTAGATGATTAACAGATTTTTGGTTGCAGCTGGAATCTATTATTGAGTCGATCTGTTATGTCGTCAAATTACTAAAGCAGGAAATAGCACTACTGAATAAATCACGTGTATCTCGATGCCTGGAAATGAGCATGTGTGTGTGTGTTTTTGTGTGTGTGTCTGGGGGGGAGGTAGCGGGATGGGGCTGAGCTGTTTTTGATGTTGGAACATGGAGGAGGTCGCTTCAGAAATTTTTCAACACAGTGACAACCAGACACTAGCTCACTAGAGGGGAACAGCGCAGACACTGATTACACAATCCCAACTCTGTTTACACATATGAGTCACACACACACAGCATCAGCGATCAAATCAGCGGCTTAGAGAGAGAGAGAGAGAGGGACCTTGTTCATGGGACAAAGAGGCACTTCAACACCCCCGCATCTTCACGTTACGGAGCCTTTATGTGTCGCATCTGTTTATATTTTACTGTACCTGCTTGTTTATGTTCTCTGCAAAATGCGGAGATCTGCTCTTCAGGAGCGTAACCAGGTCCGCAAATGTATCACTTGTTCGCTCGTAGTCATTCTGCTCCCCCTCCTGTTTTACGCCCTGTGAAAACAAAGTGAAAAAAACAGCGTCATTAATTCTAAAAACCACAATTATAATGTGACCCACATGTCAGATGGAACAGCTGAGGTTAGACAGCCTCCGAGTATCTGCAGGCAGCCTCAGAGGGGAAGTGTAAAACCATGTAAACCACTAAATTAGGTTTAAGACACTACTGCTCTTTGAGGTTTCATTTGCATCAATGTCACCCGGTCGGTTTTAGTTTTTTGTTGTTTTTTTTTCACCTCGGCTGAACCATTTCCAGGTGAAGAAACAGAGACAGGAAACTTACGACTTGTCAGCAAAGTCAGTGAAAGAGTGAAAGGTGCTGCAGCGTGCAAAATCCTCTCTTAGAAATGATTGCAAACACATTTAGAAAGATTCCTGACAAGCGTACAATAGTACACTTGAAGAATTTGGCTAGGGCGTAGGGAGGCGCTTCATGGCCCGTTCTGCTGCCTTTGTGATTTGAAATCCAGTGTAGTGTGCAGTATAGGCCGCTGTGACTGCTTACAAACATAACTTATGTAAAAAGCATCACCACAGAAAAATGTATTAACCATCCAACCAAATGTGAATGATTAAAAAATGTGTCAAGTACTGTATATATAATTAGGTCTCAAATGCTGGGGGTGTGTCCGCTGAGGACACTGAAACCATGACCAGTTGCAGGAAAGGTGCCACCTCTCACGACTGTAAACCACCGCTATGACTCGAAAATGAGATGCTCCGTCTAGCAGCTCGACTGGACGCGTACAGCCGTACATGTTTGAGCCAGAATCCAAGTCACAGCCACACTGATCTGCTCAAAAATCAACCTCCACAACAGAATGGTCTTTTTTTCCCTCCCATTTATGAAAATCAGCAATATGTATTACTGACTAGCATAAGCTAGCCTAGCTGTGGTAGGTGCAGTAACCTGCGATCCAGTGGGAGAACACTGAAGTTTATTCACTCTAGTTATTGTGAATTTAAAGCTTTGGAACATCAGACATGTGGACCTTCACACAGAAGAGCATGACTGACTTTGACAAGAAAAAAAAATAAAGATGAATAAATTAAATTAGATCAAATGTTTGTGTCAATTTTTCATGGCAAAATATGAATTCAAGACTATTTGATGGCTTCTAAGGCCTTACATTTATAAAACTGAATTTAAGATATTTTCAGACTTTTTAATGAAGCCGCTTTAGTGAAGCCTTACTTCTCACACAGGGTTTTTTCAGCTTTCAATAAGTTAAATGTAAGACTTTTTTAAGACTAAGACTTAAGAATGCATTTTAAGACCTATGTCACATCCATACTGGAAAAAAATACATATATATGAAGGATATGTATGTCAATATTGTGTGATGGCAGGTGTTTGTTGGTGGCTTTTGAAGATGGTTTTATGTTTTTCAGATTTCCCATGTGACTCTAATGCACTTGTACCCAAGGCTCCTAATTTGAGTGTTTCTTTTACAAGGTGTGGTGAGTTTTAAATTCATTATTTATCAACAGGCTTCAACCTTCAAAGGCTTTCAAACCAGATCTTGTTGAGCTTGCACTTACCTGTAAATAAATAAATTAAAGTAACATTAACAGACACAATTTTAACTGATTACTTCTAGAAGTAGCAATTTTTGTTCATAGTTTTGTTCCAGCGTGATTAATACAAATTTGTAACAAAAGTAATGTTAATGCAACAAAATAATTCCTAATCCAATCCATTTTCAAGACTTGTCAAAAATGTATTTAAGACATTTTATTGGCTAAAATTCAGATTCAATGACATCTATTCACTGTTTCCCTACCTTTCATAGAGGACATGCTAAATACAGAGAAGCTTGGAAAATACAGCATATATTATAGCGTATATGGATGGATAAATGATAAACACAGTGCATGAATTTGATAACTGAACTGAATATGGTCTTAATTTGTGTAATGTGATGCTAGTACTACATTGCTAGTGTACCCTTGGTGCATTAAACACATACAGGGCTGACTGTTGGATGGATCTGAAAGATCTGGCAAAAAAGCTGATCTATTTCTTCAGGAGTCCCCTGGACATTTTCTCATCCAAGGAAGAAGGAATCAAAATGATACTGACTGAAGCTGATTTAGTTTGCTTACCCCATTGAGAAAAACTCCAGCGGTGCTGCAGGTGATGTATAGGGTCTCGGAGTCACAAGGTTCAATCACAAGGTAACACATCTCACCATGCAGCTGTCTCCACAGAGGGGCTCGGCAGCCATTTGCAAATTCTGAATCTGAAAAGATTGAAAAAGAAAAACTGTGGAACTCCATGCTGGAGGGTCTCAGGCAGTATCTCCTTTTAAATCTCCTCTAAAAACTCACTTCAATCATGTGGCCTTTTCTTAACTGTTGGTATAAGTTGCATTTATTTAAATTATTGTATCTTGTTTTAACTTAAGTTCTGGATTTTATTTATTTTATTATGTATTTTATTGTAAAGTATTTTGTAACTTTGGTTTGAAAGATGCTATTATAAATAAATGTTTAATAAAATGCTGCACTTTATGATAAATATGTTGCAATGAAGCAAAAAAACAAAAACATACTGACTAAACGACTGAAATCTGACAGATATAATGTCTTCCATGTCTTCTGTGGTGCAAAGTACAGGCTTTTTGTATATTTTTGGAATATCCAGTATTAGTGTTAATAGCAATCGCGTTTCTTGCAACCCAGTAAAATGTGGAGATAATTCAAACCTGATGTGTATCGAACCGACTTCAGCAGCCTGTTTTCCACCTCGCCGCAGGACCGTTTCAACATCTCCACTTCATTCTTCACTGCGGCGGGGTTAAGCTCGACTTGTCTGTAATGAAAATGTCGAAAAACAAATAAAAACAAACATCCAATTCATGTCACTCACTCGAGGTTACTTTTCTAAACCATCGGAAACAACCACATGTTGTTTGAAACATGGACCTGAGTGAAAGAGCGTAGCTGAGGATCTGATAAAATACTAGGACAGTAGGAGATAAGAGAAAAACACCCACTCTGATATCTCTTTGAGAAGTTTGTT
>JAPQRN010000014.1:6995857-7009240 GCA_037367275.1 Coranthus polyacanthus
GTTTTGACTAGTCAAGCTCAAGTCTGCCAGTGGGTGACTATTGCAGTCGGCATCCATCTCCCTTCCACCATCTCTGTTACTCAAAATCCTTCGTGCTATGTGAAGTAACAAGACCCTCCGAGCTGCATTTAGACGCTGAAAATACCATGTTTTGATGAAAAGTTGCCCAAGTCACAAACTAGTTACTACACTTCATTACCACAACCTAACACCCTTTATTCAGGTTTTCATGTGATTGACAAAAACGTATGAACAAATAAACAGGAAAATACCAAATAAAGACCATTGCATCCCTGATCTCAGCAGGGAATAAAGCATGAATATAAAAATGGGTACTGTATTGTGGTTGTTTCCACCAAATTAGCTCTGGTTCTTGAACCGTTTCCGTTCAGGATTCTTGGAACCTTGGCGCCATTTAGCGAACCAGCCCACGTTGAGTGGAACCGCTGTAATCAAGCATGTACCCTCAAAGAAAGGTGTTGCACAATGGATCAGAATATGGATATTATTCTGTCCTCCAGCTCTACTTTTTTGACAACTCTTTTTAAGAGTCTTGGTAATCCTTCTTAAGGTTTTTTTTAGTTTGTTTTCTTATTTGTTCTTGCGTTTGAGTTAAGCCAGCCTGGGTCAGCTTTCGACTAGTTCTGTGTACAGCTAACTCTTCCTCACGCTAACTTTCTGGATGACCAAACTGCCACCAAGTACTGAGTTTTGTTGACAGATTTACACTGACTGCAGCACAATAGTTAATGACATAATGCACTAAGTTACACTAACTTCTATCTTATTTCTCTCAGTTAAAAGTAAGAGTTCAGACCTGGGGGGTTGAACAGGGGTCCTCCAGCTGGACAGACAGCCTTCCAAGTCACTATGCAAATCAGCTGTCCAGTGCAAAGAGAAAAACCACGTGCTAACTGGGAGGAAAAGCCAACCGCCATATTTTTATCAGGCTGGGAGTAAATATTGCCTATCTGAGGCTCCTGTATTCTTAGATCGAGTATACTGAAGCAGCCCAGGTATCTCTCCGCGGTGGTCCGCTCTGGTTTCAGCTGTGTGGGTCCTGGCTGATTCAGCCCCTCAGTCCAACAGCGGGGCTAAAGTGGCTGCACTGATTTAGCCTTATGTTTTTACTGGGAACACTCAACTTTAGATTTCTGGACAGATACGGTTTTTATAGTGACCTCTCTGCCAAACACACAATTATAAATACACACACAGATGCACATTCATGCGCAGAAACTCAAACACACACGTGCTCCCACAAACATGCAGGATCGAGCCGTGTGTTTGTGTGCGCGCGCAGTGTGTCCGCACATAAACACGGCCTCGTTAAAATTGAAAAGTCCTAAACGGCTCAGTTTTTAGAGACGCTCTTTCCAGCCAGGACTTACTTCAGAATGTTTCTGGTGGTTTTCCGCTTCATAATGGATTAGTTGCGCAGCTAAATATAAACACTCACTCACTGTGACACTTAGCAAAAGCCCTGTCTGCTATTTTTTGTTCGGCTGTCAAGCACGTACAGTATAAAACTGTACAGGCAGCTACAAAAACAACCCACGTTATCTCACGCTCTATTGTCTTTTGTGAGGAAGATGTGATGGTTTTATCAGCCTGCAGGATGAGAGGCAGGGACTAGACTGAAAGCAACTCAGGGAGAGCAGGAGGTTTGTTGGCCTGTGGAGGAAACGGACCCGCTGTGGGGCTATATTCTCTCATCTGGACCGAATCCCCCCTTCTGCTCTGTTTGAGCTCAGCCGGACCAGGACTTACAGATGACCACTGTGTCCAGCGCCAGGAAGACAACCCCTCTGACCTGTCCTGGAAACTAAATAAACTGCTGTTTTTTTTTCATGCATGTGATGTTTCCATGTCCACCAGCGAATCTCTCTGCATATGTCTAGTCTAGTTAGGCCATTCCAGGTAAAAGAACATTAATCACAGCAGGAAGCCGCTGGAGGGACATGGAGATGGAAAGAGAATCAGAACGAAAATTAGAAGATAGATGTCGGGTGAAATAACAGGGGTAGAAAGCCGAATATAAGGAAGGAGGCGAATGGAAAGCTGGGCGAGTACGAGCGAGTCTTTGGCATCTGATGATCGGTGCTGGATCGCTCTCCTCGGAGGGCAGTTTGAGCTGATGCCACTTCTGGAGGGCCAAATCTGAGCGGAAAAGCACCGGGGACTCATTTATCCTCGCTGCCATTAGATTGCTTAATGTCCACATGAAATGATGTAGCGTCTTGTGCCTGTTTAACTACTTTGTTCTAACACTGATAAATGGCAGTTTTCATTACACAATATGAGGCTGGCGACTCGCAGCCTGGTTTAACCGCAGAGTTTTGTCCACACTT
This sequence comes from Coranthus polyacanthus, assembly GCA_037367275.1. Classification (NCBI taxonomy): domain Eukaryota; kingdom Metazoa; phylum Chordata; class Actinopteri; order Kurtiformes; family Apogonidae; genus Coranthus; species Coranthus polyacanthus. Next base: position 6,998,209 of record JAPQRN010000014.1, read on the forward strand.
AATACACTTTAATTGATTTATTGTATTTATGACTTGTTTTTTTATGCATTTCTTTGTTTTCTTTAATATATTTTGTCATTTTTCAGAATGCTACATCTGTCTCGAAAGGAAACTCCTTATCCCTGTGGGACAATAAAGCTTTTCAATACTTTAGTGGCATAAAACAGCATGCGTCGGCCTCAGATATCACACCACCACAAACTGTGTCCTCAGCGAGTAATAGGATTTTATTGATCCCAGTAAAACACACCTGTCTTTGTATTTAAAACAACTAACAGCTCTAGTGAGTGAAAAGCTCTCCGCTGATGTGCTATCTGCGTCGTTACCACAGTGCAACCTGTATTGTGCATTCCAGCCGCCTGTTTTTGCTTGTTTCTGCTGCATGAAAATCGGCTCTGAATCCTCTCCAGCCAAAACAATGGAGCTAAAGTCCGACCGCTCCGCTGAAACAATGAGATGACTGTTCCTCAGCTTTATCATTAAAGCAGACCTGTCTGTTTGAGAGAAATACCGCTGGCGGTGAATGCAGTATGTCTGAGACGACTCGCTCAACAACAGCTTCTCTTTCAGTGGCTTTAATAGCAAAGCTGCACTGGCTTACGTCCTGTCACTGTACATGAACATGATCACAGAACAAGGGTTGTTACCTGGCTGAAATATGCCTCCCTGTCACACAGTTTTATAGAGGTGCATTTGTATTACTTAAGAGAATAGCAGAGGCTAATAAAGGGACAGTGAATAATAACAGCTCCAGCCGTGGATTGTTAGCAATCCTATTTCTGACAACTAAAGCGCATTGTTCTCCGGACCCCCACTGGGAAATGAGGAGCAGACTGAGGCACAGTTCTATTTCACTGTGTGAGTAATGCAACCCGACTTTGTGCCTCTATCAGGATTTTTAAAGTTAATTTTACTTTGACAGAGTTTGAGCCAGTCTTCTACTTTGACCTTAATGGACCTTGAATGGTAGTATAATGTCTGTGTGTGACATTATACTACCATTCATTACATTTTCTTGTCTTAGAAATTATAGTATCTTCATCATTATAAACCTGAAATCACTTCAAATAAGAAGAATTACCACCACATCAATTTTGAGTCTTCACCCATGTCTGTCCAGACTCATGTAATATATGTAGTGTACACTTTAAAGGAATGTAGTAAAACATGTATTTTTTGTTGACATAGACATTCCATGTCAGCTAAGTTATCACAATAATGATTGTATGTTTCCAGTGTGTTTTTTACTTGCTGTCTGCACTGAAAGACTACTTTTTCAGAATATGGTGTTGAAGAATGGCCAGAAAAATGTTTTTGACCTTATCATCACTTCATAATTTTACCGTTACACGTTTGTATGAAATTTTGTTATAATTAGTGTACTGTATGAAGTCTTGAGTTATGTCCAAAAACCTGTTGTGTGAGGCCACAGCGACCTTGACCTTTGGAGGCCAAGCGGACGTTTGTGCCAAATTTGAAGATATTCCCTCAAGGCGTTCCTGAAATATCACGTTTCCGAGACATTTTGGGAGGTCACTCTGACGTTGACCTTTGACCAACAAATTCTATTCAGTTCATCCTTCAATCCAAATGGAAATGAAAATTCTGTCGAGGCCTTCCTGAGATATCGCGGTCCAGAAAATAGGATGTGGACAACTTGAAAACTTCAAAAGTAACTAAATAAACATAATGCAAAAGGACAAATGGTACCATTGTCTTATGATTTCATTGGACTGTTTGGTATGAAATGTGGACAGTTCAGTAGCTGTCACTGGAAATGTCTTTCACATGCTCCCTCGCTGCCTCAGGGTCGCTGCCCAAGTGAACATCTTCTGTTACACCTGCCAGTGTCACTCAGCAGTCCGCTTAATACTCTCTTTCTTCCATTTTGGCTAAGGTGGAGGTTGAAGAATAGTGAGGGTGCAAGTAGACACAAGGTGGAAAATCTAAAGGTGTAGACAATGACAGCATATGTCAGATTTCCTTGCTCTGAGCATATGTTCTCAATAAAAAATATACAGTGTGAAACAGAAATTACAGTTAAGTTGCACGAGGCGATTTACACCTGCAGACTCCATCGTCACTCTTCATCACTGGCTGTTTTTTTTTAGCGCAGCCTTGTGGTTAGTCAGCCTCCATCTCCTTGACAGCCCATTCTCTTCCTCAGCGTCCCACCAGACCATCATCCTCAGTGTGTCGGTGACCCGGGACGTGGCCTCACCGCGGCCCGTGGTGAACGAGACACGCGAGCGAGGGAGTGAGCGCAGGGCCCGGCGGGGCTGGGAAAACCATCATCCTCCCTCAGAATGCCCCACCACCCTCCTCCTCCTCCTCCGTCCCTATCCTGCTGCTCTCCCTAACCATTGAACCTCACAGCAGCACTGAACACTGGCTAATTGGTTTCATGTGTGTCCCCCGCTGGGCTTGGATGACCTCACCACACACACACACGTACTGTGCACTCAGCGTCCAGATAGTGTTTCTGTTGTTTCTGTGCTGTTCTCTGAGGTGTAAAGCCAGAATAACCCCACCTCATCACTGGGCATCTACAGTTCACATGTTTACAAATGCTCACAGTAGAAACTTAAAACCTCTGGAAACCTACATATACAACAGCCTAATGTAGGGTGTGTAGCTGTGTTTCTATCCAAATCTGAAATAATGTCATTTAAGTTTTTGTAAACTTTCTGATATTGTGTTTGAATTGGGTGTGGTTGGACCGGAGGTTTATTATGTTTATTATTCCAGTCCCATCCAAATGAACTAGCTACAGTTAGAACTACAGTTAGCTTCTAGCTAACTAGCTATCTCAAAGATTGATCATGTTAGTTGCTAACCATGCCTACAGTTAAGCTATATGTAATGTAATACATAACTGAGTGATTAGCCTATTATTTGACTATAATTGAGGTTTTGATAACATGTTTAGCCCCAGTGATGGTCTAGTTAACGTTACTAGCTAACAATGTGTCAGTCAAAACATGATCTGACCTGATCTTTTGTAACAGTAATGTTTATTTTCACACAGATATTTGTGGATGCTTAATGAGACACTCAACTGAGACGTCATATGCAGTTTTACACCTTCAAACCAAACTTCCTGAGGGTTTAACTCATTTTGTAGTGACACGGTGTCCGTTTCCTTTTGACGTCACACTCAGGAAGTGAAGCTCGTCAAAAGGATAATGCCATACGTCATATGACATCCAGTGTGTTTAATTGCCAGGTTTGAATATATGTGCATTAATATTGAATTCATTCCTTTCCTACTGTACCATGTAACACTATCAAGCAATAATATAAGCTAGGAAGTCGTTGAATGCTAACGTTGGCTGTTGTTTAACAGCAATTATGAAATGAGTTATGAAATATTTTGTTTTATCTTGTTTCTAGTTTGGCTCGATTTTCACTACCCCATAGTCTTTTGAGTTGGTGATCAATGGGGAAGTGGTAAAATGATAACAATGGATCAGATTCGCTGCATTATATGACTGGAACACAGAAGTATGACATTATCCATTACCCTAAGCCTGTCGTCTGGGGAAAATGTCCGCCGTGTGAATATGGTCCATTTTACTGTTTGGATAATCGTTGTATGTGCTGTAAATGAGCTCTGTCTCTATCTGTTTACTATCCCCCCTTACTGTTACTGAATGTATACCATATATCCTGTTATTTTCTGCTGTAATGACTCAGTTACTTTGCTGAGATCATTAAACTTTCATCTAGTCTAATTTTATCTTAATAGCATTAACAACTACTCTCATCCGCTTTGAAAGAACCAGTTCAGATAAATGCTATTAAATTTCCTGTGATTTTCTAAATCGAGGCGAACCCGACTCATCTCTAAACAATATATTATGTTGATCAGTGAGAAATGTGAGAAATAAACTCCCTCACGACTACAGACACCCACCGTGAACGGCTTGGCGGTTCCCTTGTCGTCCTTGCCCGATATGACTTTGGCGTTCTTCCTCGTCTCCCTCAGCCTCTCGATCGTCGGGGGTTTTACGAACACCACGAAGGGTTTGAATTCGGCCGTCCGTAAGTGTTTTATTGTCTAAAGAGACAGAGAGGAGGGATAAATATGAATATAAAAGCAGAGAAAGAGAGGAAAAAATAAAATGTATAACAATGTACAAATACATATACCACCATTCAATAGTTCTACCGCACCTCGGTTTTCTAGGAAAGGAAAATGTCCCTTTTCTCTAAAGGAAAGTCCTACATTTTAAGGGTTATAATGGTCTGTTTATTTTGTTTATTGCCTTTTTCTCACCAGCAATATACGGCTTCCTGCAGTGCATGATTGTCCAAATAATTCTTCAGAAGGTGTATTAACACAGTCTGCTTTTATACAGATACAGGAATTGTTTGATACAGGCTTCATTTTCTTCCATTGCTGAAGAAAAGTGTTTAACCCATTCCCTGAAAACTGAAATTTAAATTATTTTTGAGTTTTTGAGAAGTTAAACTCAAACCTAACCTCTGGTAATAATGGTGAGAAAAAGACAATTAACAAAGGGTGACAGACAGTCCATTATAAGCCTTAAAAGTGTAGGTCTTTCCTTCAGAGGTGTTCTAACATTTCTGACAGGTAGTGTATACATCTGGAAAAAAGTGAAAATATCACAGTCTGTATTGCTGCAGAGTTCAGTTTGCCTTAAAGCTGAAAGGATGAGTTCAGGAGGCAAACATCAGTCAACTTCTCATACGTAAAGACTTTCTGAATATCTATAGGAAACTAAATATCTATCTATATAGATATATCTATCTAATATTGTTACTATAAAACATTTATCTGCAGATGTGTCAACAATGGAAATCATTGTTACCTGCAGCTCTTGGACTTTTTATTCATAGTGTTTTATTTTGGGACACTGTTCAACAGACTTTGTTTAAGTCTTTGTACTTTTAAGGCACTTTATTTCCGGATAAATTAAATACATCATCATTGCCACATTTCTTGAAGATGGGTTGATGCATTTAAAAGGTTGTGAACCATAAAGTTAGGAACAGCTGCTTTAATGTATGGGTGGGTGCATGTGCATATTTTTTTTGCATGAAAAATAGTAAAAGTCAAATTTTTCTGTTTTTTCCTTTGGTGACAGTTGCTTAAAACAACACTAATCCAGTCCTTAAGAGGTGGAAGAGGTGGAATAGAGGTCAGAGGTGGTTAGCGGTGGCGTCAGGCTGTGGGCCCTCCTCTGGATCTGGTGTTGGGATGATGGGTTCCTCACTGTGCTAAAAGACAGTGGGTTCAACCCACAACTGATAGGAAGAGGGATTGAAAACCCAAAGGAGGGGCAGGAGAGGAACCACTGGAAGCATTCAGTGCAGCTTTCATCGGGAGCTCACCGAGTCAGCATGTGGGAGCACACAACGTCCGTCTGCGATAACGTGCTCTGACACTGCCACTGTGCACATGTGTGAGTCTTGGTGGAGCGTGGGCTGAGAGTGGAGGTAGGGGATGAGGACGGGATGAAGCAACACCACATATGTACGCCAAGAACTAAAAAATACATATGTGAACGCACACCAGCAGCAACCTCTGGGGCTGAAAGATGAAGCCAGGGCAAAAACCTGCAATTTCTCGAATGGCCCCCATAAACCCCCATGTTAAAATGTCAGACTTCACAGCAGAATAAACATGCTTACAGCGAAAAACAAAAAACAATTTTGGTCTCTATACTCAATTCACCTGTTTGTGACAGCTGTACAGGGAGTGATTTAAAAAAAAATTAAAGTTTACTGGTACTTAATTACAATATGTGGCCCGTTAGCATAATTTGGTACTGCCTTATATCAAAGAGTATAGAAGTAAACTGGTGAAACTCACTTTTTTGTCAACAGTTTCCAGTCCCACATACTGGGGGTGTAGGTCCTCTGCTACCATAGACTGTGTAAAAGAAGTGAACGGAGGAAGCGTGACGCCACCCATTGCTTTTTCAACTGCCATTTTGGAGACAGTAGTTTGCATTTTGGCTTTTACCATGTTAGCTTTTTAGACCCAGAAGTGACCATATTTGGACAAAATGGATGGAGCTGCAGGAGGTAAGGCTAAACGCTAGCTTACGAACACAATAAAACTGTAAACTTCAGTCTTTTTGGAGCAAGTATTACAACTTTAAGATACTTCCACTGTGGCTTTATTTTGGAGCCGATGTCCTTGTCCCTTGCCTGATATGTACTAATGTTACAATGGAACAAGCAATTAGCCGTAACATATTATCATAAGTTGTTTGACAATAGCAAAGAATATCGACAAAGGGAGCAGAAGAAAGAGAAACTGTGGTACTTTGTTGAGAACTGCTTTCAGTCCAACATGGTGCAGAAGCAGCTCTTCTGCTGCACAAAGATGTTACAATGGAACAATGAATTAGCTTTCAGTTCTTCCATTCAGCTAGCCTGCTCATTAGGCCAGCTCATGCTAATTAGTGTGTTTATGCAAAGTAGACATTACTGTTATCAAACACAAATGTACGTGTTAGCATTTATCAAGTAGCTGAAATGACTAGGTGGAATTTAACCTGACAGTGTTCGTCAATATTTTTTTTTTGGTAAGTTCACGTTAGCTTGGCTGAGTTTCACTCCTCATTCTTTCCCAGCTCTACACTCTTATCCACATATGGTCACTTCTTTTTCAAAAAAAAAAGGAAAAAAGAAAAAGAAAACCAAGATGGCGACGGCCAAAATGCTAAAGTTGAGACATCAAACCGGCGGTCCACAAACCAATGGGTGACATCACTGAGGCCTCGTCCACTTTTTATGTACAGTCTGTAATGTACACACATCCACACAGGCTTTTTCTCACAGCCTTTAGCCGAGGGCTCTGGGGCCGACTTTCATCGCCGCTCAGGCCCGGGTGGTTTGAGAACATGCCAGGGTAATCTATATAATGGCGTATTTGTGCCTGTGTGTCATTATCCACTGAGCGAAAACAAACAGAGAAGAGCTTGCGGGTGTAGAGGCCGGCCGATACGAGCCTGGCCCTGGATAATGGGAATCGTGCTCAGGGGTTTTGTCGGGGCTCAGCGACAAGCCGGCCGTTTGTGCGGTGGTCTGATCGCCACCACCCAAGACACATAAGCCAAAGAGGAAATCTTCAAATAGAGGAAATTAGCGGTAATTGCTCCCTCAAAATGCCCCCCCTTGAAACTCACTTTGGTAACCCAATAAGCAGCCAAGGCCTCCAGAAGAAGAGAGATGTGTGAGATAGGTAGGGATAGAGGTGCTGAAGGGCTCAAAATACGCCCCAAATAAAGAGATGGTGAGGGAGAATGGGATGCAAAAGGGAAGGGTTTGTGTCACTCACATGAGGCTGGACATCCAATAAGCACACTTTGTGCTTGGAGAGGACGGAGCGTATCGAGTCTAGGCTTGTCCCGTAGTAATTCCCTTTGTACTCGCCATACTCGATAAACCTGAGAGGTGAGATGGAAAGAGACAGAGATGGGAAGATAGCTGAGCAAAGAAAACACCTCTATGATAGTTTGTGCAGGGATTATGTCTACTGTAAGACTAATGTCCCCTGGGAGTAACATTAGAATCTTGTTCTAATCTGCGTCAGCACACTCCAAAGATCCATCTGAGAAATAATGATATATAAAAACCCAACAAATCCACAGAGACAGGAGGATTATTCTTTCAACCGCTGACAGATCTCAAGATAGCATTCTTTAGCACAACTTAAAAACCAGACGTTTTGGCTGAGCGTGTTTTATATAATCTCCTACATTTCAATCAGTAACACCTGTTTGTTCCAGAGAGACCACAAAGTCTCCTGAATGCCAAAACCCTCCCTCCTTTAATCCAGGAGGGGTTTAGCCCAGCAAGCAAGCAAACAAACACTTTTCCACCAGATAATCTTCCTCCTTTCAAACCAATCAGCTGTCACTGTGATAGAAAAAAGTCAAACGGTGTATTTTTAGCTGAAAACAAGGAGGAGAAAAGGCGAGCGAGTGAGCGGAGTAACGATGTGGAAAGAATTTGTACCTAATAAGACGCTGTAGTACGCTCCAGTCTGTCCACGACCAGTGTCGGACGGAATGACTGCCGCTGTGTGACTGATGCCATGTAAAACGCAGGTTTTATGGTAATTGCCCATGTAAGAAAGGTTTTAGTCAGCTTTTTTTTAAATATGGAGGATTAAGGCCCTACAAACTCGGTTATGGGAAATTCATTTAAGAGCTTACAGAAGCCTGTGTTTGACCTTTTAACATTCACACTTTTCATGGAACTTTCACTTAGTGTTAGAGCAGGGGATGGCAACCTTTACTATATAAGGAGCCATTTTTAGTAAAAAAAAAAAAAAAAAATAGAAAAATCTGTCTGGAGCCACAAAAAATATTTGGTCCAGTGTGTAGGATTTAGGAGGATATAATTACAGAAATGGAATATAATATTTATAATTATGTTTTCATTAGTGTACAACCACACAAAAATGAGAAGTGTGTTTTTGTTACCTTAGAATGAGTGGTTTATATCTACACAAGGAGTGGGTTCACCATGTTGCTACAGTAGCAAAGAATCAACTTTGTCTTTCCTTATGTTTTTTTTTTTGTGAAAGCCCGTCTCCAGTAACTACTCCAGGTTAGGGTTAGGCTCATAACAGAAGAGTGAGGTCAACATGCATGTATTAGACTTCATTTGAAAGGGAAGTTTCTGTGTTTAAACTGTGGATGAAGCACAACCTAAACTACATCAGTTCAAACACCCTAACCCCAACCCTGACCTGGTGGATGTTAAAAGGTTAAAAGAGTGACACCTTGTAGCATTCTGCACTATTTTCTGTCAGAGGAGAAGGTATATAGATTACAGTAAGGCATACCAATGGAGCTTTGGCTATATTAGGCCTATGGATTGTTGCCATTTTGACACAGAACAGGGCTTCCCTTGGGAAAGTTGTTCATGCTAAACAAGTTGTTGTGGCTCCAATTCCAGTAGACCTTTTATTTAGCATTTTGCACAGAGCACATTGTTTCTGCTGAATGCAACGAGGCATAACGCAAACAAGTTCATCTCACTCCTCATCTACTTTGCTGCCTTGTAATTTCGGAGTGCAGTGTCCCACGCATCCACCCCACATCACAGCTCAGTCACTCACCCCTCCGACTCCCTGAAAAACATCGCATGCCTCGACCTACACCGCAACACGGCCTAAATATACAGCCCCCCTTCCCTTCTGCTCTCTGCATGCTCTGACACTCCATATGCACTCGCCGCCACAGGCTTCCCTCTATGTCGTACATCTCTGTGTGTGTGTTTGCGTGCGTAAGTGTTTTGCATCTGCGCCCTACAGTATACCCCCCCCCCCCCTCCAGCTCGTGTGAGACCGGCAGAAAGGCATCAATCATTCTTATGTCTATTACAACTTGCATTTCAATTTGTTGGCCACAAATGTCGAGGCGGGCCCGTGGTGTGGCTGGACTCAGAGGGAGAGCGCCTTAGGAAAAGCAGGAAGCAGAGACAGGAGGCCTCGGGGCCAGTGTCTGGAGATCTGTTACCAACACAGGGCCCGGCCCTGTCAACACCGGCTCACACTCAGTTACAGAGACACACAGACGACAGCAGGGAGGCTCAGTCTGAACTGTGGCAGCAAGTGTGGGTCAGACGGCCACACTGCCTCTAGTGGTTAAAACAACAACACTTTTACTTGAGTTTGAGTTGTCTTTTATCTGCTTTTATTGGATCTTTATACTCCAAACTGTTTGATGATTTTATGACTTGTCCGTTTCATTTTGGTGCCTTTGTCAAGCATTTTCTAACATGGGCAATAAAGTGCTATATAAATAAAGATCATTATTACATTATTAGAACATATATTAATAAATATTACATGCATTTTGAAAATATTTTGGGAAATGCAACACGTAGTCCTGAAACAATAAGTGTGCATCTAAGCTGATCATTTACACAGCCAGTTCAGTTTTTTATTTTAGGAAAAAAAACATGAAATTTGCTGTTTTTTTCTCTTGTCACTGACTTGAACATCTTTGGGATGAACGATCTGGAAAAATGATGAAGACACGTCGGGTCTTAAGACATTTTTGGGGTAAATGAAAAAGTCAATAAATAGTACAATAATGATGAGATTATAGTACGATCGTTTTTTTCTGCAGTTACATTTAAGACTTTTTAAGAGTTGACCTAGTGCACAGTGGGTCGCACTGGGACTGGACTGGTGATGTGAATACAGGAACAACATCAGGTGACGGCAGACAGTTCCTAATTTGAGCGTTTCTTGCATAAGGTGCAGCGGGCATCGCATTTGTCATTTTCAACAGGCGAGCCAGATCTCATTGAACTTCCACTTACCCATATTAGATGAAAGTAACATTAACAGAAACTAGCTGGTTGGTTCCATGTTAGTTCTGTTTTGTAGTTTTGTTACAGTGTGATGAATACTATTTTTCAAAATAAAACGCCCCCCAAAAAAATTGATTTCTAGTTAATGAAGTTAATGAACCTTCAGGAAAGTAGCAGTAAGTTCATAATCCTAAGACTTGTCAGAGTCAGAATTCGCATTAGTGGATCGCAGAAACCCAGTATAATGCAGCCCTAAACAGACTGTGATACTGTATCATGTGTCCAAGTTTTCTATTTGAATTTTTATGGTTTTTCCAACTCAAAAGGTAAAAGGTACTTGGTGAGGTAAGGATTTCTTTGTTATGCAATCTGATTTCCATCTTCGCTATGTGCTCCCCCGTCTCATTTGGAAATGTGTTACTCGCAAAATAAGCAGACACAAGTTATTAGTAGTCACATTGTGTCTGTAGCTACTGCCTACAGGGGTAAGAGTTCAAAGTTTAAACAGAAGACTATCAGTGAGTCTTGGTCTGTGTTCCTGACGGTCGCGGCGGTTCCCTACTTGTTGTTGTGGATATCCGTCTCGAAGAGATGTTTGGCGATGAAGTGGTACTCTACGCCGTCGCTCTCCTGGCTCTTCTTGGCCCGAGTCGTGTCTGAGAGAGAGAGAGAGAGAGAGAGAGAGAGAGAGAGAGAGAGAGAGAGAGAGAGAGAGAGAGAGAGA
>JAPQRN010000014.1:7009573-7026546 GCA_037367275.1 Coranthus polyacanthus
AGAGAGAGAGAGAGAGAGAGAGAGAGAGAGAGAGAGAGAGAGAGAGAGAGAGAGAGAGAGAGAGAGAGAGAGAGCAGAAAGAAAAGGAGTGATTACCTCAAAACCAGACTGTCTGACTCACTGTTGGGGCAGAAACCATCTGAACTGAGCCCCTATTAACATCACTGCAAGTCTGAGACACCATGCCAACCCTTGTATATATTATTGTGTAATAGCGCTATAAAATACACAACCTGTAGCGCTGCCGCACTAAACTCAGACACTTAACTGACATTCAGTGGAGGTTTACTGTGCCTTATTAAATTTGTCTCTTGTAATGTGGCTGCAGTGCATGTAGAAACAGAAGCCGTGGCATTAGCCGCCATGTTAGCTGCTGCGAGGTAATTGAGTTTGGGAACTCTCATTAACATCAAGTCCCTACGTTTACTTGGCTATAAACCATAAAGTCCTGCTGTAAAATGAGCAGTGGGGGCGGCACGTGGGAGGAACGTGAGCAGGCGGCGCTCGGTGGACATGGAAAGGTCAAGGAGCGCTTCGAAAGGTCAGAGGGCAGAGGTGTACACCCATCAAGACGGCCCCAAGCAGCTCCAAAACAAACTATTAAACTTTTATCACCTGCAAACAAAAACTGCCAAGTCCTGCTTCCCTCTCCTCCTCTGAGCCGCTCATTTTCATCAGCATGTGTTGAGGCCTTGCCCTCGTCGTGGACCGGTGCCTTTCTTTCATTTGCTCCAGACTCAGATTCTACAGGGTTCATGGAAAACCAATGGTGTGATTTATACGACGTGTCACTCGCTTGAGAAGGAGAGACAGCCATAAATCCGAGCGTGGTGGAAGAAGACACTGAAGAAGATCAATGACTTTCTGTCATCAGCCCCAGACAACAGTAGGAAAAACACGGGGGAAAGGCCAGAACAGCCTTGTCATAAGATAACATATACTTATGCCTTCCATTCAGAAATGTGTACGACACAGTGCCAAACAGCCTCCTGGTAGTCAGACCGACACCATCCACCATGCATTATTTTGGCATCTGTTTTGTGGCGCAGAAAATAATTACAGTGCAACAAAAGAATGTGCATCCGTTCATTCCCAAATCATGGAAAATATCAGTAAGCTTGGATCGGGCTCAACATGTTTAACCCCCCAACTCTAATGGCTTATTGCAAATGCTCCTTGTGTTTCTTAGACGGCTGGTTTACATTTTACAGCGACAAGTGAAAAAAAGACACACACAAAAAAAAAAAAGAAAACCTTAACCGGGGCCACCACAAGCCGGTGGTCTCCAAAAGCTCCGGTTTTCAAATTAACGAAAAAAAAGGGGGGGTAACGCTCTTGGGCTTAATCTGAAACAACAGCAAGTGTTAAACACATCCATGTGTCCATTGGCAGTAATCAAATGTAAAAAAAAAAAAAAAAGAAAAGAAAAAAAAAAAGAGCGAGACGAGATACTTTCCGAGTCTCTTTTCCTCCCGACGAGAGCCAGGACTTGTGCCATACGTCTTCTATATGGGTCAGAATCAGGACTGTCTGGGCTCTATTAAACACAGCATCGCAGGTCACATTTGAGAACAATTAACAGGCCTTGTGGAAAAAAAAGAAAGCCCCCACCGATGGGTTTTTAATACCAGGGACATTTTCAAGTGTCAGACTTCGACTGGGACACATCCATTATGCCACATGGCATGTAACAAACACGGCAATTAATATCAGTGGCCCGAAAATTTCCTCAAACTCTTGTTGCAGTTTGCCTCCAAGCCCCAGATGGCAACTCTGCAATTACTAGTGCCACTGCCCAGTTTAAATGTATAAATCAAAAAGATTTATTTGTCTCAACATGTTGGCTTCAGAACCGTGAAAAAAATATAAAGCAAGGTTTGGAGAGGCAGTTGTTTGCAGAGCTGGCCGGCGTTCAGAATTATGGCAAGCTGTCGTTTGGTCCTTATAAGGAGGAGAAAAGAGACAGAAAATCGAGAGAAATAAAAAAGAAGAAAGCAAGGAGAGTGAAGGAGCGCCGGTGCCAATTCATGAAGCAGTGGAATGGCATGTCTTCAGGAGGCAGAAAAACTCGGTTTGCTCCATCACTCGGAGCGTGTCAGGGAGACTGTGAAAAGCTGACAATTACACAGGAGGAGAACCAACCGCCCAGGCCTTGAGAGGACCGGCCTGAGAGCTGCACCGGGCTTTACTCACTGCCAGACACCTCCCAGTGTGTGTGTGAGGATGTTAGACCGGACCTTCATCACTCACACAGCACACACACTGTGAAAACTAAACTGGAGAGAGTAAGCTAAACATCCGTCACCTAAAGTGATTATTTTGATTTGTTGCTCAAAAAAAGTCACAGGGTGCACCGGGGCGCTGTGGAGTCGGAATCTCAACTGGAATCTAGCTCGCTTAACAGTTTCTCTGCGAAATGTGTTTCCAGCGTGTTTGTCTCGGCGGACAGATGTATACGAGGGCGCGGACAGATACAGAGAAGACAGGGAGGCAGCTTATCGCCATGACAACACAGCTGTAGCGTCAGTTATTTAGGTTTTAGCGAGGGTCCTTTCTGCTGAGAACAGCTGCTCAGCAACTGGAAACTCTGTCCGAAAATTATGAAAATGTTGTAGACATACTCTTCATTCAAGTGTTGTTGTTTTTTTTTTTTTAAATTATATTATTTAATCCTAATCTTTTATCTAAGAACCTTGATGTTGTTCTTCTTGCACATACATACATACATTCTGAGAGATCACTTAAAATGTTTGCTTTTAAGAAGACGACACTGGCAGAGTAAAGAATAAAGAAATAAAACTTCTTGTTTTTTGCCAAAGGTTTGAACAGAAAGCCACACAATGTAATTTGGTAACAGAACACAAATCATATACTTAAGTAATGGATGACTCATGATGATTTAATACATGAATTAATGCATGATGTACGGTAAATGCAAGATGCATCATGAGTTCCTGTTGCTCACCATGAATTAATGATCGAGTCACTGTGGCTTTACTTACACAGTTTCATCAATTACAGAATGTTAATTCACAGTTACTTCATGCATTAAATGATTAATAGATCACCAAATGAGCTGCATTCCACAAACATTCATTTCAGAGCTTTCAATCAGCTTCTCTGTACAACAGTACCTACTGTAAATAAATTGAACTGGTCATCAGAGGAAAATATTTACATGTTGCTGCATGACCCTGAAGAGTAAATGAGACACATAACGTATTCATCATTACTCAATTTTATAAAGAAATACATGATGACCAGTTTGATTTAAAAAGCCTCAAATGTTTTTTAGAGGATTAGAGTCGGTACAGTTCTTCTTATAGAGAAGCTGATCTAATGGATCTAGTAGTGGATCTGAAAGGAACAATTGTGGATTCCAGCTAATTTGGTGACTTGTCAATTCTGTAAATTCCTTAAAGGATGATCAACTAAGTATTAAGATACTACAAAAAGCCACTGTGACTTGATCTGCAGTACATGGTGATAAACAGGAAATCAGCACGATACATCTTGCAATAATTCATGTATTCAGTCATCATGACGTGAGTCTTACATTAGTTAAGTATATGACTTGTACATTTTATGAGGAGTTAAACTGTAATTTCATGAACCAAAGACAATCAGTGTCTTCATTCCCTTTTAAAACTATTTTGTAGCAGAACTGAGTTCAAAAGGTCAGACAACCGATATTTTTGGTACGTTTGATGGTCAGTGTGTCAGATTAGGTGATTGTGGAGTCATAAACTCCTTTCATGTCATGGCTGAGTGAGATGACAGACTACACGCTGCGTCTTTAATGAGATGCATGATGTAACTATGAAGAAGGTGCTGTTGACCGACTGAAAAAATATGCACATGCATAATGCTCTGAGTGAATTTATGTTTAGTAACATTTTGGAAGGATGGAAGTGGTGGATTTCAGATGCTGCCGCTGTGTAAAGGCCATCTGTGCTGGAATCGTGTAGTCTGACACACAGACAGATAAGACAAAAGAAAACTCACGTGGGATGGTTACACTGAAGTGTTGGGGGTCTGAGACCAACAGTTTCCTCTTAAGCTCATTCATACCGACTCCGGTGGGTCCTGGAAACACAGAAACATATCAGGAAAATGAGAAAAGTCATCACCTCTCTCAAATCAGACAACACATCATGAGGCAACGTCACCGACCCAGTGTCTGTGATGGTGTTAGAATGAGAACATGACACAGAATGTATTCCAGAAATGAGCATATGATACTAGTAATAATACATTAAACATCTCTGCTTTTCTACCAAGCTTATTTTATCTTTCGTCCAGTGTAAAGTTTTCACAAAGAAAATGTTTCTGTGTTTTTGTTATGTTATATTAAATCAATCTACCACAGTGTGCAATTAATTACATATGCTATGAAAACTACAGGCAACCCAGCGAAAGCCGCTCTAGCACAGAGAATCGATTAGGGCTTTTCAACCAGCGCTTCTCTCTTTGCAGTCTGGCATAACATTAAAACCTCTGATATACGGTACGTACACACTGAAGTCACTTATGCACCGAGCAGCTGGATTTTCCATCGCTGAGGAAATGATTGAGAGAAGTGAAAGTAGGAGAGAGAGAATTGACTGTAGATTGATTTATCAGTGGCTCCTTGAAAGCTTGGAACCTTATACACACTGATTTGTAGAAGGAGTCACTAGATGAACATCCCACTCTCTTACTGTTTAAACTCTCAGTGTCTGTGTTTTGGTGGTTGTTACCCGGGTGCTACATCATCCTAATCTGAACCGACTGGCATCAGTGTCTTCAAACAGACTGGACACGAAATCGGTTTTAGAGTTACAAGTGCACGACTGGGCTTTTCAGTGTTTTACCACAGCTCTGCAGTGTGTGGACAGTAAGAGACAGCGCTTGATCTGGGCTCGAGATTCCTCGCATGCCTAACGTTCTGGGCAGACACTACAATCGCGTCGGACCCTATTGGAAATTCGTTTCTCCAGGCAAATGTGTTTAGCAGGCCGCTCCTCTAAAACAAACGGACAATGAGTTCACTCAGCGAAGCGGATTAGGTGGAAAGAGAGGGAGGGGGAGAAGCAAAGAGAGGAGAAAAAAAAAAGAAAAGAAATAGACAAGCTCAGTGTTTTTAAGAGAAAACTGCTCCTGTTTCCTCTCGTGCTATCGGTGCTGTTCGTTTACATTTCGTCAGGTCTGAGGCAGGAAGGTACGGGAGTGATCCACAACCTGATAAAAGGTGCGGACAACAAGGCTCTTTTAAGTGTAATTTCTGAAAACTGGCAGCGTTTACACACAGACAAATTCACACCCCATGCTTTTCGGTCTCCAACACATGGCTGGGTCCGACTGCTGTAAGTGATAAAAGCTGTTTCCTCAGTGCGCTCGCTCGCACACTCTGCTGTGAATTCAAAAAGAGAGGAGGGGAAAAAAAAAAAAAAAAGAAAAATATCCCGACCCTCTCTGGACCGACGGCGCGAGGCATTCTGTGGTTACCGTCTCACATAAACAAGCACATGGCCAAGTGAAGACAGCAATCAATCTTAGCTGGGGAGAAGGAGTTTTTCAGTAAAGGGGGGAAAAAAGTTAAGAGTCACAGAACCAGGGGGGTTTGAGAGCTCTGGTGATTTATTAAGATGAGGAAATGGAGTTCATTTTGAATTTGTTTCGGGAGCGCGGGAGGAATGTGGTGGCTGTTTGAACAAGACTGCGGCCTTATGTTCTTGTAGGTGCTGGAGGTGGCAGAGCGTGGTAATAGAGGCTTTTTTATGGGCCCTATCGCAGCGGTGCAGCACGGCAGGCCACGGACCTCCGCACGGGCTTGTTTGCTGGAGTCTGAGCGTGGATATTGGGGGGCACGTGCGCAGGGGGACCATTGGGGCCGTTTGCGCTACCCTCCTGCTAGCTCGTAAAACCATTTTCACCTTGTACATCGCTCCCTCGCTCGCTACTTGTGATATCAATGATGCATGGCAGCAGGCCTTCTTCAGAATACCTCAGACGGCGATTAAAGCTTATTCCAGCTGCACCACTGCCTGCCAAGAGGCCCAACAGGCCCACCACCAGGTCTTTTACAAGCAGAAGCAGTGCCCTGTGGTCCCGCTCACCTTCAACATGCCACCTCTTTGTGCATTGTTTGTTTTTAACAATGCCCCGATATAACGGCAACTTCGTAAACGTGAACGCTGCAATAAAAAAAGGCATAACTCTACCAACATTTCTGGACGAAGCCGCTGTGTTTTTGCATCGTGTTTATGTGTTTTCTCTCTCCCTCCGTCCGTCTCTCTCGCTGGTACTCCTGGCCTCGCAGATTGCCGTGCCAGTAAAAGTGTCAGACTGCATTACTGCGTTCATTAAGAGAAGCTGCCTCCAATATCGCCAGCTTAATAACTTCCAGGCCAAAGTCGGAGCGTGTTGCATGCATCGTGTGCTGCACAGAGGCCGAGGCCAAGGCTAGATGAGGCCAGGCCAAGGGTCTCAAACCTCCCAGCCTACCTCACATCCAGGCTTAAGATCATGTGTTGATGCTTTGCTTTGTCATATCTGAAAACAAACCAAACATCATTCTGGATCAAACTCACAGAAACATATTATCATCACTATCTCCAGGTCGTTCTCAGCTGCTTTCTTGTTGTGCTTAAATTCTAATATTGGAGCGACCGCAGTTCATCGAGCATCTCATGTCATTGTCAATAATTCTTATAACCTCTGCCAAGGTTTTTTTATGTGACTTCCTCATGACAGTGACTAACCCTAACCCTAAATCTCCATTTGTTAACATGGGGCAAAATTTAAAAAGAAAAAAAAAGCATATCTCAGGCAAAAGTTATCTGATTTGATTCTAATTTACCACATACATGTATAGTATCGGGATCTACAGCCACAGGAAGTTTGACCATGAAAGGTTAAAGGTCAAGGTCATAGGAGATGATTTTCTAAAAAAAAACAAACAAAAAAACCCAATAAAATAAAAAAAATTTAAAAATATGTATCTCAACATTTCACTGATATTCAGCATCTTTACAACTATTTCTATCAGTATTTTTAATGAAATATTCAAATTCATTTTAAAATGCTTTGGCTCTAATGCAGTCGTCTCTCTGTGTGTAGTCACCGCTGTGTGATCTCAAGCAATGACTGATTGATTACATGTCCCGAGTAATAATCAACACCGTAATGAGAAAAAAACACTTATTTCCTAGTAGACATTATTTATAATTCTTCCAGTGCAATGTGAAAACTGAATAGAAATACTGTTAAAATACTACTGAATCATGCTCTCTTTATTGATTTCACAGTCAGCTTAAAGGTATTTCAACAAAGTTTTGCACAGAGTAACTCAAAATTTGATTTTCATTTTTACTGGAAATGTATATTTGTAAATTATGGGCATAATAAAGGGAGTGTCTGTTCATTGGCCCTGAAAAAAAAAAACATATTGGTTGATCCCTAATAACTGTGTGTTTGTTACTATAAGCATGAAGGCAATCCTCATATAACTTTCTTATTTTAGTCCTAAACATGATCCTTTTTCTTGTTAGTTGTTTCTGTGTCTAAATGTCTAAATGTGTAGTCTGGGGAGTGATTGGTACTGAATCTATTCTGACGTTTAGGTCTGAGACTGTGTTGTGGGGAGCGTTGCGGCGCTACACGCAGCGCTACACACAGCGCTGGCACATTTAAAGGATGACAGCGGTGCAATGTAGTAACCACAGATCATTTACGCAGCACTGTCACTACTGTTGCTTTATATAGAGAAGCAGCGTCATATATTTAGATGCCACATAAATATTCACTTAAGCATCAGCTTGTTTGAAATATATTAGGGCTGAACTCCAAACG
This sequence comes from Coranthus polyacanthus, assembly GCA_037367275.1. Lineage (NCBI taxonomy): Eukaryota > Metazoa > Chordata > Actinopteri > Kurtiformes > Apogonidae > Coranthus > Coranthus polyacanthus. The sequence goes on from JAPQRN010000014.1 coordinate 7,017,407, forward strand.
AAGAACTTTCAATTCATCAAAATCTAAGTTCAGTGTGTCAGGTTACAAGGAAACAGAGCTGACCTCACACCACAGTGAAAAATGTGGAAATCAACACACCATTTTGTCAGGTTAAATAATCAGATTTCTTTCAAAACCAGCAGCGGTTTAGTCAAACTATGCATATAGTATATAAAAATATATTTTCATTGGCGTCTGATTTATAATGCACAAAAGACCCAGATATGCATCTTGATTTGCTTTTAAAACAGGCTCTGTTGGAGCCCAGGAGGTGGGCAGCAGGTCATTCATTAGTGGGTAAAGTGGACCGACGCGTCCACATTAATGCCTTGAGGCATTCCTGGAAAGCTTTGGGAGAATGAGAGAGAGAGAGAGAGAGAGAGAGAGAGGGAGGGAGGCGGGTGCTTGATGTAAAAATAATCAAGCGAAGGCGTCGAGGGCGGCGTCCTTCAATAAAGGTCGACTTAACCTCTTCTATTCTGGATTCAGGACAAAATATTAATCGTAGTTCATTAGCTCAATACACATGAAGTATTTTGCAATTTCAAACTTCTCTGAACTCATTTCTGACACCATCAACTAGTAGCGTTGGAAAATTATTTTGTCCAGACACACAGAACAAGATGACATCATGTAGTATGCAATAAACCAAACCATTACAAGCTGTAACCTGCAAATTTCCTGAACCCAATGAAAAACAGGCTCAATCACCCAGAGATAGAAAAGTGAAATCAACAGAGCACAAACACTGACCTATGGAATATACCCACTGAATGTAACATAACAGCCTGTAAAAAGTACGCATTTTACTAAAAAGAAAAAATATATATAGCTATTTTCAATAAATTATTAAATGATGAATCTTACATTATATACTGTATATATTAAACCAATTTAGGCTGGACAAAAAAAAAGTCTAGATATGATGGAACTGTATTAATTCCAGCTGTAATGATTCTCTAAATCCACCGTTAAGTTCAGATCTCTATATTTGAGCCAATGTTTGGTTCATACCTTGATTTATTTTGTTGTTTTTTTTAGGGATGGATGTCAGTGAGGTAAAATGGAGGAAAAAATTCTGGGTTTTATTAAATTAACTACAATTTGGAATCTCAAGAGCACTACAGAACGCTACGAAAGTTCACAAAAAGAAATAAAAGAAATAATGATTGTCTTGAGACCAGTCGCACGTGTCAGTTAAACAAAAATAGTCACGTGCATAGTGAAAGAGAGACGGTAGACGTTTGTATTGTGGATTTGGTCCTGGTTTCAGAACCGTCCCACCACTAATATTAATACTATATAGAATCACTATTTGGTTGCAAGAAAGTGGAGATATTAACGTTTGAAAATGAAAGAAACTAATTATTTACATAAAAACATGCAAGTTATCCTTAGGGTTTAATGGATGTTCGGTAAAAAAATGTTGGACCCAATCCAGTGAAAAATGCTGAGGCCTAGAAAACACATATTAATGATGAAAAAAAGGATGTGGGGTGCAGTTTTCACATGGTGTTTTACAAGAAAATGCCTGACATGAACAGTGAGGTCTAGATGAGTTGGTATGGAAATAATAGAAATACAAATAAAAGGACAAAACACATATATGTTGATGAATTTAATAATGGAATATGAATGAAAAGAATTGTCTCTAAATATCCAAAAAAAGGTAAGAGGGGTTACACAGATTACAGAGCAATGATTTCCAATGAGGAAAATCAAGAGACCTCGGGGAGAGGAAGAAGCAAAGAGGCAAAGAGGGAGGCAGAGAAACATAAAGCAGATCTCTCTCTGGCCCTCCGCTTCGTTACGTGTGAAATTGTCCATAGGTTGTCCTCCAAATTATGGAAGTTAATTGAAAATATTTACATTAGCATGACAGGTGGGAGAGGTTCGGCATCCTCTGTGGAAGGGCTGTGACGTGCAGGCAGGAAAATGGACCTGGTAATTAGCAAAACGCCTGATGAAGACCATGCTCTGGGTGCCGTATTTAAGTGAACCAAGGCCTGGCCAATCACGCTTCAACACAGGAGAGCGCTTGTGTTTGTAAAAAAAAAAAAAAAAAAAAAAAGAAAAATTGCCAGTGGTTTTTATTTGTATATTAACCTCACGGTTGTTTAAAAACTGCTGTCAGAAGATGTGAAATGAAAACTCATTCTTTGAGTGCATCTCTTGTCTTTTCTTGATGAATGGAAATAGATTGGAAGGAATCGAGCTGAAAATTCTGGGAATGTTTTCTTCCATCTGTGTCTGGGACATTCTTGTCATTTTTTTTTAATCAGGAACCTAAAAAGGAAAAATGTGGAAAAGCTAGAACTTGCTGATGGTACAGTTGGTCCTGAGAAAGATTTAAGTCTTTACTCTTGCACCTGGCTTTGTGAATTGTTCCACCGTTCACTGGCAGCGCTCGTCTCCCGACCACAAACACAGAATGAGAACCCGCTAAATTCATTTCAAGACCTTGGCAGGTTATAAAGCTCTTTGGAGGCTTTGTAACACCCGCTCCTCCAGGCAAGTGTTAACAATTCCATCAGCTCGAAATATTAAAAGGACATCGAGAGCGAGGTGTTGTAAATGAAATACTCAATGTGACTGATTAATATGAGGTCTGCTCTGTCGATTCCAGTGAGTGATGAAAGGCTAAATTAAGGAGCCCCCGCATTGGGAAGCTCATTTCTGGGACTGGGGGTCGTAGGAGGGCAAGGCCGGGCCACCTGGGTCTGCAAAACTCTGAGTCACAGATTCAGTTCTGTGAGCCGTGCGTGTGACCGCACTGGAAAGGGAGCTCTTTTATTAAAATCTACAGCATGCGTCGTACAGCGCCAAGTTTGACAGTCCTAGAGCTCCGCGCTCACTGCCACCAGCTCTGTGTGTGGGAAGACGTGATATCAAAGCTCATGGATGTGGCTTCGTTTGAACACTGGAGGAGACGCATTAAGTATGAAGTCTGAGGAACTTTTGAGCATCAAAAATTTCACCTCCTGCAATCTGGGGAATTTTTATGTGCTAATTTCCCTGCATTTTCTATTTCTGTCCAATAAAAGCAAAAAATGCCCCAAAAGAATCAATCTAAAAAGAATATTTAGAATATTTATATTTGAGTGAGAAGGTGGAACTCGCCAAGCTAACGCTAAAGCTGACTTACTGAAAACCACACTGCTAACTAGGAATTCATTATGTTAAATGCTGCAGAGTAATTTCAGCTACTTGCTAAATATTAATACATACATTTATGTTTGAAAGCAGTACTGTCAACTTCGTATAAAATGTAAAGTAATTAGCAGGCTAAAATGAATACAAATACCAAATTCACGTTCAGTGAATTTATGCTAACTGGCCGGTTATTGTAATGAACTAATGGTAAACTTGATGAAACATTTGCGTAAAAAAATCCTTTCGCAGTCTTCAACAACTACAGTAGAGCTGTGTGTCGGGAAATAAAATCAGATTTGTGTCGTTTTGGTGACATTTGGACCCAAACAAATTATAATATTGATCAAATCTGTTAGCGAAAAAAAACAAAAGATTCAGTTTCAGTTCAATTGTATGAGCTCCTAATTCATATTCATTGGCTATTACTGAAGTAGAAGAAAAAAAAAAGACTTGATGCTGAAGAGAAAAGACCTACCCCCTAAAATGAAAGCTAAATAAAATTTTATGTGTCCTTACTTGTGTCATTGTCATGTGCGTCTGTGCCAAAGCTGTACTCACCAACCAGAACAACCAGCCTGTGTTTGGCTCCGCTCGGCCGACGGTACGCAGTCACCTCTTCGTACGTGGGCACGTCGGCCATGTCGTACATCTCACTCTTCTTACACTCGTACATGGACTTGTTGGTCTTCTTGTCCCTCCTGCTGAGACGGAAGCTTCTCCTGAAACCAGCTGGACGGAGGTCGGCATGAAACGAGAGAAGACAGGAGGGAAGACAAAGAAACGCATTAATCGACCAAAAAAAAAAAAAAAAAAGTACACGTGTGTGTGAATTCCAAACGCAACTGTACTGTATGTACACATAAGCCCACAGCTGTGCACTTGGATTTATGGTCTTTTCTGTGTCTTGGCAAACACCTCCTCATAGCTCGATGTCCAATACCTCATATCGTATCATGCAGCTCTGTTTTATGGCACCTATCTTTGCTGTAGGTGAAAGAACTACAGTGTAACACTCAGCCAGCGAGTTTCCCTGGATATCATACTCAAACACTTTATTCACATTTTCCCCTGGTGACATGTAATGGATTTTAATTTTCTTCTTCTGTGCATACACATATCAGTTGGAGACCGGGTTTTAATATTTGAGAAAAGCTCCAACAAACATTACTGAGTATTTTTTTTCATCAGTTTTATTGCTGTTTAATCAAGACTCATTTCTGTTTTTTGGGATTTTCTGTGCTGCATTTTGGGAACTTCTTACTGTTCCTAGCGCGAAACACAGGAAAAAAAAAAGGTGTTGTTTCTATGTAATTCACTGCTGCAGTCATACAGTGCTATGTGAATTCACAGCTAGATTTGCAATAGTTGTTCACGTCACTGCCAAGCTATGAGTTAATCTTGTTGCCTGTCATGATAGTGGGGTGAGTGTGTGGGTCTAAACTAAATGTTCTTTAGCATGTCCTATGTTTTTGACTCACCTTACAACTGCTGTCATTTCTGACTGATTCATACTGTGCCCTGTTTCCTCAGACTGCATTCACAAACAACATGTTTAAAAGGAGATATTTTATATTCATGTCAGATGTTGGTAAAACCATGGTGACCCGAGTGGTTATGGCACATACCACATGGACGCAAGTGCCCTGAGCTGCGAGTCCCTGGTTTGATTCCATTTGCTCAATGTTATTCCCCTATTATCTTTCCCTTTCCTGTCTCTGTCCAATAAAGGCAAAAAATACCCCCATCTTGGTTTTTTGGAGTCAGAAGTGACGATAATTAGATGAGAGGGAGGGGCTCGGGAGGATCGAGGGAAGCTAATGCTAATAATAACACTGTTAATGAGGAATGTTATGTTAAAAACCACCGAGTACTGGTACCACCGGTCGGCCCCCATTATGTTGAAAATGCAAAACCTCCGGGACGGTTTCACAGAATGTCATAAAATCTGGCTCAAACGTTCACTTGGATGCAAGGATGAACTGAAAAGAATTAGGTGGGCAAAGGTCAAAGTCGTTGTGACTTCTTGTCTGCCCAGTCTATGAATGTGGTATTTCAGGAACGCCTTTGTGGGATTTTTTTTTTGTGTAATTTGCCACAGTTACAGTTCTTACAGTTCTTGTTAATCAGTATTCAATGAACTCAGCAATATGATGCAAAATGCCCCATTAAGATTAAGGAAGCATGAAAATTATAGACTGAGAGGAGGATCTCCTGATACCCTCTTGGTACTTTCCACAAACTTTTTTTTAACAACTACAATTGCAGAGAGTGTGCATTCTTCTCAGCTTGTTGTGCCTTAATAAGTGATGGAGCGACAGACCTGCGCTGAGTTACAAATGAAACACACTGTACGTAACTGCAGCACAATGTGAATGTTTTTGCATAAGTGTGTGTATACGTATACCCACGCGCCGGAATATAATGTTACATTGAACATTTAGGGCAGACTTTGTTCCACTGTGGGCACACTGTGGCTTACGTCGTCTGTGCCATTTCTCCTGTGGTTAATCTCCTCATTCAGCACCCTCACCCCCCCCTACTCTGCTCTGGTCTACCCCCACACATGGTGTAACTCCCTGCCACACAGTGGAAAACATACACCGCTCATCTGCATTTCTGCTGTAAAGACATCAAACTGTAACCAATATCCTTCAGGATTGACATCATTACAATAAACATTAAGAGTATAATGCTAATGATATCCTATTGAAAGTTCAAACCCATAATAACACTGTGGTCAGTCATTTATCACAATATAAACACACTAGTGGCTAATTAGGCTTTAACTAATACTAAAGAAGTCATTTATTCTATCTGTCTCAGAGTCTGACACACTGCCATCTCCTACAGTAATCTCTGATTCTTTCCACAGGACAGGCAGGTGCACAGGGTTTCATTACGAGGCTCAACCGCAGTCGCTGAATATAAATCGCCATCCCGCTGCTACTCTATAATGTAGTGCCCCCTCAAAATCACTTAAAAAACAGCTTCATCCAAATAATGAGGAGAATTCTCCCACTCTCCCCCTCAAGCGCTGCCCGAGGAAAAATAAATGAAAGCCTTGTGCAGCAGCGAGCTGCACCATCCCTCACCAAAAACCCAAAAAAGTCTCATCCTCTGTACGTATAATTCAGCCTCCACCAGTACTAAGGGGGTCAAAATTAATTCAATCCAGAATTAAGGAATGATTCAAGTCTGTTTGGATGCAAAATTCTGTCTGTTTGTCATGAAAAGCCTCAGCTATGTTGGAACGTTGACATGTTTGTCGCAGGATGATCCAAGCACACTGAAAGGAAAAGAATGCATGATATGTGTGGCATCGAGATCCAATACCTCTTTTATGTGGTGTGACAGGTCAAATCAGGTTTGTTGACAATAGCTCTGTTTTGAATTTCCCTGGAATGAGAGCTGAGTAGTGGCAGTGTACTGGTGTGTTTTTCCGCACAAGAGAGTCGTGTGTCTTGGGGAATCGAGTTAAAGTTTCCTTGCTTGCATCCCACACACACATGCACGCACACACACGCACCTCCTAATGGCGTGCACCAGGCCGTGACTGGGTAATCGCCAGAAATGCAACTGAAAACTTGCGTGCATGCACACTCCCATACACTCATCACTCCGTCTCACACACACACACACACCAACATTTCGATTGAAAGACCTTTCAGTAAAACATAAAAAAAGAGGAGGAAAAAAGGATGAGCATATTTAACACAGTGTAAACACAAGCTGTGACTACACACATGCACGCACACGCAATTGCTTGGAAATCACCAGCAGTCCTGCAAGCCCACTTTCCAGTGTGATAATATCTTACAGCCACGTAGGAAATTCAGCATGTGTGTAAAGAAAGCACCCGGAGGCCTCTGCAAACTGTGAATACAAACTGCCCACTCGGCCACTAACATCCTGTGAATAGCTACGACCACGCACCTGTAAAAAAAAAAAAAAAAAAAAAAAAAAAAAAAAACAACAACTGTAAAATAAAAAGCAGTACAGTAAGACAAATGTTCATAAAAAATAACAGATGACTCAAAAAGACTCGAGTCGTGCCAATAGGTGTCTGAAAGAGGAGAAGCCTGAGAACAACACGAGCATCAGGTCTTCCAGACGTCACGCGTAGGCGATCAGTTAGATGACAACGCTGAGAAGAATAAAAAATGACTGCCATTTTCCTTCCAATCAAACTTCATTTTCTACAGAGAGGGAGAAAGAAAAGTGCTTCGGAGCTAAAAGGAAAAGGCTCATAGTGAAACCACCTGTTGCGGGGCCCCGGTGCAGCGAGGGCCGCCGTCTGGGGCCTGTAGCCTAACTATAGGAGACCGTGTTGACAGCTCCAGTGCCATCCTGGCTCTCCCAGCGGGGGCCCTCTCTCCTCAGGACTAATGGAGACGACATCTATGGAATTAAGGAGGCATGGCAGCTGGGGATTAAGTGAGCCTTGCGCTCTCGGCTCGAAGCCGCGCGCTGCGGTTTAACGCTGTAACACTTAGTCCCGTTCGTGGGCACCAAATGTGGGAAGCATTACCGGCTCTCTCAGCCTCATTATGCGTGCCTATTACTGGCTTGGTTGGAAGGGATGAGGAAGACGCGTAGTAGGCAGCGAGAGGAGGAGGACACTTTCCACACTGTCAGCCATTATTACCCCAACAGTGAATAAAAACAACAGGAGCATTGCTACTCATAATGACAAAAATACAAAAGCATGGGGTGGAGACAAGACTTGGTACACTTTATTTATCACCAATTTAATTTGCTTGCACAATCAGGGTTTCTGCAGGTTTCAACAAGTTACATTGAAAACTTTTTAAGAGCCAGATGTGTGTTGACATGAGCTAACTCCATCTCTAAGCTAATGACTCGGTCGCCTACATCCATAACAACAGTTTAAACACCGACCTCTACGTTTTTCTAGAAAATCCTTAAGCTTGCTCCAGAGTTCTTCAGTGCCGCTCATCTACTCCTATAAAACAGCAACAGCTACTATTACCAGCACAAAATAAACTCCAATGTCCCATCATATTTAATACAGTTTAAGACATTTCAATGCCTAAAATTCAGATTTTGGTTCAGTTCAGTTCAGGCCAGAGGTGTGTGTAATAGCACATAGAGCCTTTCATCATGTACTAGTGATAGTGTTTTGTAGATGGTCGATACACTGCTGTAGGAGGGTTTGGAACAAAAGATTTCATTGGATAAATGTATATTTCCGCATGTGGAAATCCGCAGAAAGTGAGGTCTGTCTGAACATTTTTTTCCCCATGTGATTTTTTCAGTGGTGTGCAAGCATTCGTAAGAACTCATTATATCCAAACATCAGTTTCTACACAATTTGTGAATTTCCCGCACGCAAATCTGTGCTTGGTGTAAAAAAAACTTCTTGAGGAGCCACAGAAAGCCTGATAATCCAGGGAAGCAGGTATGCCAAATGCTCCCATACAAATGCTAACAGTCATCTGTGAAAATGAGATCTTAAGGATGTTTGATTGTATCAATCGTCTAAATGTTTCCTGACAAAGGAAACCGTTGAACGGTACACAAACCTGACCTAATCGTTTGACTGTAGAGATTTCAACAAGGAGATTTTCTTCACCATGTGCTTTACTCTTCGACAAATAACAGCACTGAATGCAAAAAACAACGTGCATCAGTGTGACATTTGAACATGTAGCAGTCCACAGTGGTGAACTCATTAGAGCGTTATCTCTGGAGAACACATTCTGGGAGTAGTTTCCACAGCTCCTACACTAAGCGTTTGGAAAGTGGTACCCAACCCAAGTGTTACAGGCTTATACGATGGAACAGCGCTCTAGACCTTTGGCTGCAAGAGGTCCATTTGTGTCGAGCACTATTTGTTTTTCCCCTCCGTCTTATCCCACAGCTCTTTGGGCTCAGGAATGTCTCGTCTCAAAAATGATGCCTGATGCCTTACGTGTTGGCAAAAAAAAAAAAAAAAAAAAAAGACACACACACACACACACACACAC
>JAPQRN010000014.1:7026646-7039663 GCA_037367275.1 Coranthus polyacanthus
CACACACACACACACACACACACACACACACACACACACACACACACACACACACACACACACACACACACAGAGTTCTGCTTCTATTGGAGTCCTTGAAGCCACTATCAACATGCCAAAACGGCCCTCCAAGTGCCAAGATTTCTGAGGCTAAATGCCTGCTTTCCTGTTTGTCTCATCAGTCTGATGTTCAGACAGAAGATGCTCTACAACAAAGCCAAACTCAGGGAAATTCCGCATCTCTTTTCCGACTCCTTAAAACTCTGGAACGGCTGGTTATAAAGCTGATAAAGGCATACATGTCAACCTACACATTTACCTGCTCTGACTGCAGCCAAAGGTTGGATATCTATTAAGATACAGATCATGATAATATTATAAAAGGTATATTCTTCTGCATTGGGACTTGGTTTGAAAGAAAAAGCCTCTACGTATTGGCTCTTGTACATCTGAAGCTAACGAACCTGCGGTCGGATGAACTCATCTCATTTTGGAAACTGAGCGGTTTTATGTCAGTTCATAACACTTCACTATTTTTTCCATCACTTGGATGTCATTGGGTTGTGAGGAGCTGATGGATATCCCAGCCCGGTTTTCTTCAGCTTTAACTGATTTGGAGGTTCTTGCTTGCCCTCCATTCATCTGGTCCTCTTTCGCTTTGGATGTTCAGTGCCACTTTCAAGACATGTACGCTTACATACCTAAATCACATTGCATCACCGACATGCATTGATGAAAAAAAGGTTATTTTAACTATGTTAAAACTTGATTAATCATTATAGTAACCATGTAATTGTCAAGAAGACATGAAGCGAAATGTTGCAACAAAGAAATAAAATGCAACTTGGCCATGTTCCCATCAGTTGGTTTGAAGTTGTGTTGTGAGAAGGTGGAGGTATAGCCTACACATGGATGTAATGGACAGAGAAGAAGAAGCAGAGATTGTGAACCACAAAAAAACTACTTGTTTGACAACTGCCAAAAAACCTCAAAGAATAAAAAGAAAAAAGTGAACATAATCGTCTTCAGGACACCATTTTTTTGAATCGTTTTCTGTCAACCTTTTCTAATGTAATACTTCAACTCTGTATAAAACTATGTTGATGGAAACATAGCTAGCTATTTTTCAAATAAAAATGACTAACATTTATTAAATGTGACAATTTGCCCAATTTTCTGCCCTTTCTTGTATACATAAGTCAGTCACTGTTGACTGGTGAAAAGAACTCTCTGAGGTACAAGTCAAACTTTTGGAACTCTTTGGATTGATATGAAGACTCCTGCTTTTCTATAAGGACCCAATGGAAATGCATTTTGTGACACCGTATTTCTTCTCCTCAGGTGGACTTCACTCCTTGGTTTACTGGCTTTAAACTCAACCAGCATCTCTGAGCGAGCACAAGAATCTGCTTGCCCTGAGTAGTGCTCAAGGATTTCTTCTGGCAACAGACCCTGCAGACATTGCATCACTAAGACAGGCATGAAGGGAAAACAAACCAAACACTAAGGACAACAACGGCCTACCCCCTCCCACCACCTCCTTTATTTCCCCATGCAACCTCAGTAGCATTGCAAAAGCATCTGCAAGTTCTAAGATTTCAAACTTTTAGGGACGGGCCAACTCTAAATCATACAACCACATCCAACAGGCTGAAAAGCCATGCAGCAAGTACTCTCATAGAGAAGATGTTATTATAACTCACAATTTTTTTCTCCTCCTCCTCCTGAGGTTCTCTCATTTCATGTAAATCCCGTTCTGGGCTGCTGGAGTCAAGAAATGCTGCTAACCCGCTCGAGTACTGGATGATGTTTGGGTACCAGAAAGGAAGAGGAGAGGCTGAGGTCATTGACCTCATGGCAGAGGCAGGGTTACAGCAAGGTCAAGCCTGAAGGGGACAGAGTGGAGTGGAAAAATGGACTGGCGTTTGGCATCATTCAGCCAGTGGAAGTGACCCTGATTGAGCTTGGCAGACATGGCTCAAACTCAGTATTTATAAACTTGCATGTGCACTGAATATCCTGCAAAATCTGGAGTCCAAACGGTATAATGTGCAAGGAGAGTTCACCTCTTGACCTCAACATCTGAATATAGACAAAAAGAGAAAGACAGAGAAAGAAAGAGACAGAAACAGAGATGGACAGACAGAGGATTTGTACGTGAGCCAGCTAGGACGGCCTGTGGTCCTCCAAAGGGACGATACCTTATGATTTGTCAGGAAAATGACAGTGGTAATAAAAACATGATGGGGAACATTTTCTGTACAAGACGGGGAATTGGAAGCAGCTCTTTGGAAAGGGCTGCAGAACCGAAGCGGTAACGGTAATTGTCATTAAGTCTGACCAGGACCACATCAATGAGGCCGTCGCTCAGCCGGACCTCCAGAACAAAGCATGGAAAACAAGCCGTCCATTTAACCCAAATCTACCCAGAACCGTTCTCAAAGATGTGCTCAGACCCACAGCAGAGGCAGAACAGGATAAGTACTACATTCTGCAAATCCATGACATGATCTGCCAGTACACTCATGCTGTCAGCAAGGGTGCAGAAATAGCCCATCGTAGGCTAGCGTACCACTCCAGAATTAGTCTTGTGTTTTTACATGGGAGTCCAAGTTGAATCCGTTGTACCAAAAACACTTTGGGCTTTAGGAGAATATGTCAAGTGCATTATGGAAAACAGGTAAGTCAGCGTAAAATGGAACAGACTATAAAGGATCGAATGAGGTAAAAGGCTAAAGGGTCAAGGGAGGATTACAGGAGAGGAGACACAATTTTGGCTATTATCTTCACTGTTAATGCATCGACGAAAGAGTCACATCAGGAAAGGGCAGAGGACAAAAGGAAGAGAAGAAGAAGAAGACGACATCTCTCACCTAGGTGGAATCCGCTACTATAGTCAGCGTCCTCTGGTGTTGAGAAGAGAAGGACAGAAAGGAAGCAGAAGCCAGAAGAGAGGCACAGAGAAAGTTAAAGAAAATATTCAAACATGGCACCTACCTCTCATACACAGTAAAGAAAGAAAAGTGAAATGTATGTGCAAACTTCATAAGCTGATGTAGTGACATTTCACCAGATAAAATTTGAATGTTGTTGAAGAAAAGCCTTTATACATGTACATCAAAAAATATTTGATGCATAAGAACGTGCTTTAAAAACCAAGAAACAGAATTTTGGTTTGCACTCTACTATATCCTTGACCGCTGCTTTAGTTGTAGTTTAAATGAATAATTTAGTATTGTGAGTAAGTTTGGACCTGATGTTACTGGAGGCGTACACATGGAGGGATGACTGTCCAAACAATGTCCGCTCTTATGAAAATGACAGGTTAGCCGGTGAAAGATGACGCTTTGGACAATTCAAGAGCCAATAACCTGCTTTATATGTTTTCTCCAAAAGTTTTCTTGGAGAAACTGAGAGCGATGCCTTGATGTTCTCCTTTGTGACTGATTAGCTTTGACATAACAAGACAAGCCAAATGAAAACAGGAAGTATGGAGGCCAGAGGTGAGAGGTAGACCTTCGATTACACGGAATTATTATGAAGGTGAACCAACAAAAAAATGGGTTTACTGTCAGCCAGTGATCTATGAGAGTCTTATTCAATGAGTTGTCAGATGAGTAGTACCTTCAATCTCCTCAGCTGTGAGTGCCAAAGAAGGAAGGAATGGATAGAAGTTGAAGTTAGAAAGAATGCTCAATGACTAAAAGTTAAAGGGAGAAGGAGAAAAAAAAAGGAGAGAACACCTACCAAACTCTACTGCCACATCATCTTAGAAAAGGAAAACAACAGACAAAGAAATAACAAAAGAAGAGTTAAACTTTTAAATGCTCATACACAAAACTCGGTATTTAAATCTTGAGGTGAGTTGAGTCATTTTTCATCCAAAACTTCAACATTTTGTAACATTTGTGAAAAATACTCAGCCCCACTACCACACATGTACATCAATTACTCTACACATATCACTATGACAGTACATCTACGAGTAAAATAACTACAAATGTCTTAACTCAAGGTCCACTTACGAGTTTTTAGCAGAGCTTTCAACTGCACATTAGTAGAAAGAGTTTATTTAGTTGCTTGAACATGGAACATTCATTTACTGTGTATGGCTGCAATTTTCAAAGACAAAGATTACAACTAAGGAAACTCCATCTCCTAATGAAGACCGCAACATGCTGTTGAAAGCTCCAGAAAAAGTCCTCACCTTAAGTTCTTCTAACTTTTTCTTTTAAACTACTTGTTTCCCCACTCAGGAGCGAATCTAGATAATACCTCTACTGTTTCTATTTTTAAAGAAGACACATTTATATACACTGTTACCTAGGGACACACAGTCTGTGGTACATGTCTGAGGTGCATCCCCTGTGACTTCACAGAGAGAAACATATTTAGAGTCAAAAGCCTCCACAATGCTCCTAAAATCAACATCTAACAGTGACCATTTGGATGTCTTACACAGTAAAGTGGTTCATTGTCATTCAAGGTAGCTTTCAAAATGACTCCAGATGTTTAAGACTGCCATCTGAAGAGCTATAAGATGGTAGCTGAGTGTGTGTGTCATTGGTTTAAGATGCAGTGAACATTTGGAGGTACTTAGAGATGCTTCCTTCCCTTCATATGTTCCCATTTTGGCAAAACAGGGTCAAATGAAAACATACACAACACCATCTACCACAGTATGGGACTCGCCTTAAATGCATCGTGTTCATTTCCCAGAGCGCACTGCAGTTCGGGGGAGATGTTGCGTCACAGCTGGAGTTAATGACTAGCCAAAACGGCAGTCAGGGCCGATAACAGTAGAGGTTGTTTCGTGCAAGAAAATGTCAGACCTGAGAGTGGTGACTGTTTTGAAGTGCGCAGCCAAATGTGTCAGCTTTTATCTGACGTCTTGTCTCACATGCGAAGTGTTCACGCCAACGTTCCTACTGATGTTGCCCTCGGCCCATTGTAATGTGACATGATAAGTTGAACCATGCAGCACCTAAAGCGGATTTTGAGAGGGGGGAAAGCAGTAATTGGAAGAGGGGAAGACGGAGGAGGACTTGAAAGAGGAAACAATACGCGAATGATAAAGATATCTAAAAATCCGTCCAAGTGCTGCCCTCATTACAGCTTTCATCTGGTGCCTATCTGCCACAGGAATGGTTTACATTGCCTAATGGCCTCGTAGCGTTGCATACTAAAATTCTTGGTCTAATGAAACGCCATGTGATAACACTACAGCATGTACATTAACAGGGCATGGCAAATCTGGGAGAACTTTGACGGTGGAAGCAAACCTTTGCCTTTCTGGAGGTAAATTTCACCCGCCTGACCAAAGAGCTGTGAGAATGCGCTGAAGTCATGCTCCTGATGCGGGTGTATGTGGACAGCCAGGCCTGCAGTGATGGTGGCAGCCAAGCCTATCATTTACCGAGTGCACGGAGACATGGCCGCCCAGATTGCGGCCACAGGCTTTCTCAGACATTCTCAGTGTGCAGTCAACCAGTCTACCAGTCAGCTAACCAGCCTTACGGGGTGCTTCATGGCCAACTCCATCCCTGGAAAGGGACGCACGCTTAGGGGTATATCACATGTCGCCCACATACCAAAGATACACCACAGAGAATGACAGAAGGGGTGAGACGAGGGTAGCGTTGGAATCAAGTGAAAGGATGGAAGGCAAACGGAGAAATATGAGTGTATGTACTGTTTGTTAAAGAATAATTGCGGTTTATTACAAAGCGGGTCTTATTTTCTTAGATTTGCCTGTTGTTTTTATCCATTATGATAACACCGTACTCATCAAAGTAATTGCAAAGATTTGGAAACATGACGACGTCACGGCGAGAAACATGAGCAGTCGGACAATCAGAAGGGTTGTAAACAAACCAGAAGTTTAGACAGATTATCGCTACCTATTTCAAAAATCAAAAGAGACTACACCCCAAATGTCTGTAATAATCTGCTCTGTGGGAGTTGGATGATGTTAAAGACACAAGGTCAAGCCAAGGTTCAACAGATGTTTACAACAGAAATAGTTATAAAGTTTGTCTTTATTTCTTCTCCAAGTAAGTTTGGTTAACCTGCTGTTTGGCTTAAACCAGTCTGATCGTCTGACTACTTGTGATTCTTGCCCCAGCAATGCTCCTGTGTTTTCTACCTTTGTTTTCTATTCCAAATAGGTTTGGATATCTTAAGGATAATGATACTAAACGGCTGCAAAGAAGCACAGTGATGATCTTGGTAAAAGACCTCTCTTTAGCTGTGTTTCCACTGTAGGAACTTTCCCCAGGAACTAGGAATCTTTGGAGGACTTCAATGTGTTCCCACCACAGGGGCCGAGGTCTAAATTTAGTTCCAGGGACTTTATTTTAATTTAGTTCTTTCTGACTGGCCAGTACCTACATTATATTATTTCAGCAACCATAAGTAGCTCTAGTTCTATGTGCAGTTTTTCTTTGTGCTTCGACACATTACCGTGGGATTATAGAAAAAGCATGAGACAGATGATTGACAACAAAGTCCAGGCCTTTTTGTATAGTTGCGCACAAAATGTATGGCATGTAAAAACTGCTGTTGCTTTTTCACACATCAGCAGAATAAAGTGTCTAATCTTCGTGGTGGAAATGCAGGCACCCGGTGGTCAGCAATATTTTTGTTCCTGCGACGAGGGTTCCAGAACTGAGTGTTTTGTCTATTTTACATGGAAACATGGCTCTTTTCTCCATTACCTCATATCACCAATTAGATCAAGATAAAACTACAGGTATCTTTGCTCTTTACATGCTGTTTGGCTCTGCATCTGGCTTTAGAGCTTTGTAGATTTACTCCTGACACGGTCATCCAGCAGTGTGTCAGCGCTACATGCAAGGCTCCTAAAAATCTCTCAGCTATCTCCTTCTGCTGGAGGAAGAGACGAAGGGCCGACCCCTAGTCAGCACCCTGTAAATGTGCCTGAGTTATGAGATGATGTCACCTTCGGATCCAGGCAGCATACAGATGGCCTTCTCCTTGAACAAACTGGACGCTGTCACTTTCTCTCTTGCTTGCGATATCTCTCTTTTTAAACAACCGGCATGAGACCGGTGGAATTCTCCAGATGACACAGAAAGAGATCGTTGTCATGCATCTTTTGGCCTTCAAACGCAGCAGCTGATTACTCAAAGTCAGGATAAAGAATGAATGATAGAGCAGAGCAGAGCTGGTACGCATTAAGACACAGTTTGTCTTTATAAAATAAGGATTTAATGTATTGACTCATCATGGCAATGCTGACACAGACAGCTTTAATGTGAGGGGAAAAAATAACAACTGGATCTATAAAACTTTAAAGGTGGTCTCTCCTGGGTTATCTAGCCTAACCTAACTTCTCTCCTCCACCCAATGCAACTCTAAATCGGGTCTGTAAGCATTTAAGTTGAAAAATGAAATGGATGGATAAATTGAACACAGGGCCAGGTTCAGGGCCACTTAAGACCAATCTCGGGCGCCATTTCGAAGCGATTCAGTCGTTCACTGGAGGCGAAGGCAGCAAGTGGAAGAGGGTTTTTTTTTTTTTGCTGTAATGTACGGAGAAAAGAGACGGAGGGAGACCCCAAGGTGAGCGATAAGTGTGTCCACGTGTTTGGCAGGCTGCAAACCAAACCAAACAATCAGACAGTGAAGAGGTTTGCATGTCAGACGCAGGAACAGACATGCTGTAAGAAAGCCCAGAGAGCCGTCAGGATGTTCAGAGAGCAGATGGTGAAGCTGGAGGAGAGCCAGGTATTGATGGAGGGGAGCTGGGTTAGAAAGGGAGGAAACAGATAAAGTTGGAGGTAAACCTGTGTAGCTGATTAATAATTGGCTTATACAGAGAGATTGATGGCACTTTAAATTGATATTTTTTAACTGAAGAAAGTGCATCGTGAAGCGGCGATAGCGACCGTGAGGAAAGAGATTATTTATATCTTGCAAATGTTAGGCGTAAATGGACACGGTTAAGCAATGCGCGCCGTAGCCCCTCGCCAAGACCAATATTGTTGCAGCCGACAGAGCTCCCGGGCTGGAAAGAGAGAGAGAGAGAGAGAGAGAGAGAGAGAGAAAGAGAGAGAGAGAGAGAGAGAGAAAAAGGGACCCCCCTACTCAATCACCACCTCGGTCCACCGCTTGGTAACAGCGGGGTCTCCATGGTATCCTTCAATTAGGTTGTACTTTATGGCCCCGGGGCCGAGCTGAGCCGAGCAAGGCCCGCATGAGGCCTGGATCCAAGCCTTGTCTCCCTCCATCTCTCTTGACCCAGCCACCACCGCTCCACAGGGCCACATCTGCTACTGAATATGACCCGTCTACCACTCCTCTCTCCATCTTTTTCTCCCCTCCACCCATCCATAACCCTTGATTTTTAAAAAATTTTTTTTTTTAAACATTTCTGCATTTTGAACTTACTTTTACTCCCTTCACTTTAACTCACTCAACTCATTTCTTACACTCTGCCTGGATCCAACATTTTTCTCTAATTGAGTTTTTTGTACGTTTGAATATCAGTGCCGTGTCTCTGCAAGAACAGAGGGTGAACTGTTATCATTCCCCAGTTATTCATCAAGTCCTGAGAGGGCCATGTCAAGGGACTTCCTACTACTGCTGCTACACATACACACGGAGCTAATCCTTACAGTATGTATGACATTAGGAAGAAAGTATTGCTACAACTCAAAGAGAGACTTATGTTCTTTTGGTTGGGGCCGCAACAGTCTCTACTACATTTTACACCTGCCCTCTGTGTATAGCGAGGAGGGCGTTACAAATCCCATAACTCATAAGAGGAACTGGACCATTAAAATGAAATAGTAAGGGAACAGTAGAGCACTGTCTGTCGAAAACTTTTTAGCAGGCTATTTTTGGCCATACTGCACCATGTATGCCAGTATGCGGTTGAACATAACCAGGAAATGACAACATCCATAATTCACCAGAGGTAAAAGAGCCTAATGCTAAGTTTAGAGGTGGTCAGCGTAGCTCTGTTGGTTATTTCAGAGCTACATATTGGAAGAGTCACATTACATTAAGGGCTCACCGCCATGTTGGGGGAAACAAGTAGTCAAATGGACATGTCCGCCTCAAAATTGTAATCTACAGTGAAAAATATGGCCAATATGGAATAGGTTTCGGTTCAACAGGGTCATTGTGAGACCGGAGCAGGCTTATGAAGCCAAGTACATGTGTAATGTGCTCTGCTCAGGGTTCATTTGTTTGGGGAATACAAAATGAAAGGAGGGAAAGAAGCGGTGTGTTGCATAGCGGATCCTTTGTGCTGTATTTAGGCCTTAATGTGTGGTTATGAAGATGAAGATATGTGTGATTGACAAGAGGCAGAGAGATGATAACAGAGGGACTGTTGGTAGCAGGAAAAGACAGTAAAGTAACATCTGTGGAATACTTTCACTGTCGATAGGTGTATAACGTGTAGTAAACACTATGGCCAACAAGGATTACTTTACGGTTTAACTCATGGTTTAACCTTGAATTATATTGTGCCAAACTTTAAAACAACCTTAAAATTAAGAAAGAACAAAGAAAAGAACAATTAAACCTATCTTTAAACCTCAGTTTAGTTTTTACTTTAAGCCTAGATTCAATTTCATTCTGTTACGATTTAATTTAAACTCCAATTTAAAATGTAATCCAGGATTAGCTTTAAACTGACACTTGAGGAGGTTTTAACTTCTAACTCTTCTTCTAAAATAATAAAGCTCTTTGAAGACAGTTAAAGCTGCAGGAACCATAGGGGAGAAGACCTTTTCCAAGCTTCTGTGTGGAGTCACAGATCAGAGAAGTGAGTCACGTCTGACTGAATCTTAACAGCGATCGTAATTACAGCTGAGAGTCATGTATGTTAACCCCCCTAACTGTCTGGAAACACCTATGATCTACAACCTGAACACAGTCCACAGAAGTGGGTAGATTCTTGTTTCCTCTCACTTTCTCTCAATTACAATATGCTGAAATGTAATTGTGGAATTTTGGCCAGTGATATTATTAGTGATCGTCAGCTTTAAGGGACATGCATTTTCATTTTTATTTTTTTTTATTTATTATTGTTATCTTCTATTATTTGGCCATTTCAGCCATTTGTTTGGGAAACAAATATTTCTCAAAGAAGAATAAATTAGAGCTTCTCTGTCAAGTCATCATGAGTAAGCTAAATAACCTTTTTTTAGAAAATGTCTCCATATTGAATAAACTCTATTTCATCTGGTTTACATCAATAAACTAGGATTCACTAAAAAGAGATTAGTTTAGCGCTGCGTACTCTTCAAGCACAATTTACTCATTTTAGACCAATTTAACTAAACTCTTATTAGAACTAATCTTAGATTAAAGATACTGTTCTGTCTATATAGTTACTCTTTCTTGTTACTCTGGTGTTGAAGTTACACTAGAAAATTCAGGTACGTTTTTGAATCATTTTGGAACAAAAGGCTAAAGTCTGCGTGGACCTGCATCACATACTGGCAGTTCATCCTCCAGCGCTTCAGGCAGGCACATGCAATCATACTGTAATGTGCAGCCACAGTGCCAGCTGGATGGAGAGCCCTCCCTCCCTCCCTCCCTTCGTTCGTGCACTGTGGTTTACCATATACAAAGCAACGTGGTGTTTGGCAGCTGTTTGTAAATCATAGCTAATGTCTGTGCCTTTTTAAAAACAGAATAATGGCAGGTAATTTCTTACAGAGCTTTTGCAGTCAGGTGCAACAGAAAGTCCTGCGGGTGCAAACAGTTGTGGCATAAACAGCAGCTGGAGCACATGGGTGCTCGTCTCAAAAACATTCACTGCACCTTCTCCAACCTGCATTTCATTCTGGTGACTGGCTGGAAATTGTAAAAGTGAGTTCAACTAAGTCGTCATTCTAGTTACAGCTCCATCATTTTCACCCTCGTCTCAATATCATGTCAGGAGACTATGTGAACTAAATTGCGTATGCTTCTGCATTGCTCTGATACAAAATGCTAATTCTGTACAATTACAGCAGATGATTGCAGACATTCAGAAACTCTGATACAGTTAACTTTCAATTCAAGACCTAGTTTGCAGTTTGGCAAATTAAACTATACACTTGAAATGACAGAACTTTTTAGCTTAGCTTTTTTTCAATGTCTAAACAGCAGCCAAGGCAATTCTAACCTTTACAGAAGCACGCTCACAGCTCACCATCAGAAAACCTACTGTCATCATGTACAGTCTGAAGAGAGAATGCTAATTAAAAGTCATAGAGTGAAACACTTTTTGGGGCCTATGACAATCCTCACATTTTACTTGATTGATATTTCCTTCCTTTACAGAGAAAACAATCTTTGATTTATAGCAACAGTTTAATTGCAGTATCCTTATATTCTACATCCAGGTTCTTGTCCTTTCCC
Source organism: Coranthus polyacanthus (assembly GCA_037367275.1). Lineage (NCBI taxonomy): Eukaryota > Metazoa > Chordata > Actinopteri > Kurtiformes > Apogonidae > Coranthus > Coranthus polyacanthus. The sequence continues at coordinate 7,038,032 of JAPQRN010000014.1, forward strand.
CTCACTATGTCGTATCGTACAGAAGATCGGGATGCTAAAGTCATTGAACAGGTTTATTAATGTGATCTACAGAGCAGCAACAAGCCTTTGTGTCTTTAGATCATCTTTGGGTCTAGTATGATATCATTAATCCATCATTATGGTTCTTGAGTTAAGAAGAGGTGAGCTGGATGGGCAGGAAGGCTGGTGTTTTAGCTGGAGGGCTTGGAGAGGTTATCCTTAGGGCAAACCTCCCTTTCCTCCCATTAAAGCCTCTGCATGACATAGACCGCATCGACACATGGAAAGGCAGAAAGGCAGAGAGGGATGGAGGCAAGAGAGCGTGCAGAGAGATTGAGAAAGAGACCCAGAGAGTGAAACATGGAGCAGACGGGGAAAATAAGAAGGAGGGGGAAATCCAGACACAACATTTCCTCTGATGACAGGCGTGAAGCACTGCAACCGTTGTGGCGGCGGGCTGCAGGGATAAGTAGGAATCAGTCTGTGTTAGAATGAGCACCAGCGATGGACCCGCCTAACATCCCTTTTTCCTAGTTACTATCCATTCCCTTGCAACACCTCTCACCAGCCCGCCCACCTGTTTGCGTGCGGCATGTCGTCATGTTCTGACCTATGGCAGTGGATGAAATATGCTTACATGATCGCCGGGTAGAGCTCCTCAGGGACGGAAGAGTCGCAACAGGTCGCCGCATTGCGAATCTCCTGGAAGAAAAAGAGGAAAAGAGAACAGAGAGGCACAATAAAACCATCAGTTTTTATGAGCGCATGGGGAATAATAAACACTCCCCGCTACGCTACAGTGAACCCACTTTCCAATATCCACCAGCTTCTTTCTCTCAGCTAGGAGAAAAAGAAGGAATGAGGAATTAACAGAAACTGGCAAATCGGAATGTTTGTGAAGCAAGCGCTGTTTTGCTCGTCTCCTTCTTCTTCTTCTTCTTTCTGCGTGTGTTTTTATGTGTCTCGGGTGCTCTTCTCGGACGTTGCCAAGAAGCTGCCCCTGCACAGCGAGCTCTGCGCTGCACATCAAGCACGGGCCATCTGAGCGCTCACATACACACAGACACACACTGATGCGCGATTTTCCATCCACTTGCCGTCCAAAGTGGATTGGTACCAGTGCTATCATTTTCTGTCATTACTCATTTCGGGCCAGACATTGTGCGGAAATCCAGACTATTTTGGCAGTTTGAAGCAAGAAAAAAAAACAAAAAAAAAACAGAGGAAAGAAGTGAGAGAATGAGAAAGATGGTGAAACTTTGGTGGCTATGACAGCAGTAATGACAGCGCTGTTAGGAGGCAACAGTAGAGGAGGAGGATGGTCTTGTTGGGGTTGTGTCTTATCCAGTGTGCAAACTATTCCATGACTTTCAAGGGAGCTCACTTTTTCATTTTTCATGGCCAGAATTGATATATACAACATTTACAAAGCACTTGATTTAGCTTTTATTTACAGGTTTTAGAATATGAATCATAACAGGAAGAAAAAGATGAGTTTGAGTGTGTATCTGCTGCTTCCTGCTGTGCATCTTTCAGCACAGTGAAGGCAATTATTAGAAAATTAGATGCGAATTAGGATCAATTCCATAAACTGGTTCGGAGCAAATAAAGTGGCTGTGTCGTGTTGTTAGA
>JAPQRN010000014.1:7055680-7070324 GCA_037367275.1 Coranthus polyacanthus
GTAAGATGTAGTACCCTCCCATTGTGTTGCCACCATGTTCTCTGAGACCTCCTTGGATAGCCGTGACTGCGCAAAAGTCTATTTTCTCTGAAAGTGCTGATTTGAAATGTTAATTTTTTTCAGAAAAAACACAAAACTTATTAACTTCAAACGTTCCGTGTAATCATCCAACGTGATAAATGGCACAAGTGTGACAAGAGCTGTATAACTTGTCTTCCTCTACCTGAGGCCATGAACTTATCAATCACCCCTTGTAAAGGAGTAGATCAGTACAACTCAAATACCTGTTAAAAGACACGCTACAGCCAAAAGTCAGCACAAGCACTGGAAAAAGGAGGAAACCGTCTGCTCTGCCCGGTAGGTAACAAAATCCACCAAGTGTTCATACCAACACCATACAGCTTCCTAATTAGTACTACAACAACTATATCTTGTATGGAAGCTCATTTGCAAAAAAACTAAGTTACAGAAAGCTGTGACCTTTTAAAATCCACCCTCTTCATGGAACCCTGACCCTAAGTGAGAGTTCATTTAATTTGTGCAGAGGGTTAGCGTTGTGCTTATATAATTTGAAAGGGAACATCTTCTAGTGTCCATGTTTCACATGTGGTTAAAACACAAACTAAACTACATCAGTTCAAACATGGCTCATGATGTTGAAAGGTTAAAAGCATTAATGCCTTAATATTGCCTTAAATGTTACCAAAAATTTCAATGCACACAAATGACTAATGAAAGTGGGCTTAATAGCAAATCCAGATGATAGAAATAAATTTAAGTAAAAGAGAAATAATGACAGAAAATTAAGGAGTTAGTAGGTGGACAACTACAGATGAACTGAGTGGGAGAAGTACATGAACGGCACTCAGACAGCGATGAGAGCAGGCAAAACTGACAGAGTGGCATTGATGTATAAAACGAACGTGAAAACAGCGGGCCGCACGCAGCGAGCATCTCCAAGTCTGCTATTTACATCTGCAGCATCACAGGGCTTCGAGAACATCCAAATGAGAGGAGCAGAGCTGGCCACAGCAGGCTTGTCAGTCTCTAATGTTCTCACATCATACCGATGGTCACCCCGAGCAGCTGCGGTGTACCCTTCTGAGGGCGCTCCAAGTCGTCTTTTGCGACATTTGGTGTGTGAGTGTGTGTGTGCGCGCAGGCCTATATTTTCCAGGATTATTTGGGGTGACGCTGTAGCTTGTGCACTGCAAGATATGCTAGGTAAAAAATGTATTACAAATATTATTAAAATTAGAAATACAGCATCTGACTGTGGTTTAGTCAGAGAAAATACTTCTTAAGATGGACTTTTTGGCCTTTCCTTTCTCTCACTCCTCCTCCAGGCTCATGGGTCTTGTTTTTTTTGGCGTGGGGACATAAATTGTGTAACACCAGTGCATTCTGGCTTCCTCCAGCTTTTTGTCTACATTTCTCTTATTAGTGAGTGTGCACTCGAGCCCTTTATCACCAGAGGCCACATACGAAAGTCAGCCCTGACGCAACCCCCTTAACATTCTGCTCAAATTTAGACCCCCACCGTAACTGTTCTGAAACCCTATCCAAAATAACACATTCTTTCAATAAAAAGACACGGCTGAGCCCATGTTTCTGTATGCACACATGTTTATGCCGCTCTCCAAACCCAATTATTTCATTGTCCCGACACTTGAGCTAATAAATCAGCCAGTTTGGGATAGCAGCAGGAGAGTAGGGAAAGCAGCAAAAAAAGAGGAAGGAGAAGAAGAGGGAGGTTGTCTGAGACGATAGAGTTTTTATAGTTTCGCTGAAATGTGGCATGAAGTCACGCTCTGAGAAATGATAGCAATTAATCAGAGCTACTGAATACAATCCACTACAGTAATCACAATTAACTTAATGGATGACTCACCAGGAATGGGGGTCTGCATGCTAACTACAGCCCATTCCCAACACCATCCAGAACTGTAGAATGAGACAGAGGCAGACAGAGAAAGAAAGTGAACAAGAAAATAAAAGAGAGCAGAGTAAGTAGAGACGGAAAGGAAATTAGATATTGTGCAGCCGTGCTGTTATGATGTCAAGTTTGAGAATTTCAGGCTGATTATGTGAAATTGCAAGTTAAAGGGCACTTCCAAATCAATTTGGTGCGGCAGTAAATGAGGACTCCGCACAATTAGAGGCTTTTTTATTGGTTGGTGGAATGGCTGTGACTTCACCGAGAACATCGGACCTGCTGGCCGCTTCCTTAACGTACGACCGTACTGTTCATTAGGGTCAGTTTCCCCTTACATACAGGATGACAGTTACTGCCACATTTAGAGGCCAGAGGTACCACACATGGGGAAGTGCAGAACTTTAACATTTCAAATCACCTCTAAAATGAAGCAGAAAGAGGGGAAATTAGGGCCATTTTACACCAAGTATATAAAATTTAAACGCATGTCAATACCATGTCAGCACATACATTTACTGTATATGGTGTCACAGAGTACGAACAATCATGCTGTATTATATTTCTCATCAGAGCTAGTTCTATTTCTGCATTTTTTATTATTTTACCCTTATTGCCAAGGTAGATTCCTGGAAAGCTGCCCTTAGAATATCCTGAAAATGTGTTGATATTTAGTTATTAGTTCCTTATTTGCTTATTAGTTATTACTCCCGAGTTATTTCACAAAAGGGTAAAGAAAGATAGTTAGATGGACAGTGTGCCACACTTATTCTACAGGTCTGGTTGGTGGAAATATGTCTGTAAGTATCACTGCTGCGTCAGAGGCATTTTATAGGATGGAATGTGGTTATTTATTAGTTATTATATCATTTTGAAGTGCTGCTACAGATAAGAAGGCAGCTTAACCAGTAAATGTCTATTAGATGTATATTTAACAATTACTTAATGGTTTCAAAATATAATGTATGGCTGTTCAAACAGTTGTTTTGCAGTGGGGGACGATGAAGATGCATGACAGCTGTGGAGTTCATAGAAGGCCGTACGGTATATTCACAGGTCTCACTTCTGATGCTGCAAATCTTACTTAAAAAGACGTATGCAGGCTTGGTGTGTGAGGTTAATGTGGGTTCAAATGTCAAATTACAGGCCATAAATTAGTTTATAAAAAGGCCTTTAGCTACAGAGAAGTTACATCCTGATGACACACTCTATAGTAGCTACTGAAAAAGATTTGGTAAAAAGTGCTTTTTGCTCTGCTCTCAAAGGAACTAGTTTATGAATGTAGAACAAGTGAAATCTCAGGTGTCATTTTAGGTTAGAGTTACATTTGAGTCATATTTAAAGTGATATAATTTAGTTTGTGTGTCATCCATATGTTAAACACAGACACTAGAAGATGTTCCCTTTCAAATGAAGTCTAATACATGCATTTGACCTTGACTAACCCTAACCTGAGTTAGGGTTGGGGTTATTAAACAAACAAACAGGCCCGAGATATTAAACAAACGGAGGTCAGAAAATTGTTCTAATTGTGCCTTTCTAACTGAGTCCTTCTTTGTGCGTGCAGTGCAAATATAGCACCATCACACATCACATTCTTGAGATGACTCTCCCACAGTAGCAATGGTGGTTTATCACTGACACAAAGAGTAAAAAAAAGGAACAAAACCAAAAAAATAGAAAAGACATGGATGTCTCCCGCTGCTGTCCACACCACTTTAAGGCCTCAATTACAACCACAAGGCATTATGGGCAGCAGATGTGACCTGTGGGTTCTTCGGGCACTGAGAGGACAGCTATAGTACTCACTTGAGTGAAATGCCCAACAGCAATTGTGCCGAAATTTGCGTTCTTGCACTCCTGTATTGCTCACTGTTGTGGAATGATTAACAATTGCAGAATCAGTGGCTGTTGCTTGAGTTAAATGCGTTTCAATCTACAGCAAACTGGAAGTTGTTGAGTGGACTGGAACTTGATTTCCTTTTATAAATCCAAATTTGTAGCTGTGCAACAAAGCGTGAAGGGAGGGAATTAAATTAATATACTGGTAGAAATTGCTGCCACTGCAACACCGCTGCGGTGATTCTAATGATATATTGTACTTAATGATACCTCTTTGGGGGAGATTGGAGGAGTATTTATAAAACTGCCCTGGCATTGACCCCCAACAGAACACAAGAGGCACAAAAAGTCTATATAGGCTCAACCACTTTGCACACACAATAACCACTTTGCGTTCTAAACCTATGAAGTAAAATCCAGCCACTATAGCACTACAAAAACATACATATATAATTAACACCTTTAGTATGGTGCAATGATACACAATATCACACGTCGTAAATGTGTGTTTCAGATATTCTTGGGAGCCAAATCACTTAGAGAAAAAACGAGTCATGTCGCGTAATGGAATAACACCAGCCAAATGATTAAGCTGACCGGACCGTGTGTAAATCACATTATGGTTTGAGGGGAAAGTGATCCAACATCAGACTCAGGAGAGGCCAGAGCAGGAAGTGGCCGCGACAATGTGGAGAATTCCTCCAAGCCACATTATTACGTTGTGCAGTTTGACGGAACATGCAACGGGCAGCGACCCAAAAATGGCTTAGGTGTGTTCTCCTTCCCCCTGGGGTGTGGTGGGAGGATTGTGCCGGCCCGAAGCCAACATGGTGGTCAGGGTGAAAACCACAAAGTGAAAATAGAGGCAGCCGGGGCCAGGACATGTCCGGCACTGATCAAAGATAGGCGGGGCGTCAGCACACAACAAAAGCGCACTGATGACAGACAGAGGTCTTTGACAGGACATCGAGGAATGGAGGAGTGGAGTGTTTATGTGTTGCAGGACACTGAGGTCAGTCAAGAGAACGAAGGGATTACAACATGAGATAATCATGCGACTAAGCTGAAAAAAATTACAGGTATGTGGCGCAGCCGAAAACCAACAACAATCAGGTTTGGTGTGGTTGCAGAGGCCCAGTATGCTTGACTAGTTGACAAGGCCAGGGGAATGCTTGGAATGGCAGCCACTGGACGGCGCAGACAGACACCCAGGATATAGATGGGTGGAGTGAAAATGAAAACGCCTGCCAGGACTCGCAGAGACAGGCGAGTGGTTGTTGACGTCTGGGACGACGTCTGAAGAGCGTGGACATGAGAGAAAGCAATAACTGACCAGGATAGAAAGGAAGCTGTTCACAGACACCAAGCCTTGACTGGCTGAAAATACTCATGGCCAAGAACATGGTAATTGTGGTTGGTTTTGGTGTGCTTACAACTTCAAGGTTGTGGGTTAGATTCCCACAATGCAAGGACCTCAAAAGCATGTACGGCATTGGCTTCAGTTGTGGGACGGATACAAGAGGTATTTGGAAATTCTGGAATTAGTGAACAACATCTAGATAGCAGTATATTTTTTTTAAATGACATAAAGATGTTAACCATAAATAATAAAGAGGCTGATGATACACTTCTGGGAGCTGCTGGAAACAAGCAAACATGTAATTTTTCAAGATGATTGATAGGGAACTTACGAGAGGCTCCTTGTTTTTCACCAGTCTTATGATCTTCACAGAATCCTCATCGTCGTCGATGTCGTCAGGCAGCGGAGGTAGTTCAGGGTCATAACTCCTCTGGGCGACCGTGTCGTGGACCGACAGGAGGCTCTGGAGGAAAGAGAGTGAAAGATAGGAGAAAGAAACAATAGCTGAAGGTTATCAGTCAAATCAAAAAGACCTTTACCTTTACCTTGGTCTAATTATCAAAATAAAGTATAGCGATACATGCCATTAGGAGTTCAATCTATCATTTCTTTCTTTATGGTGGTTAGAGAAAAGGCAGAGACTGCAGGGAGGATGGTTATGGATTGGGGTGTCTCCCTGAAGTTCTGGGTGATGGATTTGATAGCATTTAGGGCCAGTACTTGTAACTACATGCGTTAATTGTCATTAGGCCAATGTTCTCCCTTCATACATCTCTCTGATTAAAGGCAACCAGCACCCGCCCTGGACCTTAGCTCACCAGGCCCTCAGAACTGGAAGGGTAGGTGGGGTCGGGGGCAACTTTTCTAGTAGTTCTAGTACCGATGCTTTCCAAGGCAAGATAGAACCCTCTGAGAGGCGATGTTCTGCAGCGTTTCGGCGGCAGACTCAAAGTAATGAAGTTCTCAGCCTCCTCAGATATTTCACACGTTCACAAGCAGACATAAAAAAAATAAGACGGGACCAAGACAAGAATGATGCCATTGAGACATTCATTTTTCAAACTATTTAACGACTCCATGTCCGGACCGAGATGCAGCTGGACGCGTGCTGCTTTTTCCGTGGTTGAGGAGAGGAGAGCGAAGTGAGAAAAACATCTTCCACCCCTGTGTGCCAGACGAAAGTAAAGAGAGAGGGAGGCAGGGAGAAGGATATGGTGCGAAGAGGAGCAGTGTGTTTTATGACATGGGAGCATGCTGCAGTACAGCGTTCAAGATGTTGCTAACCGGGAGCAGATGAGAGGAGGAGACACAACTGGAGCTCTGTGGCCGGGATCCACTGAGAGACGAGCTGACCAACATACAGAATTTATTGTGTATACTAGATGAGGGCTTTGCCTTATTTATTCCCGTACACTGTAACCTTGAGGGATGCCCCTGATTTACTACAACTTGGGTTTTTATTTTGTAGTTTTGACCACCTTTCCTTTGGGCGAACATGACAAGAAACTCAGGATACAAGTGCTGAGACCTAGAAACATTGATCAGATCACTTGTGTATTTTCACCATTAGATTTCTCTTTTCCCTAATCTTAGCAGTGAATTTTGAGAGCAGAATTTTATCACAACAGAGAGAAATTGTGACTATGGGAGCTTTTATGCCCGAAAGTTCAAACCAAGGCTTATGTTTTTGCTAAATTGTGCATATTTGATCCACAACTTTGGGAGTATTTAGTACATCCTGTCGTCATCGTCTACGTGTGCTGCAACTTGCTTTGTGCTAAGACTTCCCATCTGATGTCAGGATGTTGTTAATTTGCCTGAGTTTCAACTCCTTCCATTTTCAGCCTTGAGTAACTTTCTGCGACGAGTCTGAGAGTCCGAACTATTCAAAAAGTGTTTTCATGATGTACGTGAACCAAACTGTGGTTTGCTATGTCAGAACTTACTCAGGAAAGATGTTTCCATCTCTCATTAAGTGCACTAACTCTTTCAGCAGGCAAAACACCACCTCGAGTGAGCATAAAAACTTTTTGTGCTTAAAATACATTAAAGGAAACATGGCTATGTGTGTCTAAGGATAAAATAATTAGAGCAACAACTTTCCAAGTGCTGTGAACCCCATTCTTGCATCTGAGAAGCCTTTAAATTGATGAAACCTCAAATGAGGCTTCCTGTATTATATTTCATATCTTACCAATACCTAAAGAGAAACACTCCCACAAACCTAATCCCTTGCATTGTTGTGCTGCATTTGTGGTTTTCTGTCTGAACTTGGCCTAAGTCTATAGAAGGTTCTAACACTAAACTAATCCACTGAAGCATTGTAGACCAGCCAAAATTTGCAACGATTCCTGGAAGACTCATAATTCTGCAATTGTCTCTTTTTCTTGTCTACCCTTTAAATTTATGTTTTTTTCTACTTCTCTGTTCAGATTTCACTCGAATATCATTATTCATCCCTCTCTTATTGTTTTCCCTTCTTCTAAGTTTTATCTTTTATGTATATTTTCCAATAATCTTCCAAGCAGTAGTTTGTTCATTTCTCAGAACAGGCCTAACAATACGCTCCTGGCTTTCATCTGGGCAGTGCATAAACACACACTTTGTGTTGTATTGTATGTCTGGGGATGCTGTCATTATGGTATTGAAATATTCTCTTGGAACACTCGAAACCAAAACTGTTTGCAGATGAGGGCGATAAAAGCAAACTGAACTGGAATGGGATCCCAAACCTGTGCTGAATATAACATATAAATTGTGTTCATAGCATCATGTCAAAGCATGGATGGGGTGTGTGCAGTTGGAGCTTCTACAGCGTTGTGATGAGATCAGTTATGTTATATTCTACGACTCCCAGCACCACATGTGTACATACATTATTATTATAACAGCGCTACAGCTGCTAAATGGAAGCAGCACTTCATTCAGGGCTGAATAAAATATCACAGAGCAAATATTTACAGAGGAATGCTTCTGATTTTGAGGACACAATCTGTTCTGTTTTATTTGTCTTGTGAATTTTTTCGTCCGTAGGGGGTAGCAGAAAACATATTTTCATTTGGCACTGTATTGAATTCCCACACTTTTCAGAGGACTTCCTTTGGTGAAGACCAGTCCTTTGCTGTAACAGTGAACCCGGAGATAAGGGAGGATTTTTTAACACTGAGGTTGACTACATGCGGAGCTGCAGCTCTCTTAATGGTGTTTCACTGTCAGTCACAGCACCTGATCTGGGTTGTGACAACATTTGGGTCAGCCAGGCGTCCATCACCCTCTCAGCAGGGTGGGACACCCATACAGGCCTCATGCTTGTGAAAGGAAAAGTGCTCTGCTGTTGCTGTGAAGCAGCGGATGAGTGACTGGAGCAGTGCCGAGACACTTCAGCACTACTGAATTGATTAGACGATTATTCATAGCTGATTTGTGTTCGGGTCGTTAGTCATGCAAAAAAAAAAGTCAAACATTTGCTGGATTAAGCCTGCTGATTGTTGCTCTTACTCTCACAGTGAGTTAATTCTGAACTGTTGTCAAATAAGAAACCTAAAATACCTTTAATTTTATGTTTGAGGACACTGAGGGTGTATTTTTTGAAATTTCAAAGCTAAAGTTTTAATGTCTGCAGTGTGTTGTGGATGCGTAGCACCTCAAAGTAGGGCTCTTTCACTGACATTATGTTTTGCATCAGTTTTCGAGTTGTCTATATCCCATTCTTGTGAATGCAATATCTTAGGAAAACTTTGAGGGAATTTCTTCAAATTTGGCATAAATGTTCGACTCAATAAAGTGACTAGAATTTGGTGATCAAACATCAAGGTCATGGTGACCTCATGTCCATTCCGATCATGATGCATCAGGAACACCTGGAGGGAATTTTATTACATGTGGCACGAACTTACACTTGGGCTTAAGGATGAAATTACTAGATTTTTTTGTTCAAAGTTAAACTTCACCATGTACATGTACAAAAATCTGGTCATTTTTCAAACTCCTCCATAAAAATAGTGTCTCCGTGAAGACAGCATGTTTCTCTTATAACAGGAATCATACATGTCAATATAGTGAGAACTTACATTTTGGCAAAAACAACACCTTGTTCAAAATTCCTTCCAAATCTTCACACATAAATTATGACTCTGGACAGACATGGCTGCAAACTCCAACTTCAAAAGGTTGGCGGAGGGCTACAACAACTTCACCGAGGCAGTAATTCTAGGTGATTTACGCAAAAAAGGTAGGAGGAAATTCAATTAAACTCATTGGCAAAAATGGACATTGCAGTGAGAAGTAACAAGGTACATCCAAGTTGTCAAGGTGCAAAAAAAAGTTCCAAAGAAAATCCTTCCTTAGCTTTCCTGACTTTTCCTCCTCTTGCTCACCTCAACCTTTCCTCCAGTAACCTGCCATCTACAGTTTCCTCTGAACTCCATCCATCAGGCCTAATATCCTGACCTGTGAGTGTCCTCTCATCGATGGCACTTGCTTAAATCTGGCACTCACCCCCCCACCCCCACCTTCTCCCCCATGCCTGTGCCTAACAACCCGTAACAGGGCCACAGCTAATTCCTTGTAAAAACTTTCTAGGAAGTAGCAAAACCAGCTGCATGCTAATAGATAGCACATGGTACAAGCCCTGGCTGGTGACCGTTGACATGGGAGTACAACTACACAGGTACAAATGTTTTACTCACACACACAGAGGGTTCTGTATGGAAGCTTTCTTCCTGAGTTGATATGAGTCAGTGGGTCTTGTTATGCCTCAGTGTTGGTGGATTAGAAGCCTAATCAAATCTAGACTTATATCCTTGTGTAGGCTCAACCCTGGGGCTGAGGTCTGAACCGAAAAAAGGAGGAGGAGAGTGAGGGACGGAAAGAAAGATGAAGGGAAGCAAAACCACCCTTGTTTTCCAGGCATCCCGTCCTTTCTCGAATCGTGTGTTTGTGTTCATTAGGCATAATAGGGATCCTAGAAAAACAGATCACTGAGCTTGACTAAATAAACCTGCCCATACATTCCTGGCACTGGCCTCTCATTAAAGCCCCCGGCCCTGTCACCGGTCCGCTCGTTTTTCAGCTTGCGGTGCTGGATCGGTGCTAGGTAACTGCTTTTCCCCGGGCGGGTGGGACCCTGCTGAGCGTTCTGCCTCAGAGACGCTGCTGTAGGCCAGCTGGGATACGACGCTCACACCCACCCGTTTCTGAGCCTTGAACCTCAGCATGCACCGCTGGGAGTGAAACACATTCTCGCACTGCAAAACACCTACCTCCAAACACACCGGCGGAAACAGCCGGCCATCATAATTGGCACTTTCATCACTGTCAATATTAGTCTTTGTGAGGGGGGCCTAATATGGGCGAAAGTTGTTTTTTCATGTGCAAATTGTAAGAGAGAAAGTTTAGGGCAGACAGGGAAGGCAAGGAAAGAGAAAGAGAGAGGGGAGTTTTAAAGAGCCTGATTTATATCCCCACCCTAGGAATGGATCATTTCAGCCATAATTAAGAGTGATACAGTTACTATCGTACAGAGACGCCATTCAAAGGCAGCAGCCATCTGCTTGTGTTTTACACCCCCGGCCCTGTGATTTACACTAGGGCTGGCTGGTACGGTATCAAGTGCCCTGGAGGACAGATGGAGACAGAAAGAGACAGAAACAGAGCAAAGTTTTAATACTTCATTCTTGAAGCCCACATGCGTACACTTTGAGACACAGACATTCACAAGAAATCGCCCAGAGCCTCCACACGTCAATGTGTTGCAGTCTAAGCTCGCTGTCCAAACCAAGACACTGGAACTAATCTATTGTTGACCGAGTGTTCCCGTTGAAATCAGCGGGAGCGTTTAACCCGGAGGGGCTAAGGCCCAGACGCTCCAAACACGGTGATGGACTCATACCAACATGTGGAAGTAGAGATCATGAAGTTAACGAAAAGAGAAACTGTGTGTGTGCATATGAATACATGCAAATGTCAAACGCTCAACTTGAAAACAGGTACCACACTTTCCGAAAGAAAATGATGATATACTGCAGCTGGTGGGAGTCACAGTATTCCTGTGTAGAGTTCTTTAAATAGAGCATTGGCTGTTGCTTTGGTTTTACTTTTACAGCCTTTTCACACCTGAAAATCTAAACCAAGGTTCATGTTTTGTTATGTTGTACACATTTGATATGGTTACGTTTCAACTTCACATTGCATTTTGCGAGCACACTACAGAACTTTGCATGACGTAACTACATCCTGTCCTCATGACCTATGTGGGCTGCGTCTCCATATACTTTATGATTGGTGCAAAGATGGGCCTGAGTCTGACAATGCAGTAGCTTTTTCCATTAGAATGGAGAAAATCTATAAAAATGTTGTCTCCTCCTCTCCTTATATGCTACCACGACTCATTTTTAATTCTTCCAGTTGTTTTTATTCTTCTTTGGTTTAATGGCCGAATAGAGCTGGCCATAACTTCTTGTAATAGATGTGAAGGTCTGAGCCGTCCCAAAAAGTGCTTTCACACTAGAAACAAACGGAACTATGCCTTACTTTGATCCAGAATTTTCACTGGCCCAAGGGTTCGGCTGTTTACTGACTATAATCAATGCAATTTTGTTTCAGATCAAATTGAAAAGTCTCAAAGTCCAGCCCTTAAATGTACCCTTGGGAGATTTGGATGACATGTTTGTACATGTTCTATGCACAAGAGTTAACACATAAATGTCACAACATGGAGTCATCTAATACATATTTCTGTCACCTCTGGGGCCAAACTCTCAAATCTCATGTTTAAGTGTCTTGTCTGGCATCTCACAACCATGAGGCTTTTTCAAAAAGACACAATGTTTGTTGTAATTCTAGTTCAGAGATTAAGTGGACTCCTGATCATCATCCCCGTCTTCAGTTACTGTGCTTCTGACAGCGCCAGCTCTTGAGGTGCACTGGTCGGCAGTGGAGGAAGCAGTAGTCGAATATTTTCCATTGTTCGGTGTGGATTCGTTTGGCTGACCTCGTTCTGCACTGGAGCTGAGGTCGACAGAGTGACGTGTGGAGGTGGAGGGAGAGCAGAGCAACAGCAGTGAAGGGAGAAACACACAAAGACTGAAAACAAGTAAATACTGGTAGAGCTCTTCCTCAGTAGAAAAGGATTGTATACCAGTGTAAAGGTGGCATTGTTTTCACTTAATTCGTTTACTTTTGCACAGAGATTACCATGACAGGTTGTGGACAATTGCCCACTGGTGAACCTAGAATTTAATTCAGTAATTGGAGGAAATCAGATCTGAGTTGGCTCAGTTTAATCTCTTTGTTTACATCTTAAATGTTTAAGATTCTTGCCTGTATTAGATGTAACGTGAAAATGTTTACATTTAGCTTGAACGTGAGCTGTATCTGATTCGCGTGTATGCCCTCAAATCAACTGGAGCTTGACCCATATTGCTCATATTAGTCTGAGTAATGATATTTGATAGGTGCTACATTTTGTTGGACAACATTCATTCATTCTATACAAATACATCAATTGACATTTTCTGATACAGAACCCTTAAACCCTCTTATGACAAATACATGCAATAAGCAGTAACATTTCACAGCTGAAAAATAATGTTGACTTTTTTCATACAGCTTCATATATTTAATGCACAATCCATATCACCTCAAACTATCTGTTGTTACTCTTGGCCCATACACTGCACTGCAAATGCTGATAAAATCCAGTACTTTTGACTATATATGAACTCTGTTGATTTATTGCTAGTTTCTGAAAATGATCTGTACACATATATGGGAGGAAAAAAAAAAATCAAACTCAGGCCTCAGCTATGAGACCAATATGACAGAAACACTCATTTAAGATGGACGGTTACTTGAAGTTGGCTGTTGACTTTGGCCTGACATACGCGACGTCGCTGCTTACAGGTAGTGTTCTAGTACTCAAGATCCATCTTGGCCTTGAACCAGTCTCAAGGCCACTTTGTGACTCTCTCACTCTCTTCTTGGACTTGACCGTATTTTATTTGTTTGGAGGAGATATCGGCCAAATCTACTGTAATAAAACTTGTTCAAATTAAATGTATAATAGTCCATCTATAAACAACAGCATCCAAAAGTAAAAACACAACCCAGGTGGTGTGTAAATTCTGCCATGCAATACTTTTTCAGTTTAGGTGGTCTTGACCAAACACGCTTAACATTTCCTGTTTCTGGGTTTCTCCTCTGTCCCGCTCCTTTAGGAGACTAGCGGCAGATCCTGTCCCCTTCATTCCAATGACAGAAGTGAACGTGAACACAAATTTCGACCGATTACTTTATCTCAAACTCACCCAAGTAAATACTGAAGCCATTTTTCAAAAGCCACACGTCTTCAGAAACATTCTGACATTAAAATTACATTTTTCAAACGCATGGATAAGAATTAAATCGACTTTACTTGAGGCCTGCCTCTGTCTCAGTGACACATTGTCATGAGATCTGTCAACACAAATCTCGTTTAAAAGGAGGCAAAAACGAGCGGGGAAATAAAGCCAATTATAATAATGATAAAATTCTATTTGTTACCAGTAAATGATATTAGCATAATGTTTCATCCATCCACATAACATTCTCAACCCTTCTGATGACACCCACTTAAGTGAAAAAGAGTGAATAGTTAATGCACCATTTTTGTATAGAGGACTATCTTAGGGTAAAAGGGTAAACAGTACAGGTACTCCTACATAGACCATACATGTCAATGATCCACATAAGAAACTGGAATATATATATTTTATGTGACTCATTTGACAGCTGCTCTGATTTGAAATTTAGAGGATCTAAACTTTATGTTGGTCTGCCACTGCATCCATTGGCTTTAACCACAGAAATGAAACAGCGGGATATTATGTTAGAGTGTGTATGAACATGTGTGTGTTTGTGTAGACCTGGCCGTCCGTCCTGTCTTCGCCTCATCTGTTGAAGGTGCCGACTGAGCTTCCAGATGGATGACTTTCACAAGCTCCTTGTTTTGATGGATTGACCCTCTGCCATGCCAAATACCTTCAGCGTAGGTGTAATTAAAATAATAAAACGCAGGGTTTCTGACACAGGCATGCTTAATGGCGAGTGCAGTGATCATTCGCCGGCGCGTTTTGCTTTGGGGGTTGACAAAGACAAAGGAGATTGTGGTGTCCCTATGTAGCAAAGCAGGAGAGCGAGGCTTTGATAGATTCCAAACATTCGTCTTCGGGTTAGTAGCTGTGTGTTTTGGAGTGTGTGGATGTGTGTGTTGTGTAAGCATGTGAACTCAGCTGATCCCATTTTCTCACACCTTTTTGTGGTTTCATCTGTCAATCTTTCTGCGTGTGTGAATATACGCAAGTTTGTTTTGCAGTTGTAAATTTAATTTTAAAAAATAATCCTTACATCATGAGCGTGACTTCTTCTAGGCCGATGCTCCTGGAAACCCGTGTGTCTTCACAACCCTTCTGTTTGACACTCAGAGCTATTGAATATTCGTATGCACTCTTAAGTGTGTGTGTGTATATATA
>JAPQRN010000014.1:7070424-7085256 GCA_037367275.1 Coranthus polyacanthus
TATATATCGTGGTGGGGGAGGACTTCATACTGAGCTGTTGTTTCTGGCACAGCCCAAATAAGCATGACGACAGTGCGTTAAAAAAGGAGCCCGTCCAGCTGCACTTCGATCCCGCCATCACGTCTGGCTTAGACACCTGGAGGGCCTGATGGATGGCCAGATTTATGCTTTTGAAAATAAAAATGTGTAAATTCATTTTGTAGCTGTCTGCGTCTGGCTAACAAGGCCCACGGAAGCAGCCAAGAGCACAAGAAAAAGCAAGATCTGGATCTAACATCTTGTTATTTTATGTAAAGCATGATGAGGTCACTGATTACCACGCGTTTTTGATGATAGTGTCGTCCTGTACAGACAGATTGTTTGATATCGGTTCCTCCTTGCTGAATAAATAGACTGTAATTAAGAAAATGTTGAAAACTACTCACCTTCACATGGGGTTTTGCCAGTAGTTTGAGCAACTCTTTGATTTCACCACTGGCTGATTTCCCTTGTAGCTCGTTGGACAACTAAAGAAAAGGAGAGACAGATTGTTCATAAATTACAGTATGTCTGACAGAAATGTAATCATAAAAAGAACTCTCTCAGGCTTTTGTAACCTTTATATGCTCAGTCCCTGTTTAAGGCATGTATCCATAGACTGTATAAAAGAAGGGACTGTCGTTTGAGGCCTTGAGTTTGCATTTTGGCCGTCACCATCTTGGCTTTTTGGAACAAGAAGTGACCGTATTTGGACAAGAGGGCGGGGCTGGGGAAGCGCAAGGAATGAAACTCACCAACATCCCACTACCGCTAACTTAATGAAAACGTGACTGCACTGCTAACTATAACTCCAAAGAAGAAATAGTTGGAACATGGAAAATGCAAATTAAAAAAGAATGCAGTAATATTAAAATGTACTTTGATCTGTATTTCATTGTAGACGGTATGAACACAACATATTTCATTTTTTTGTATGGTCGACTTCATTTAATTTGTAAATATACATCCAGTCCTCACATTTAGGCTGAAACACATTCAAGAAAGAGTTGGAACAGGAGCAATTTAAGACAAATAATGAGTGAGAATACATTTAAAAAAAACAATGTGATTTGAAACAGGTGACTGTCGTCATGATTTGGTACAAAAGCAGCATCCAGTTTTTAAGGAGCATAGATGGACAGAGGATTGCCAGTTTGTCAACAAATGCATGAGAAAATGATTGAAATGTTTAAAGTTAATGGTCCTCAAAGAAAGATATGAATGGATTTGGATATTTCACCCTCTACGGTGCAGAACAGAATTAAACGATTCAAGGAATCTGAATCTTGGTCCAATGCCTCTAAGGCTTGCTCTCGAGTTCTTCATTGCCTCTCTTCTGCTCTTGTACCGACTCAACAGTCTGCAACACTAGCTACTGTTACCTTACAAATGCAGTCAGGTAATATCAACAGACGTCCGGCTCCCAGCACAACACAGACTCCAACACAAACTTTGCGTAAGCACGAGCAAATCTTCCATACTGCACGTTTAACCAAGTATTTCCAGAGAGAAGTTGACATTTTTGAATGGGATTCAACTGGGGTGTACTGTAGAGCACTTTAAGATTCCAGAGTAACTCTTGTGTAAAAGGTACTGGCTGTATTTAGCATTCAGCTAAATACTGGAAGGCAGGGTCACACCTTTCATACGTGCTCACTAATTTTTTCTGACTATATTTACTATTCAGAAAGATTGAATCAAAATCTCAGGAGCAAAAGAAAACAGTCCAATGCTCTTGGAAACAGTCAATGCTGTGAGACTGAGCTGGACCGTTTAATGATAAATGTCTGGTAGCTCTGCAAGCGGTGACTCTGCTTCTAAAGCCCAGGCCACGCTCCACCGTCTGCGCTCTGATTTATGAACGATCCTCCTGGACGCGGTGTTGAGTGTGTGGAGGAGAGCGGTGAGCAGACAGACCTGCTCGTACTCAGCCCAGGTTACCTACACAACCACGCTCTGTAAAAATCACACACACAGGTGTGTAGGTGTGCATGTGTGTGTAGGTCAAGGAAGACGTAACAGCGGCAGAAAACCAAACACACACATCAACACCCATATTTCTTCTTTTGCATGAATACTGCGTTCAGATGGTCATACGTCATGTCAGGTGTAGTTCGTATTATATGCACAGATCAGGCTTGTTCCCTTTACTGATCAACACTTTTTAGTTTAAATTCTTTGCTTCATACTCCTTCTACTATTTCAGAAACTAAGATCCTCTGATGAAATGCTCCCACCAGTCCCTAGATCCAGAAGTTATGGAACTGTTATGGGACAGGGCCACTCTGTCCATTCTGTTCAACTCTAAAAAATCAACTTAAAATACAATTTTACTTGTTGGCCTTTAATTTTGCACCAACTTAACCAAATCAGGTGTTTCTTCTGTAGGTGTCTGCTGCTGCTCTGCTTGTGTTTTTAGAAACATGACTACTGTTAATCACCTCTCTCTTTTGTCTTTTTTTCCCCTCTTGTTCCGTTTCGTTTGTTCTGATTTCTTTTGTGTGTGTGTGTTGTAAAGCACTTTGGATCAACCTTGTTGTGTTTAAAGTTGTGTATAAATAAAGCTGACTTGATTAATTACCCTTTATATTACTTGATATTAAAGCCCATCTGGTATTGTAATTTTGAGGGGAAATCTGATCATGATATATAACAATTTAGTCTTTTTTTTTTCTCAGTCATTATTTTCAAGGGAAATGACATGAACCAGACAAAGATTCAAACCAGGGATGTTGCAGATGTTGCATTCACATTTACCCAACCTATCATTAATCCAGCCAGTATTTCTAAATACAAATGACATAAATGACACTTTTTAAGTTACTCACTGAACACTGGAAAAATTATGTCTGTTGAACAAACTATGTCTAAACCTCTACTAATACAGTATATTTCAGGGATGTTGAAGTGACACCTCTTGTCCAGTGCTGCCTGCTTAAAAAGTCACTAGATGGCGCAGCATTAGTTCATGATGTGACATTATCACGGAATTAATTATATATGTTTTAAATGCTGTATTTTGGGAAAAATATAATTTGAATAGTCATTACTGATTTAGAAAAAGGGCAAAGGAGGAGGAGTTCCTTGGCAAAAAAAGGGGATCATTGATTAGGTACACCATTCACAGTTCATTCACGTGTCTATCAGGCTGCTGATTGGTTAATAAATGAGCTGCTTATCTCCTCCAATCACTGAACACAGTCAATGCAGAGACACGTTCACTGAGCATTTGTTAGTGTTTATAGACCTTTTGGCTTGTCTCGGCAGGAAAAACACAGATGATCGTACTAACATTAAGGAGGGATCAGTTCCACTGTGTCCCAGAAAGGGGTACAGCATGAGCAAACTGAAACCCTGAAACTGATATGGAATGCAGCCATTGTGAGTTGAAGTAATCACACCTGTGTCTTGTCTGCCATAACAAGTTAAAATGTCTTCTGCGAAAAAGGGAGAAGAGCTGAAATCTCCACAGAATGCTGCTACTGTCGATTTGCTGCTAGGTGCATCTTAGAAAAAAAAGAGTCTTAAAAGTCACTAAACGGCTAAATCGGCATCGCTGGTCTTAGTCCTGTCACCTACCAGGGACACAAAACCTGACACCAATACATGTACAATAAGTTAATGGCAGCTGATATAAAGGTCCAGATTTACTTATCACAGGTTCGATATGTAAGATGTGCATGTGCTTGTGTGATTACATGAAGGTTGTATTGAAGTTTTGTGCCGGAAGCCGTCATTTCCTGATGTTAGCCAACTTCATTTCTAAGCTAACAAAGGTCAACAGCCTGTACACAGATTTCTAGGTTAGAAGGTTCCGGGTTTGATTCTCGGTTGATCCAAGGCCTCATCCTCCTGTCAGTGCCCTTGACCAAGGAAATGGTCTAGATCTAGAGTTGCAGATGGTTTAAATGCAGAGGTTGAAAATCCTTTACTTTTCTTATTATGTAGAGGCCTCAGGTTGGGTTTTCCATTGTAATCCTTACACTCGCTCCTGAGTTCTTCAGTGTCTCTCTTCTGCTTCTCTACAGTGGCAGCAATATACAACACTAGCCACTGCTTAGAAATGGAGGTCAGGTGTTATCTGGTTAGTTCGAGACACATTTGCGATATTGGACTATTGAAATGAAGTTTGATTGACTGGACAATATACAGAAAACGAGAAAACCAACACTTAAAGAAGTGAAGACTGGGTGTAGCTGCCATTTATGTATGTATAGCACTGAGCAGACAGGGCTAGCAAAACAGCTGTCTCTAGTATCAAACAGGATGATGCTACATGGCGATTAACACTTCAACACATATTGTCTGTGTTAAGGTGTAACAAAAAAAGGCATGAAGAGACACATGAATCAGGTGGTGCCTATATGTTGTCATCACATAACAGATAAGTTGAACAGAAAACCCTCCCCAAAGCGCTGCATGCTCCTTTAAGTGTGACGCTCAGGCGCATGATGACAGAGGTTGGAAAAACCTACAGTTTATTTGAATAACGACCCCTGTGGTGCGGGAATAAAGCACCAGAGGTGAGGCAGAGGTAAAGGCAGGGGGCCGGCGGGGTTAGAAAGGGGTTAGGGAGGACGCTATGTCACCTTACCCGAAGACAGGAACATGTGCTTTTGGCCGGGGGAGGTCTTCTCATTATTTTCATTTAGTATTGATCTCTCGAGGGACAGAGACCACGTTAATGAATAGTCGCAGTGGTCAAGGTTAGTCCTGCTGAACCCCGTTCAACCCCGCATGACTTCATTTTATTAGTATACAAAAAAAAAAAGAAAAAAAAAAGTAAAGAGTAAAGTCAGAGCGACTGGAGGCGAGACTGTTAGAGAAAAAGACAGTAAGTGAGAGATGAGTTGGGGTCAGGGTCTTTAGTGAGGGAACATCTCCTTCTGTGATTCACTGTCGTCCATCATCTCCTCGCTGAGCCATTTACAATGAAGGGAGGGAGTCAAAGACAGAGAACTGTAAATTTCCAGTCCCTCATATTGTCTTATTAAAGCACCTTGTCCCATAACTCAGTGCGGAGGACAGATGGGTCATGTTTGACAACGCACTCTGCGCTCTACCTTCGTTCTTCACCGCTGGAATCACATTTTCCATCGTCAGACCTTCACAGAAAGCGAGGGAGGGGGGTAAAAAAGGAAAAGAAAAAGAAGCCGGTCTGCTCCGCGTCTGTGTGCGTTTCATTTGTTAAATGTCACGACGGGAGCTCCAGTGTTTAGATAAGTTTGATCCCGCCGTGTCAGTTTATAGCTCGCATTTGACCCCGAGCAGCTGAGGGCTCAATACGCTGATATATAGCTGCCAGTATATCAAGCTGAAAAAACTGTTATAGAGAAATCACATCGCAGCTACTCATCCATCTGATGTGGCGGATCCAAAGCAATTAGCCCTGATTTATTGCGTAACTGATCAATAAGACATACAAAACGCTGCCCACAGTAAACCTTTAACCTGGACTCAATCTTAAGCAGCGTTCTGATTCGATTTTACGCAGCTACGCATGAGGATGTTTTCCCATTATTATATTTTATAGACTTCAATAAAAGGCTTTAAAGAGTCATGGTCTAAAAACTGGCGTTCACACCCTGAGAAAAAATATAAAATAAAAAAGGAAATAATGATTATGTGAATTTTTCTCATGAAAATAATTCAATTTAAAGAGACCTGCAACCTCCAAAGATCCCTTACAGAAAGCTGCAAAAGGTAATGTAAAGCTGTGAATAACGGGGTCTAATAATGTTTGCAGGCATTCGGGAGCGTCTCTTGGGTTGTTGAGCTCAAACTTTGGAACTCACGGCTTACTTACTCGGTGGATGACAGCAACAAGAACAAGAAGAAACTAAAATAAATTATTCTTGCACTAATGGAATTTCAGCTGATAGAGTCTCAAAATATTAAGTTGCTGCATTTTTCTGTGACTGGGAACGAACATTAAAAGGTCACAGGCAAATAGATGAATTGAAGGAATTAACTTACTTGGGTAACACTTTATATTAAGGTACCTAACCCAGTAGGGACGTTTTTGTACATGAATTATGAGCTTAACGTGCTTTGCTCAGTATGAGCCTTATAAGGCAGTAATAAAACAAGAATAATCCTTCTCCCTTAATGACACTTAATAAATATGGTCTATTCTTATGTAACAAAACTACATGTTAATAACTCAAAATTAAGTCTTTTTAACTCAGAATATGTTCCATGTTTTAAAGTGAGGTCAGCAAACTGTCTCTTTAAATCACACCTTGATCTTTTTTCAATATGTTTTAATACTCGACTTATGTTTTGTGTCAACTGTCGGGGCTGTTTTGCTGCAACAGTTTTCATTTCACATATTCTAGTTTAACACAGGTTTTGAAAGGTGCTATATGAATAGAATTTTAGGTTGACACTTCTTAACCCATACAGGTTCCCTATTCCTAAGTTACCTAAATACTTTTGAGCAAGACCACAATTAATAGACATATATTCTGAGTTACACAAGCCTAATGAAAACTTATTTGGACTCTATTAACACTTGTAGTTTTGTTACATAAGAATACACCATATTCATTCAATTCTATTAAGGGAGAAATTGCTGTTATGAGGCCAAGCACATCCCACGAGAAATGTACAATATCTTACCCATTTATTTAACACTAGAACAATATTTCTCTTAGTTTTGTCAAATTTCCTTTCTTGGTGTTGTATGTATTTATTGTGTCCAGATGTTGTTGTTTGTATTTTTTGCTGCGTCCTGATGTTGCACTGTTCTGTTTAGCTACATTGTTGCATTGGATTTTTTATTATGTTTTGTATTTTTGTCAATGCAGCTGTGATGCAGCTCTAGTGCCCAGACCACATTCCCCTGTGGTTACAATAAGGGATGTCTCGACTTATCTTGTCTTATTTCATCTTGTCTCGGCGTGTCTGATCTCGTCCTATCTAGTCTTAGCTTCTCTTGTCTCATCTTGTCTTTTCTTATCTGGTCTTGTCTCATCTTATTTCGTCCAATCTTATCATCTCTTATTTTATCTTATCTTACTTTGTCTAGTCTGAAGACCGTTTCAATCATGTACAACAACTTCCTTACTTTACACAACGCCCTTACTTAATCATAATAAGCAGTAATTAGGAGATTTTTTAAGACAACTGTTAGTTAATGACCATGATGATGTAGAATATGGTCCTGCAGAATAAAGCATTAGTAAGTGGTTTATAATGACTAATGAAGAGCCAATATACTATAACTATATATATATATATATATATGTCATGTTATGTCATGTTAGTCTATTTTTATCACACTCTATTACAGTTTGTTCTGTGCTATTCTCATCTTGTCAATCATCTGTTCAGCACTTTGAAATGCATTAATCTGTATGAAAAGTGCTCTATAAATAAAGGTTGACTGATTGGTTGAATATACTGCTAATAACTATGCTAATAAGCAACTAGTTATTGGTAAATATTTGTACTTTAATAAAAATGTTACCCATGATTGTATGGCCTGTTAGGAGAGAAAAGACGATGGAAAATGTAAGAAAAACATTGTTGTAATCCATACAACACCTATCCATCATGATTTAGTAGTGTCCATAGGAACTATTTGTGCCACACTGCAAAAAAAAAAAAACAACAACAACAAAAAAAACACTTGAGCTGCCTGCCACTGATGGACTTCTCTGTCTGCATTCCAGTGCTCTTTGATGGCACCCGGTGGTGTTTAAATGTAACAGCACATCTGTGAGAGAAAATAAAGACGTTTGGATGTTGGCCAGAGGAGGAAGGACATGAGTCAGACGCCAGGACATATGATCCAAGTTCAAGCAGTGGACGCTGATCTGGAACGATAGCCTGGCATTGAGCGTACAGCTGATATGGAGTGTTTTACTTTGGACACATTTTGAAGAGGTTATAAGAAACTGTATGAACCGAGCTGGGTCACATGGGAGCCTGATTTGCCATCTAGATTCCACAACGAGGCAACGCTGCTTCTATTTCAGTGTTAATGAGCACTGAAGAGTGGTTAAAGTGGATGTTAAAGTGTGTCTGGACTCGCCCCGACATGTCTTTATATATGTAGTATGTAATCTAGAACCTCCTCCCGGAGTATCGATCGTGTTTCAGGTGGTGTTGGCGGCGCTGGTATGCCTGAGCGGTGGCAGTCACCTGCTGTGCGCTCTAGACAGTGCAGTCGAGGGCAGACAGGGGTTGAAGTGTCATTTTATGTTCGGCAATAAATTAAGCCTCCATTACCCGAAACCAGAGCCCGAAATGAATTTCATCTAACTGTAGATCTCTCTCTCCTCTTGCACTTTTAGTCCTCAGCCACCACTTCAATAGCGTTCATTTGGAGCGGTCGCACGGCTGAAAACCAATCCGCTTTAAAAATACAACCGCAACTGCTCTGGGTTGGGAGTTTTGTTGCTTTTTCTGACTCGCCAAATCAGGGGGACTGCAGGATTGCGGTGTGCTCTGAGACGCTTTGATACACCATCTCCCAGATACCTGATAATCCCGGGGAGACGCTTTGCAGGGCATTTAGCAGGAAGCATAAATTTGAAAGTCTGTAATTTGACAAAAAGAATGAGAAAGAAAATCTGTAAAAGGGGGAGAAAGAGGGTGTAGGCTGATAGCTGGGGGTCTCTTTAATGGCCTACCGCCTCTCATCACAACCAAACAAGAGGGAAAAAAAATTTTTTTAAATCACTTTCTTTTTGGATTCTGGTGTTATCTGGTTAGCCATTCTTTGCCAGGAGTAACAGCAGGGTAGGACAAACACACAGACAAAAAAAATGCAATAAAATGTCTATTTACGAATATTGTCCCAACAGATTCGGGTGCAGCCATGCTGGTTTGGTTACAGGGACTTCTGTCGTCTTTACTGGTGTGTCTAAACATTCCGGGATGGAACGTTCTGGCTCCTGCGCTGACACTTGTGGCCGCTAAAGGTCAGGAAAACCACACCAGAACCACGAGACGGCCCTTTTCTTTTTCGTGACAGTCTTTTCAGGACTCTTCTGGACTCTCTGTAAGAATCTCAGCCCCCTTTTTCTCTCGTCTTTTCCCTTGACTCACTACTAATTAGGATGATGTATGGCTGCGGGCTCTTTAGAAGGGGGTGGAATAGTCGGAGGCACTTTGATTACAATAAACAGAGCTGAGGATTTCAAACAAAACCGCACACCAGCAAAAAAAAAAAAAAAAAAAGGTCTTTTCCTCCCGTTCCTCCGTTCACCGTGCCAGGCTGCCTCATGGGTTTATACAGGTGTGTGTGTGTGTGGGTGTGTGTGTGTGTGTGTGTGTGGGTGGGTGTATGTGGGTGGGGTGGTGGGGGGGTGTGTGTTTGTATGTGAGCACATGTGGATGTGAGCGGGGCATGTGCAAGCTTTTAATAAATACTGCCGATGAACAATACTGTAACAAATCAGTCAGGACACTTGACGTTTACTCAATAAATCAGGCTAAATATCTTTCACAGCTTGACGACCAATGGAAGAAAGTCATCACCGTCCGTTCGGTCATGAGCGGTGCAGCTGCTGCTATTATTGTCCAAGCGATGGCAGATATGACTTCTATTTATCAGGTTAAACTAATGAAGAGCGTCTGCATGCCATAGATGATGCTGCAACGACGCAACCTCTCCCTGAATCTGAGCGTCCCGTGTTTTCCTTCCTTCTCTCTGGCTTCTGTTTATGTGAATTAACTCATTCTCTCCGCAGTCATGTGCAGTTTGCATGCCGCTGTCATCCGTCAAAGCGAGCCCATCCGTCTTCAGCTTTCCTCTCAATGAGTGGCCTTTCTATCCGGTTTCTGCTTCGGGGGGAAAATGATCGGTCTTGTCCTTCGCAGAGCTGGATTTTCGATTTGGTGGTGTATGGCTAGACGTTTGGGCAGAGAGGAGCGCGGACGGGTTTAGGCAGCGGAGTGGGTGTAGTGGAGGGACGATGCAATGTTATTGTAGCAGAAAGTGCGTCTAGAAAACCAAACAGAAAGGGACAGCTCAAGAGGTTCAGTCCAGGGTGAGAGGGCAAAGAGGACAAACAATGACAAGGCTATGGCATGGCCATGGGAAGATGGTTGTTAACAGGGAGAAGAAGTATTTATATCGCGTCTTCCACTTTGGCTTTGCTGAATCCAAATCCATCCTTTTTAGCTTTACAAGTGCATAAGTAGTTTCAGTTTGATTCTGAGGAACTGATTAATATTAGTGAAGTTTTTGTTTAGTTTTACTGTTGGTTTGACTTTTTCAGGTATTATGAGGAAAGCCTTGATTTATTGAAGCAGAAAAAAGGAGGATCAATGAATGCATGACATCAAATATGATTTACTAGACACAATCAGTGTCAGTACAACTTGACTCTGATAGTGTCAGAGTTGAGGATATCAGGCTCCTCAACTGGAATTGCTGACTTTGAGGGAAAAGAATAGCTCTGAAAATAGAGTTCCAGGTTTATTTAATAATTTATTTTGGTATTTATTACTTTGACTGTGACTATGATCCCTTCAACAGTTATCTAGTTTCTAATAAAGTCAAAAACAGTAAATTTCCAAGTGTTTTTTCAGAGGGACTGTGACATTGGCCAGTTAATCTGCTATTAACTTTTTCTTAGAAACTGGCATTACTATATCAACCTTTAAAAATCCACCATCAGTCAGCCTGGATGATTTAAAAACCATTGCTTTTAGGCCTGCCGTTGTCCAGGGGTCAAACCTTTTTTGAAATGTTTTTTGCCCTAAAATAACATGGATGGACGGATGGTTACTCCAATGACCATCCCTTTTATTGAACAATGGAATGAAGTTGGCTAAAAAGGTGTGACACAAAATGAAATGATCATTTAAAAGATGACTTGAGACTGGAGGACAAAAGTCGCACAGTTGACAGGAAGACAATACAAAGGCTAAAGGTGCAAAGTCATTTTATTTTTCTTAAGTTGCTTGAGCCACAGCAGAGCTCAGAAATCAGCACCCGAAGCTAAATCAAAACCAAAACTGTAAAAAGTCTGCATTAATAATCAGTGATGCTGCAGAAAAAACATGGCAACAAGGTAAACAACAACAAAACATTCTTTAAAAAAAACATAAATACGAGCACATATATGAGCTTCATGTGAAAATTTATCCCACGTTCCAGGACAAATTGAGGGGGAAAATGAAAACAAAGATGATTTTACTTATGCTTCTATTTTGTTTTGCATTGTTCATTGTACATTCATGTATTTGAAAACTGTCTTTTTTATTTTTATATCAGTTAATGAAATGATTTTTTTCACTGCTAGTTTTAGTCTTAGTCTTAGTTTTTGTTAACTGTAATAACCGTGTTGCTTGCACAAAATTTGTCTGGATTTGAGTCAAGGCAAATCATGTTTGCTTCTTATTTTTTTTTTTTTTTTTTTTTTTTTTTTTTAAGTACAGACAATAAAAGAGCACATAAAAGATAGTTCAGACTGTTGGCAGATTAGATGGAAAAGCTGATAAATGAGTAGAAAAACACACCAAAAACAGATGCAAAATGGTATTTCTCCCTCTGGAGTTCAAACTTGTAGAGAATTTGAATATTGCAGCCCTTCTATGCGCTTGTGATGGACCAACATCGTATGAAGACACTTTACTTTTCCTCTAATTTGTTCCTTTCAAATAAGAACTTACTTCAGAGGCCAGAGCTGCAGCGTTGTCCAAGACAGGGACCGGTTTGCTCTCTTCATAGTGCTGCAGCCGCTCATGGATCTGAAAGGACAGATTGTGTTCATCAGTAAGAGAGAAACACAGACACATGGATCAGATACAGAGGCCGAGGAGAGGCCTTCCTGACCAAACATAGTGTGCACACATAAACTATCTGTACAGAGATAATACAGACTACCCATCAGCAGTTGTGAAACAGAATGGTATGTGTTAATTCTGCTTGTTGCCTTTGTTAACTGCCTGTTTCTTGCCATTAGTTCCTGCAATGCAACATTGACTAAACAATGATTCAGACAGTTAAGTAACACAATCTATTTTTATACAGACACAGGGTTTTGTAAATCCCAGAAAAAAAGGATTTAATTTTTTTTCATTTATTAGTAAGGCTGTGTTTTCATAAAGTATCAAGTGAATTTAAAGTAAACCTTTTGGAAAGTCGCTAAAACTCTTTTTTTTTTTGTTGAAAAAAGCAAAAACCGCCTCAAGCCAGTGTAATTTATTTATTTATTTTTTGCAAAACTGAGGAAGTTTCCATGAACATTTTCAAGTGTAATACTTCAAAATAGGAATCGGGATCAAATTCATGTTGATAACAATGATGAGCTTTGGACGTTATCGCTCAATATGGATAGATCTATCAGCCTATCGCACAGAAGAAATCAATGAAACGCTGTGAAAGCACCGTGTCCGTTTGGCGAGTGAATCTCAGAAGGCTATCTGACGTACTGGCCGGTAAATGCTTACATCAAAGTATTTGTGTAGTAAAAACAAGGAGTCTCTTCTGCCGCTTGGTTTCTTTTACAGGCACGCTGCTTCTGTCCCGTCTGTTTGTGTACGACGCAGACCTCGTGAACTCTGAAATGTATATCACTTTCTACAGGCTTCATGGTGCATTCGGGTACACCTCAGACATTCAGTAATCTCTACCTGAATGGCTATGACTGTTGTTTTGTTTTTTTTGTGTTTAAATATTTGATGAATTTGTCATTACACTGACAGTATGAAAAATACTTATAATACATTTATGAAAACATGACTACTGTTAAGTAATAGTGTAAATTAAGTTGTGTAATACTATTTAAGTTTATATATTGCTAGTATAGTGGTGAGAAAAAAGCAAATAACTCAGGCTATAAACAAAATCAACAGCCAAGCCATTATAACCCTTCAGTGTGTAGGTCTTTCCTTTAGAGGAAAAAAAGAGGAATGTTTTGACGGGTAGTGTGTATGAAAACATGTAGAGGCTTCATTCACACTGTGTCATTCTGGATCACAACTAACAGCAGATCAAAAGGACAAGCATTCACATACACAGAAACTCCCTCAACTGAGCACAACAAAGTGCTTCTAAGTGTTTCAGCTCGCTTAGCCACTGTACAAACAATCCAGTTTTCCACCATGCATTTGATATGCCCAAGTGGCCTGGTGAGGATTCCAAATCATTTCAACAGTCTGGTTAAATTGGCTAAACATTTCCTTATCAGCCTCAACACTGCAACTGCACAATGTTGAGAGACAAGGCCGTATCTCTGGAGAGTTTCTAAAATGGAAAGTAGGATAGACTCATGTGTAACGTTTATTCATTTACACACACAAAAACACTTCATCACTCAAAAGCTGATACACGGAGCAGAGACGGAATAATTTACACAAATGGGCGCACGCCCACGCCCACGCGCGCACACTCGTACACACTGTTGCACACGTTTAATCCGGCCTACACGCGCAGACACAAAGAACACTACAGCCATCCCGTTTGTGATTTAAAAGCAGCTGTGTAGGAATGTGTTGACAGGCTACAGGCTGCTGTCAGGTCCCATCAGAGAACAGACGGGGACGGCGATCCTCCCGGCAGCCGCTCCTGAGCGGCTCGTCAGCCCGGCATGGCGAAGGGGAGTTAGGTCATGGGTCTGACTGATAGCTGGGACCCGGGCCTGGAGCTCCAGCTGGATGTCCAGGAAAGCGTTCCAGCACGATGGTGGAACAGAAGGCCCTCTGGCTGGGGGAGAGAGTGACAGAGACGCTCCCGGGCCAGATTGTGTGTGTGGAGCCAAGTCCACACATGTGGACACACACAAGAGCACGAACACACACACAAATGAAGCGGTGACAATTTGCCGCAGAGAATCACTCAGCCGGACATAAAGTGACAAGGAAAGCAGTTTGTTTGCCGTCACATCGTGAACAGCTACAGATGCTGTCTGCAATTAAAACATCTGTTTTAAGATATTGTGAAACATCAATTTTCCTCCACACTGCACATTATGGGCTTTTTCAGCTAGACAACATTCTACAGTAGCAACATGGGGAATATGTGGAATGCTAATAGGAGTTTTTCTTTTTTGGCCCATGTGAAAATGTTAGATTTATAAGAAAGAGCCATCGGATGGTGCTTCTCAGTAATGTTTGCTTAGTTTCATTGAGTTTGAGGAGTTTCTCAACTAGTTTCCGAGTAGTTTACTGGAAAAATATTGAATGGTTTTCCAGTGGTGGACCGGCATACGCTTTTATTCTTGTGCCCCCTTATGGTTCACAGGTTCCTAAATAGCAAAAGGCACCACTCGAACACATAACTAATCAATTGTAACAAGTCTGGTGAAAAAATATTGAATGGTTTTCCCAGTTCTGCTCCGGAAATGAAATGATGACAGATGGACAGACGTGACAGATCGTTATATATCCTTGAAATATATGCCAGGGGTTAAAAAGACATTTAACATGTGCACATGGGTTCATTTGAATGTTTTCAAGTTGTCAGCTGTCTTTGATAACCCTCAGAGAAAACCTGGATCATAACAGCATTCACAATACAACGGAGGGGTGGGAACAGAACATACGATACTATCATGATATGCTAATGATGGCATCATGATACAGCTATTCTGCGATTCTTGATACATTGCAGGACAATCATCTACGATACATCATGATATGTGTATAACTGAAGGAGATAACAGAGCCCTGAACAGGCAAAAAACAGGAATTATATATTTATTCACTGCATTGTGGTGTCGTTAACAGAATTTGACGCGCACGCACACGCGCACACGCACACACGCACACACACACATTCACTCCAAAGAGCAGTGACTCTCACACTGGCAGGGGAATCACCAATAGCCACGAATACGATACCATATATATGGT
>JAPQRN010000014.1:7102960-7126491 GCA_037367275.1 Coranthus polyacanthus
ATATAGAGAGAGAGAGAGAGAGAGAGAGAGAGAGAGAGAGAGAGAGAGAGAGAGAGAGAGAGAGGAAATGAGCCAACACACAACCACAGTGGTGGTAAAATCACTGTGTGTGGACACTATAAAAAGTGGAAAGAGGAATAAATCCAGAGCCAGATGTATGGACACATGTAAAGATCAGTAATGTCAGAAACTGTATCCAGCATAGACAGTCAGAGACAAAATGAGAGGGGGGGTGGGGGGGAGGAAGCAGGACCATGCCAACTCTCCACCACTAAAGGGTGGACCGCCTTACTTCGCAGGGCTGGTCTGGTCTGGCTTCATTTGATTTGCTTTGGCCAGACTATTCTGGACCCTCTCGTGCTGCGGCCTGTGTGTAGCGGACCTGGCACTATCTTGCAGTGGACCACTGGGTTCTGTTGTGGCTAAGTGCCGGACCAGCCCAGCCCAGAGGTCCTGAAGACCAGCGTGATGTTGCGCAGGATGGCCGAAAACGGTCTTCAGAGAAATCAGAGGCCTCTAAAGCTTCCCGTACAGAGGAAGTGACCACTTTAGCTGCCAAACGGCACTTCCCCTCTCACGCCCACACCTCCATAGCGGTTAGAGAAAATAACAGTGTTTTTCACAGATCCTTTTTATGTAAAATACAAAAACAATCCCAGACAATGAAATGAATTAAACATGATACGCGTGAAATTGCTAGTCGCATAGGTCAACGACCTCAGGGATTTTTCTCGAGCGCTGTAAGACAAGGAAATTACAGGGAGTAATCTTACAACACACATGGTTGTAAACTATGACCTTTGCCTTTACATCGTAACTTCAGCATTGTTTGCTTGCACACCACTCCTGAGGGAACGTGCTGGGGCCTGCTGGGAGAAAAAGTCTAACCATAACTTAACGGATTTCTTCAATTTATTGTTGGACCGTACAATGCTGATACTGAGGGACCCCACTTCCACCATTAAGTACATTCAGAAAGACAAAGTGTCTGCCTGCTGAAAATGAACTTGTTCGAATACAGGAAATGAATGCTGGGTTTCGACTCCATCCCCCCCCCCAGCATGCATGCACTTTCTCCCAGGTGCTGAATGAGTTATTGACCTCCCTCATATATCTTACAGGAATACACAGAAAGCCCAATGTTCGTACGGCTCAAAAGACAGAAATGGCAGAGAGCTGTGAAGATATGTGGGTGCTTCTTTTTTTTTGGAGCAGGACAGTATTTCCGACTCAGTCTTGTTAACATGTTTGAGGGCCATGTGTTGAGAACAATGGTGGCAAACAGGAGTGGCAGTAAGAGCAGCAGCTGCAAATTGTGTAGCCTAATCCCTCTCAAGGTTTGATTAATCTTCACAGCAGAGAAACATCTGAGATACGAGTTAGCCATAGACCTATGAAATTATCAAGTGAATTTGAAGCAAAAAATCCATTCCTTCCATCAACAGGTTTGAAATAAATTAGACAACATGGTGCTGTCAGAGCTGGCGGCACAGGCTACATTATGAGTAAAGTAAGTACCTGAACTGGGTGAATTTTGTGTGATGTTTTTTTCAAGGATGAGTAGGGCTGGGAAATTAAACAATAATGTGATAAAAATTATTGGTATTGCAGCGATGTTTTCTATATTGGAAGACACTGGATGCTAGCTTCTTCTTCTCTAGAACCGGAAACAGCTGATTAGTCGTGTGACTTAAATGTTCGCAAAGTGTTTCCATCGCCATCATTAAAAAAAACAAAAAAAAACACCATATGTGAATATAAAAACTTTCCTGTCCTGAGTTTTTATTACTGTTTGCATCAACCTTCTCTAATATAATATGTACCAATCCAATATGTGCATAAAAATATGCTGATGTAAACACAACTACAGTGATAAGTAGCATCTGCTTAAACACTACAGTACAAGAGAGAGTAAAAGAAAGTAGAAAGAAAGAGAAAAACAAAGTAAAAAAGACTTGTTTCATGGAAACAAGTCTGATTTTCGTCTAAAAAGAAAAATAATCTTGTCAAGCATGTTTTTCATTAGAAAAGTGATTTCATTTTAAGAAAATATATCTAACTTTGTTTTAATAAGATATTCCACCAAATATTGAACTACATTTAACCAGTAACAAGATAAAACAATGGTTTACATAATATCCCAGCAGAGGAATAAGCACAACTTGCTGAAATGTTGGCATTTCTTCTAGTTTAAGGCCCATTATGGTCTTTGGCTAGACTTATTCTAGTTTTAAGAAATCAAGCCAAGCAAAATTAGCTTACCCCCTTGGCAGGTTTTTTTTTTTTGCTTAATACAAGACAATGTGGTTATGTTTAAGAGTATTTGGCCTCTTTTTGAGCAGGGCTGTTTTTGTGGTGTAAAGACGAAGATGAGGCGGAACGCGTTGGAAAAGAGCAGGTAGTGATGGCTGTGACGGCAAGAAATAACAATTATGGTGATGATGATTCCTGCACTTTTACAAACAGGTTTATGTCTGAGGGGAGAAATTTTAGACAAACAGTGGGTGGGATGACGGATTTAAACTGAGTCGGGAGCCAAACAAAAGGAGAAATGTTTAAGTCCCCCTTGTTCATGGCCAACACAGGACAGGACTGAATACGTCATCAGCCCACTGCCCCCAAGCGACTACCTGTACCTATGAACCACTTTTATATTTTCTTTCCACTACAGTAGCAGGCAGAAGCTGGATTAAGTGACCGTACAACTGTTGCACCATCACCTACCAGACATAAAATTATAGAGTATTATGACATATATTAGCCAAGCAGACGCTGTGATTTTTAAACATGACTTCCAATGAGTCCAGCAGCGTTCTACTTGGGGTATGACAGTGGTAGACCGTGGAGAGAGCTAATATACTGTGTAAAGTTGGCCCAGGAACATAACAGCAGGAGTCTGTGCTCTATTCAAGCCCACAAGCCTCCCATTACCAGCTCCAAAGACCAAACCACTTCTCCACATTACAAAAAGTCAGGGGACTGAGCCCTCCAATATCATCTTCAATGATATTTCAGTGTCACGGTCTTTGAATAAATCCATCATTTTGCAAGGGAAAAAAAAACACATGAGCGAGTGGCTTTCGCAAGATGTTAGTTAGGGCTCCACAGCATGGAAAATGACTTCAAGTACCGCAGGCCAGTCCAGGTGCAATCAACCGTCACTCCAATCATATATCGACTGTTTCACTACCGCGGACTGAACTCTGGATGTATGTCATTTCAGGACCTATGAAAGAATCCGTGGCCCTTCGCTGAGATCATGCCTCAATCAAGGGAGGGAAGAAATTCCAGGTTGTAGGGACCTTATCAAAGTTGCATTTCAGAGCCAGGACAGGCCAAGCTTTTCAAAAAGGATTTACTTTATTTCATCTTATTCGCAAGATGCCATTGAATATCACGTAGTTAAGTGCCTTGCCCGTCCTGTGCTCCATGCTTCGTCACACCTTCATACTTCAAAGACCTGTCAGCACATTGAAAACAGAGCTCGGGACAAAAGTACAGGTCTAATCAGCATAATTGAATGCATATAGTCTGCAGAATCCTTCCACCACTTGAGGAGCCAGTAGTACTTTACAGCTAAAATAAGTTTTAACAATCACAATGCAGACAAGTGAGTGGAAGCACCTGCGACAGGTCTGGAATAAAGTAAAGTGAGCTCGGTGTCTTGTCCAACTGCCCTCCTACCCCACTTCCCGAAAACACACAAATGATATATAATCTAAGGGAAGACAGAATGTGCAGAAAAGACAAAAGGTTAGAAACATCTGGGCAGGAGGGGGGATGATGACAGAGACAGTGTTATGGATTAAGAGAGAATAATATGAAATGTGAAAGAGAAAGAATAAAGTGCAGTGCCAGTCTAGGATTTGCTCGATGTGGGGATGGAAGGATCGGGAGTCTGTGGGAAGGCTGAGTTTGGCAGCGGCCATCCAGAACGTCTCTTTTCCCCCAGAATGGAGATGAAAGGCTGCTGTTTGGCCCTGTCCGTGCCGGCTAAGCTTAGATTGATTCTAACGTGGTAGACAAAACACAGAAGCCACAACAAGCCGGCCAGATCCAAATGACCTGCCACCTCTGCTTACTGTGGCAATGGAACAGCAGCAGACTTTCTGGAACGGGCCTGCATGTTCTGTTCAAAGCTGCGGCCAGCTCCTTATTTCTA
Organism: Coranthus polyacanthus; assembly: GCA_037367275.1. NCBI lineage: Eukaryota > Metazoa > Chordata > Actinopteri > Kurtiformes > Apogonidae > Coranthus > Coranthus polyacanthus. Next base: position 7,107,123 of record JAPQRN010000014.1, read on the forward strand.
GAAAGTGTTCCAAGGATATGAGAGGCATGCGAGCCAATACCACCTGAAACGGTTTCATTTTGATCATACATTAATAGCAGCACTTAAGACAATTTGTGCTTCAAATTTACACTTAATCTCTGCGTGTCAGATTTGAAGACTATTACTCAAAATCCTATTGCCTGCTTGTCAAACAGAGCACATGGTCTGTAAAGCTGTTTTCAGGTTCTTTCTAATGCAAGTGAGCATGTCCTACCCGCCACTGACCGATTTAGTACCCTGTGTGCTTTGGAAGGGGAAACTAAAGAATGTCATCCTTCCTCAACAACAGGGAATGAATTATTTGCATTCATACAAATAAAAGTCATCATTCTTCTCTTTCAGTCGCACTCACTAGATTTCTTTCTTTTACATCTGCTTCCTTAGACTGTTTTTCTTTTCTTTTTTTTGCTAAAATGATGTGGAAATTTTGGTTCTGATATAACTGGAAACAGGGAGCTTTTCCAGTGGCAAGAAAAATCCTTATGTTTCGGTACTGTATCACTGCGGCGCAGAGCCGGCTACTGGCCAGGGACCACGACAAATGGCTGGAAGCTCCCATAGGGGATCAGCACCCCCCAGCCTCCCAAGTCCAGCGCAGTCCTCCCCAAACCCTCCCTACCATCTCCCACGACTTGATACTGGCCAAGGCCAGATGCTCAGGATTCTTGACATCAGGATGGAAAAATGTACTTTTATCCTTGACAGAAAAAACAATATGGCTTATATCGCTAACAGTGCTATTATCTGGAGTTTGTGTCTTAATCTAATCTTTATCTTTTTGCGTTACACTTCCGTATATTTCACTGGAGAAGCCATGAGGCAGTGGATCTCATTATCCAGTGTCATTATACAGCCATCACCTTCTTTATCGCTGGAGAGAATAAGATGGCTGGAATCGCTCATCTATCACACACAAACATGCACACACTCAGCCAATAAGTTATTAGTGTATCTGGTAAAATCATTGTCCTGTTGAAGGATTTCCATGTGTAGTCTTTCATGCAAGTAGTGTCGCCCACCTCCTCCACAGCTGCGCATGGCTGAACCACCCTTATCTTTAAATGCTGTGCGGGGGCCGTAAACCTTGATAGAACATGCAGGTACAGTTTGAAATAACACAGTTAACTTTAATGAGGTTAATAAAAGGGCATGTGCTCTTTATTAGTGCTAGTTTTAAAGTGTGTGTGCATGGTTTTGGGCCGGTCTGTGGTGTATAGTTTAAGTGGCACCATGCAATGACGGTAATGGCACAAGGGGGGGTGGCTTGTCAGCAAGTTGTAGATAGACACCCCCATAAGAACCTGCACATTGTTTCCAAACCACACATGTATTTAAAAGGTTCAGGTTTGGGGGGATTGGGGAGGCTCTAATTGCAGAAATGTAATATAATATTCACTATTATGTTGTCTTTAGTGTATAATCACACAAACATGAGAATCGCGTTTTCGCTACCTTACAATGAGCCGTTTATATCTACAAAAGGAGTGGGTCGCTGTTCACAGAGTCCACCATGCTAGGCCACTATGTCTCTACAGTAGCTCTAAATTAACTTCCTCTTCTTTTTTCCCCTTTTATAGTGGCATCCAGCATTAAGGTGTATTACTGTCACCCACTACGTTTGAGTCAAAATCCCTTCATTAAAAAGCCCAGAACGGACACACCAAACACTGAACGAGGGATTTTTGAATTTTTTGCAGTCACTGTAGTTGAGGGTGGGGGATGGGTATTAACTTGGTTGTAATCTGCAACTTCACTAAAATCATTCACTGAACCTTAAAAAAAAGACAATATTTTGATTGAAATCGGGCCTTTCTCATGTCATTGGGTTTAAAAACCAATACAGGCCTCTATAGACTCTAAAGTGATAGGTGTGTTAACCTTTGAACCTGTTGAGGGGGTAATATCCCTCACCATATCACCATATGGTCAATATGATGCACAACTATAACAAGAAGCTACACCATATACAGGAGGTTACGTTTTCATTACTGTTTGTCAGCAGGATTATGCAACAGCTACTGAAACTTGGCAGATTGGTAGAGCATGGATTAAGGATGAACCTGTTATGTTTTGGAGCAGATCCTCACTTTTCGAACATTGAGAGATAGGTAGGGTGTTTGAGTGAATTACAGGACTAGTTTTATATGTTATCTTTCATTTAAAAAAGAGCAGTAATGACTGCATTCATGCATTCATACCTCATTCATTTGATAACTTTGACCTTATCTGTGAATATTTATTCTGGAATACCTTGCTTCAAGTCAATATGCTGAGTTTCTTTAGATATTTGGATAATGGCCCATCTGAAACCTTTAAACCTATTAGAAGTAGAGTTAATTCCATTCTGGTACTTCCTGCTCTAAATCACTTATGTCACCATATTCTACTTCTTCCCCCCACAACTGAACAACTACCACAAAAAAACCCAATCATATAATAAGTGCAGAAACAGGGAGGAAATGGGACTACAAGGAGCAAACACCCACTCTCGCTCCAGGAGGCTTACTGACCTCTGAATGCCATAAACCAAATGCTGTGCGTCTGAGGGTCTCTGCTGGGGAAGCTGAGACTTTAGGAGAAAAAAATGAGAATGCTCCTCATGTGCAGACAGCAAATACAAACCCCATGAAGCTATAGGGCGAGGTACTACTGAAATGAATCCAAGTCCCAGATGTCATTTGGACAAGCTGCATTAACAATAAGGTAAACAGTAAATTCAGCCCTTAATGATATCAACAGAAAAGTAATGATGAACCTTCCTATTGTTGTCAAAAAGTGGGAAATAGCGCTAGATTCTTTAGCGTAATATGTTATATTCATTTTCCAAGTAGTGAAAAGTAGATGCTTCTTGTGCTGACCAATTGGACTTCCAATAACCTTTTGACATGCACTCTTTTTATGAAACCCTAAGTTTAAGCTTAGCATTATAAAGGAAGGCCAAAATGCACGTATTAGCCTTCATTTGAACGGACACATCTAGTTTGTGTTTAACATGCGGCTGAAACACAACCCAAACTACACCAGTTTAAACATGGCTCAAATGTAAACTTAACCTTAACCTCACGTGAATGTTAAGACAACTTCTGTAATCAACTACTTTTGATGTATTTGATGTCAGTTTTTTTGCATCACTGTATGTTTATCAGCCTGTTTAGCACAGAAGTGTCAGTATGACATTGAATGACAGGAGATCTGACAATGCTTTAGAGGTTGATGGAGCGGTTGTAAATAGAGCAAAACAAAACAATCCCACGCAGTGCAAAAGAAAAAACATTATTTCTAAAAAAGTTAACCTAGCAGCTAATGGAGTTTAGTGGGATATGAATGGTGAGTAGCAGACAGAGCAGTAGGCTGGCTGTGTCTGACGATCCCTGAGTGGGAGCTGAAATAAACTGAGAAGAGCCGAGCCAACCCAAGCGGAGGCGTAACAGTTATCTGTCCCCGACTGAGCCCACAACAAAAAGTCCATCACGGATGAGCAGGAGGAGAAATCTCTTAACAGCAGCTGTCTGGAGGAGAGACGAGAGCTGGAGAGCAGCTGCATAGTTTGTTGGTTGGGGGAGGTGAAGGGGAGGTTACTCAGTTTTCAGGTTAATCTGAGCAGAGGTCTGACTTATCGCCTAAACATCCCTGTGGAGCTGGCTCTCGCATCATCAGCCCTGTGAAGTGTTTGCACAATTAAAAGCTAATTTTGTGTCTCTTCTTGGCCGCCTTGTTAGAATGTGAATTGATGTGTGTTTGTCTATTAGAGCCCAAGAATAGCAGCCAACAGAATGTCACATCACAGCAATACACATCCATCCTGAAGCACGGGCCGGGTTTTATGGATGATGAAGAGTAGGGGTTGGATTCACTCAGGCAAAATGTTTCAAACACCAAGTGTGCAGCCAGTACAAGCCGGGCTAAGAAATGAAGTCAACATGGAAGTGCCAAAAACTGCAGTCCTTCAAATGGGCACTCCAAAAGTGACTCAATCCCCATAGACCACTCCCTCTATAGATATAAACGGCTCATTCTAAGATAATGATAATACGATTGTTATGAATGTTGTATTTCATTTCTGCAAGTAGGTCCTCTTAAATCCCCCTAAACCTTACACACTTGACCTTTAACATGTCCAATTTGACAACATAAATAAACACGTTTACAGGCTAGAAAAAAAACTGTTTTGGTCTCTATAGCTAATTTCATGATTCATGACAACTAAACTGGGCTGATTTTTTATATTAAAAAAATCCATTACTTTTTAAAGTATATTAAAGTTATGCATAATTAAGGCTGTGGCCTCTTTGAGTGACAGGTGGGTGAAGCCTGTCTGTCGATCTGGCATTTGCGCTTTGATTGACAGCTAGCTTGACCACTGAGTCAGATATTCAGTTTATTGAATAAAGCATTTTCTCCCTGACACACTGCTCGACAGTAGTTGTGGTTGAGATGTTACGCTGACAAGACTATCAGAGGATTCTGTCATTGAGTTTACCACTACTTAGTGTAACCTATTAGCTATTAGCTAATGTTAGCATTCATTTGGTGCTGCAAATGGCCTGTGTACTTGTAAGCTAGCACTAAACGGTGTGTTTATACATAACGGAACGATGACATTACTGTTATCAAACCCAACTGTATATGTTAACATTTATCACATGCAAGTAGCTGAAACTACGATCCAGATATGGGCACTTCTTTTTCCAAAAACAAAACAAAAAAAACAAGTTGCTATGGCCAAAATGCCAAACAGAATTAAGATTCATTAACATAATGCTGGCTTTTATTTACTTTTATTTTTGCTTTCCTTTGAGGATGTTATGAGCCAGACTGAGCTGGTCCACGGGCCGTATTGTGGCCACGTGTAATCTAACCTCACAGTACCACACACGTTTTACAGCAGCCTGGTAGTGATGCCAAAGTCACTATGGGCCAGCAGCATCGACTAAAGCCTCATCATTAATCTGCTTCCATAGCATTAATAAAAAAGCTAAAAGTTACACACTGAAATGAGTCCACCGTAACCCAATCACCAGGACAGCCTCTCCAGCACTCCCCGCGGTCGTACCTAAAGGCCAGTTTTCCAACATTTTATTGTTTTTCACGTTTATTTTCTCACTATTTCGTTTCATTTATTAGACTCTAATTCACACAGAGGCCTGTTGTTTATTTGGGCTGAGACCAAGAGAAAGAGAGAGATGGTATGATTTTACATGTGCCCACATTTGTCTGCCCACGTATTTGCTCTCCAAACACTCCAATAATGAGCGTTTTAATAAGATCTACACATAAAGGAACACACACACACTCCTCTGCCCAAACCTGGTGATGAAATAGGAGAGCTGCTACAAAAGAACAGTTATATTAATGATAATATTTTCCCCATTATGTTAAAAGCCTAAGCGCAGTACTTCATCTTCAGTGTGTGTGCAGTGAGGTGTCTGCTGATGGCAAGAAAAGATACTGACAACATGCTGTAATGTCTTTGTATTTGTTGGCAGCCGCCGCATGAGGAGGAGGTGTTGTTATTGGTCTCTTTGGATTTATGTTTCTGTGTCAAGGTGTTGCTACCTACCTGCCAAGACTCCAGACATACGATTAGGGTCTTACTGAAGCTGATGTTCATCTTATAGTAGATTACAAATCAAAAGACGCACCAACGGCTTGACATCACCTCAATACACCCACAAGTTTAATATTCTTTCTCTAATATTATACCGTGGACATCTACTCAACTCAGCGCCATACATAATGTTTAGAATTACAGGGCCTCAAAGTATCTTAACTGGAATTACCGCCCCGCGATTGTAAACCTCCAATAATCAGTCCAGTTGCAGTTTATATCCATGTCTGTCCAGACTCATATAATATATATAGTGAAGACTTTCATGGAATTTAATAAAACAAGGTACTAAGTGTATTTTTTGGCAAAATGTATGGAATGGAAGTCAATATATTGACATGTCTGATTCCAGTGAATCATTTCCAGTGAGAAACATGTCTTCACGTAGAGACTGTTTCTACAGAGGACTGTGGTGTTGACAAGGGTTTCTGCAGAACATTGTGACGTCACGGTTGACCTTTTGAATACAACTTTTCATTATGTCATCATTTAATCCTAACTTTCACACAATGACTTTGTGTCATAATCAGTATTATGAATTCTTTGCAGGATTCCCTCATGGTGAATGGGATGGATATCCTGAAAACATAGGTTACATTCAGACTGCAGTCAAAAGTAGCCCAAATCTGTTTGTTTTTTTGTTTTTTGTTTGTTCATATGTGACTCAGATGTGTTTTTTGTGTCAACACCTCAAATCACATGGAATCTGATCTTTTCAATTCTGATATGGGCCACTTCTGGGTATCGTATGCTACTTTAGCTTCAGTAACGGTTCCTAACCAATACGTTTTTCAACACCAATTGTCCATTTCCAGCTCATTTGAATTTTTATTCACAGAAGTTTAACAATGTAAAAAACAAACCTATTTACTGTGACTTGAAATTGTGCATTAACATAATTAATAAAAATGTATACAAGTCTTTACAGGTATTAGGTCTGTGCTGATACAAGTATTGATGTTTGGTATCGAGTCCGACCCATATTTGGTTCTCAATGCAGTTTTCATGTCACAATTCTACACTGTGCTTTTCACTGTCCTCGTTATCATCTGGCTGCAGTGTAAAAGAAAAGTTAAGAACCTTAAAGCCAAGTTTTCAGAAGTCTTTGTTATTGTTCTTGCACTTGAGGATCAGTTCAGGACAGTGACCGATATTTGTCACATTTAAAAAACAATGTGAACAGCCAAAAAACAAACAAAAGAAATCAGATCTGAGCTATAAATACAAGTCGAGCACTAAGGCTTGTGAACGTAGCCCTAATGCCTCCATGCACGGCCGTTGTGTGGAGCCGTAAAAACACTTTACAGGTTTAACACCGTCATGAATACCTGTTCCTTAAATCCTTTTTTTAAAGATCGAATGATATGAAGTGATTTATGTGAAATTTGGAAGTTTAGGCTTACTATTTTTAATTTTATTGGTGATTTTTTTTTATTGATGAGGGTGTTTATTGGAGTAGTTTGTGGGTAGGAGACGTCACTTGGCTGCGTTGACACTGGAAAGCACTGCAGGTCTTAAAATCTATTGTTGCATCTTTGACATTTTCATGTTGTGTGTGATTTACTGTCCTTCTCATAATGTCAAATAAACTGTCCAAGGCACAGGAAAAGGGTTTACAAAGTGATTATGGGCTGAATCCTAACTCCGTGACTTTATACAACATATGTAGGATTTACCAGATTACAGAGACATGTTCTTAGGACATAATAAGTAAACACTTAACCTGGCTCGTAATATAATAATAGAACATCATGTGTCTTCTTACACCTGACATCTTGGAACCCAGTTTAGTTGCACTAATGATAGCAGCAGCTGACCCTGGGTTTTATATCTCACTTTGTCTTTGTTGATTTTTTTGAGAGTGGTTAATAATCGTTGATGCCTTCAGGAAACATGATATGATCACTTGCTATGTGGCTGTAGGAGAAGATTAGAAAACCTTACGACTACTGAGCTGTAATGAATTAAGATCAGGATAAAGCAACACTTGAACTCGAGGAGTGGTTATTTATTCAGCGGTGGACTTAACTTTCAAGCCTGTAATCATTTGTTCAAACATTTTGGAACAAAGTACACTCTTTTTTTTCCTCCTCATAGAAGTGTATTCATTAGAACAGTGTGCAAAGCTGTAGTCTCAAGTGCTAACTGATTTGACCAAGAACAGATGTAGCTGAGACGACCGCCTCATGTAGCACACTACAAATGCGACAGATTTTCCATCATCCTAACGGCCGTTTATCTCTTAAATCTACAGCATTATCATGATACTGAGTGGAATAGTACCAGTGTTCTCTGTAAACTTTGGTACGATGCCGCGTAGTCCCGGTGCCAGGCCAGCCACAAGTATTTGTGACCTCACCAGGCCTCGGAGATCCGTGACCCAGAGTCCATCCATAACGTTCATCATGTTTCACCTGCGCACACAACTTCACAGGACCATCAAGGAGGAAGCAGAGGAGATGGGCCGGAGGAGTCTTTACGTGTTTTATTTGGAAACCTGAGCCCTTGCCGGTAATTGCCCAAAATGACTCTAATCGTAATTGACGGTCTGGCTTTCTACTTTGTCTGCACAAATTTCCAGGATGACGGTAACTCTGTTAAAAGTCTGGACGCAGAAAACGCACACACTCTTTATCCATCAGAGCGGGACTTAATGTCTGTCCTCCTTTTGTCCTTTTGCTATCCTGCAGCTTGTTGGGTCGGGAAATGAGTCCCACTGCATGTGTGTGTGTGTGTGTGTGTGATGATGTAGCCAGCCATTAAGCCAGTCTGAAAGGAGGATAGTGTTCCTGAGGGGAGAGGTGGTGATTTCTGGCAGCTGTCTTGGTGTTGACAAGCTTGACATGCTCCTCACTTTGACATCACACACACACTCGTCGTGACAAAAGGAGAAGAAGAGAGTAGGAGTAACGTACACATATTTTGCTCTATGTTGTTAAACTGTGAATTAGCAATGGTGTGTTTCTCATTTTGGACGGTGCAGAATGGAGTGTTAAAAGACTCTTGTTTGTTTTTCAGAAGCAGCAAGTAAAAATCACTCCCCTTCAGGGACAATTTAGGCCATCAGCAAACCACATCAGGACTTCAGAGTATTAAAGTTGACGTCATTATGTTTTTATCCAATATTAGATTTATCAGGATGCAAACCCAAGGAGGAGCTTACATGTCACAGCAAAGAAGCATTGTGTAATATTTTTGTCACATGGTCACATTTGAAACGAACTTGATGTTAAGGATGCATCAATATTTTCACTTTTTCAGACAGTCATCAAGTCCCACTCGGTTGTTTTTGAGAGCTGTAAACTGAGTTATGGGATTGTGATGAAACACATCAATGTCGGTTATAATACAGAAAAACAAAAATCGACAAATCATAGTCTATTTTTAAAATCATCCTGAGCTTTCCACTATGATGCTGATGTAGAGTCAACCGTTTGGGATTATTCTACTCTGCAACTTGCATTAAAAAAAATAAATTAACGTTCTCTATTCAGAAGGTGTCTGGCGCATCTGGTCCTCCATGGGAATCTGATAAACCTTGTTCATTTTCCAACCGGGAACTGACGCGGTTATATCGCTCTATTCAGAACCATCTAACCATTTGTTTCGCAGCTTTCTCGATCAGATAGTTTATTTGTCAGTTCGCATCTGGGCCCTCGTGGTTCTGCATCAGTGTGCCTGTCTGTCCTGTGGATGTCCATGAACTACTCCTGTCTCTCACATCCACACCTGGACATTCAGCTCCTCCTCATCCTGTTCACAGCCTCTTTCAGACTTTGTCGCAGTTTTTAAAATCATGTAGTGGGTGGAGATTCAGCATGGGGGTAAAGTTACACTTTAAACTTTCTATAAAGTCTAATATTAGATTTATTGAGACTCTGCAAAAACAAGCAGAGACATGTTTAACCTGTTATATCTGAAACTAAATAATGGAAGCTTTTGTTTTCTTCATTTTGTGCATTGATGTCACACACATAAATCTAAAGCATTTGTGTAAATCGAAGTAGCAAAATGCTTTTATGAATGTGGTTAACAGAGCTGCATTTTCCTGAGTTTATCTCATGACGTTGTTGCTGTAAACCCATCCTTACCTGGCTCTTGGCCGGCTCCGGTGGCCAGGGCAGGCATGGCCTCTGCCTGGTTCCTGGTTCCCCTCAGGCTGTGGAAAATGACAGCGGGGCGTCAGAGTAGTGAGCCGCTCTCCCCAGGGACCAGCTGAATCCACAGCCACGATTTATGCCATGAAGTCCTGCGAGAGAACAAGATTTTAGTGGCTACTTGTCAAATGGCAGAATGGCCGCACGCACGTGTGTGTCAGTCTGCAACTGCGCTGTGTGTATGAGTGTTTGAGTGTGTGTTATGGGATCTCAAAGCTACACGTAACCATGGATATGAATAACTTCCATACTAGCAAATATATGTATCTGTGTGTAGGCGATCCAGCAACTGACAGTTCTCACCGTGTGTGTGTTGACAGGAAGGTAACAGTTGACTCAGTGTGTTTACAACCCAACACTTTTCTCCTAAACTGCTGAACATCCTGCTTTATACCTGAGCCAATATCGCTTCGTCTGGTGTGGATATAAACACGTACACCCACAGAGACACAACACACATACACACACAAGAACGGTTATCCCACACTTTATTCAGCATGCAGCGGAAACAAGGGAAACTTTATCCACTGAGGGGAAAGTAAGCAAGCAAATGCAACAGACCTGTGAAAAATCAAACAGGCGTGGAAAAGCATCGCTTCGTAAATAATGGCGCTCAACTGGAAAGCCAGATAGAGCAGGAACAGGAAGAGAGGGGATGTAAAACACAAATAAAAAGCCTGTGGCTCATTGAAATCGCCCGCTGCAGTCGATACACGTGTACAGACAGACACAGTAGCATACAATAAACTCTTGATACACTACAAGGGAGGAGAGCTAATGCTTTGTAATTTGGAAAAGACAGCCTGATAGTTGAGGGTAAGATGTAAATCACAGAGCAGAGTGGTAGGCATGAGACTTGAAATTTGAAATTGACTGCTCTGAAACATAACTTGCTTGAGATTTGACACCCTAAGGTCTTCTGTAGTCTTGAATGCATTACTGGGCATAGAAAGCAATTACAGAAACTACTGGGATTGTGCCGTAACGTGGTCTGAGTAGGTGAGTTCGGCCGTCAACATGTGAACCCCTTATCCTCTGAAGTGTCTTGTCGACAACCCTAACAGGTGCTGTTCCTACAGCGCAGGAAGCGGGCTGAAATCTGTTTGCATGAGTGGTTGACGAGACTCAGCGGACACTTTGGATCCCAGAGTCTCCACCTTTCACTGGCCTTAATTCAGACAAAACCCGTGGCGGGAGAAGTACTCAGATCCTTTACTGAAGTAAAAGTACCAATACCACTCCACTATTACAAGTAAACGTTCTGCATTCAAAACCTTAAGCAAAAACCATGTAAGTATTATCTGCAAAATGTAAAGGTAAAGTTTCAAAGTATAAACATAGTCATTGTGCAGTAAAATGGTCCCTGTCAATGTTTTACTGTTATTTATGTTTTTGGATTCAGTTACTGCTGCATTTATGTGTACGTTACATTTTCTGCTGTTGCTGACTTGAACTATTTTATAAACTGGAGGCTAGTGTAATCTACAGCAATGCATTCTATTCTATCATATCATCATATGTTTGTTTGTCACTGTCCTGTGAGAACCACATATCTCTAAAAAGTCAATTTTCATGAGCTCAGAAAAACAGGCCCGTGTTCAGCTTTGTGATGATGCCTTTTCCGGCAAATCCAAGAGGGTTTTTAAAGAGTTTATCTTTTTTTCTCAACCAATAAACAAGCATTTAAAATCAACACGTGTAGATATGTGGTTTTCACTGAACAGGAAGGGGAAAATAAATAAATAAATAAAGCTGTCAGATAAATGAAGTGGTGTAAAAAGTACAATATTTGCCTCTGAGATGTAGTGGAAATACTCAAGTGCAAGTCCATCACTGATTTCAAAAAGGGCCCAGACGATCGTCCACATTACCAGGGTGCGGCTGCCACCTCTGAGAATATGTTATCTAAAATACACAGTAGAAAACAATTAGGCTTCAAGCCTCAGGATTGTAGCATGCAGTTTAATGGCCCATTTTATGTCAGCTCCCATGTGCTGTGGCCCAATCAAACTCAATTACCTAAACAACAAGGCCTTGGGGTCCTGTTAGCAGTCTACTTCACTGGAAGAAAATGCTAGAAATAAACACTAGCAGTGAGATAAGCTACATTCTCTGTCTCCCATGTTGATAAATGTTGTGAAAAATTGCATCTGGATGGACGTCGAGTTACAGCGGACTACGGCTGACTCAGAACTTCTTGGTCAGAGATGGGGACAGCCAAGACACCTGCACCCTTCCAGCTCATTGGGACCCCCATCAGTGGTTAGGCCGGTGCTGACCACACGCACTTGAAATCACACATCTGAAACACTGACTTCATGTCTAACGAAGCGAGCCAAAAAGTGAACCGGAAATTCATTACAAATGTGTTTTCAGTAAGGAATCTTACACTCTGCCCCCGCAGTGACAGCTGCACAGGAGTGACTATTTCCTGGATATTTGCCCTGCATGTGTGTACAAATGCAGGCAGAGTCGAGGCTCAAATAAGCCAAGACAACAGCCCACGTAGCAAAATGCTACCACGCCTGTCTGACATACTGTGATGTGAACTCACCTCAGGGTCTAGCAGACCCCAGGTGGAAGCTTGTGGAAAAAACATCTAGACAATGCTGTCCAGAAGATGCCTGAGTGAACAGGTAAGCAAGACATTGAGAGAGTATCAGAGAAGAATATCTTTCTTCTGGATTGAGATGTACAAAATATGGTTCATTCATCAAACAGCACTTAAAAATGGATAGATTTTCCTTAGAGCGGAGATCTGGGAGAAGAATTCAAGATCTTGCTGCTGTGTCAAGCCAGCACCAATTTGTAGGCCAGATTTGTCAGTCATTTGCATGAGCATAAAGTGCAGACAGAATCTGATGAAATTGGAGTTCAGTACTGTTGAAACCTTTGTATACCTCCATAAAATAGGTTAAGAGGAGCAGCAGAGAAGGGCAGCGGCGCCTCAAGCCATGACCACAAAATGTCTCCAGCAGGCCTGCTTGAACAGGGGACTGAACCTAACAGCCACTGAGCTCACGCCAAGAGAACTGACCCATGCTAAATCAGTTCAGTGTTTCACAGAGAGTGCTACAGCACGGTTTTGTCATAAGACTTTGTGATTGGAATGACAGACTAAACGAAAGACAAGGGAAGGAGGAATGAACGACTCTGAAGGTATGCCATGCTGTAATATCAGTTGTCCGCCTTTTGTTGCATTCAGAAAGACGAATGACCGCATATTCCCCAATTTGAGAACGGATCCATCTTTCCATTTGGGGAGCTTTTTCGAGGGCCAGGAAGCATGTCGCAGCCCCAGGAACACCTGGGACTTTTTACAAGGCCCCGAAGGATCATAATAGACGGACTTTAAGAAACATTCCCGGCTGTCAGAATCCTCTAACCGTGTCTGTTCAGATCACACAATATCAGATGGTCATGGGGGGAAGTAAACTTACACTTTGCCATGTGGACAAGAGATGGGATATGCTTAATTGCAGTGAGGCTCTCCCCATGTGCAGTCTGACATCTACAAATGCATTTGCCTCCATCTAGTGGGCTTCAGGAAGAATTCATCTTAAAAAGCCAGATGGGGCACAAACTGAAGTGCTTAAGAACTCTGCATAGTGTTGTAGTATTCAAACGTGGCGTTTGTCTTGAGACCGGTCTCAAGACCAGTTTTTAAAAGGTCTTGGTCTCGTTTCGGCCGCGAGTGCAGTTTTACTCAGCCATGTCTCTGTCTCGGACAAAGAGGAATCGAGATTTTATTTCAAGACCACTCAAGACCAAAGCTGTAGGTATATCACTACATTTCTGTTGCATTTTCTTATTTATGTGTTATCATCATTACTTTGGTAGGTATAAAACTTTTTGCCAATTCTTGAATCTTCTTTCCACAGGCTGCCTCGTTCTGCTACTCACCAGCAACAGGAATTATCCCACCCGTCACACCACATTAATCTGTAATATTTGAATAACTTGTGTATCTAGGCTGGTCTCAGTCTTGCTCTGCCTTGGTCTCAGTCTTGATACACTATGGTCTTGGTTATGGTCTTTGGTTTGCACAAAACCATATCTCTCTACAGAAGACCTGTATGCAGGTATGTCAGTAGTTGCTGTCTGAATCTGGTTAGTCTTGTTCGGTGTGAAACCTGAGGTGGAATCAGTATTTAAAGAGAAAATAGCTCAAGGTGATGGATGGAAGGATGGAAACAGGGAGGTGTAGAAGACTGTTATTCTTCCTCTCTCTTCAAAAATAAGCCTGTCCGACCAGCCGGGGTGGCACGGGTGGAGCCGTCTGACTCCCAGCTGGATGTTGATGAAGTTAGTTAAAGGAATAACAGAGTCAGGAGGTGAATGACTGACAGTGAAAAACACTGCAAGACCTGTAACACTTCTAAAAAGGCCTGTCAACAATTTGAAAGTATGCCTTGAACTGAAACTCTATCCGTTTTACTACTGAAGCTTTTACTTTTTTCATGTAGAAAGATCACTGTCCAGTGGAATCAGCCAAAAAGGCATGATCCTCATCAGGAAAAGGAACGAGTAGAAAAACATCTCTCAGGCGTTCACTGGGTTCACATGTAGAATGGTTCTGCGTTCAAGCTGCCTCTGGCGCTGGACAGGAAGTGTTCCAGCAGGACACGGCAGAGGTCAGCTCGGCTACTCGACCCTACTGAAACTTCCCCAAAGGGCTGTTGGGGTGTTAGGTTTTTCTGTCCTGATTCATCCCACATAAGAGTGGCAGGAAAGCCAGCTACCGGCCCAGAGTTTTTACTGGGCCACCATGAACGACACCGATCTCACGAGATCCAAAGCCACCCCTATCACACCTGATCTCGTTACAGCTCAAAGGACCAATTTGCTCCAAAACTATTCACCAGTTCAGTGTCTGCAGATCCGCTTCCACCTGATGAGTTTATCTACACTGATCCACGATCAGATGATAGAAGATCTATCTGGCAGCCCCTCCGACACCTGCTCAGGTTCCCATTTCTGAGCTTTCTGTTGCAACATTGTGAGGATTTTGCTTCTCTCACTTATCTTAACCTTTTCTTATATGAAGGTGATCAGGTTTTATAGTTTTCTCTGCTGCTGTTTTTGTCATCTGATTCTTGACCTTTCATGGGAAGCTTCTTTGTTCCCTCAGTCTGTCACGAGCCATACTTTGTTAGCATCAAGTATTCAACAACTTTCAGTAGTAGTGCCAACACAATAGCTGAATTGTGGGTCAAATATTAAAACAATGCTTCCTTTTAATACCCTACATTGAACAGTGTCATGGCTAGCTTTAGAGAAATTGTCAACTTTAAACTGGCAAAATGTTCATAAAGGGTGCTTTCACACCAAACCTGTTTTGTCTGGGCTTTCTGAGCTTTTGTTTCATCTGGACTTTGGTCAGATGAAAAGAGGTTTGGTTTGTTTCTAGTGTGAAAACACCTTTTTGGATGGTTTGGCATTCTGAACCAACTGCAGGAAGTTCAAGTACAGAAAGGCCTCTGGCAGGCCATTGTCAGCCACTAAACAAAAGAACTGACCGACGTCAGACACACAGCTGTCTACAAACCAGTGTGAAGTATAGAAGCAGCCCATATAGATGATAATGACTCCAAACTAAATAAATAAAACTAACTGAAATGGTCTAACAAAAGCATGAACCTTGGTTCAAAAAGATCCATCAATAAGAAACTATCTGATCAAAAAATAAGTAAAAAACACACATATCCAACTAGATATTCAATGGCAGCTTTCAGCAGCTGACATA
Organism: Coranthus polyacanthus; assembly: GCA_037367275.1. Classification (NCBI taxonomy): domain Eukaryota; kingdom Metazoa; phylum Chordata; class Actinopteri; order Kurtiformes; family Apogonidae; genus Coranthus; species Coranthus polyacanthus. Next base: position 7,122,655 of record JAPQRN010000014.1, read on the forward strand.
TATCCACATCTCTGTGTGCCAGACACATTTCAATTGGTATCGTATACATTTTATGACTTGGTACACAGCCTTTTCCCACAGTGTCTACATACACTTAATAATCCTTCACCATGGCAGCATCCAAGGCCTCAGACTTGCTGAGATATCAGCTGCACAACATGTAATTGACAGCTGCATGTGGTTGGAAGGGGTACACCGTCTTGTTTTCACATGTTCTTGTGTGCTTCATGAGGTCAGTAAGGGTGGCGAAAAGCACACAGTCTTCTACAGAGGTCCAAATATTTGTGCTGTAATGCTGCTTGAAAAGTTGGAGATAGCTGAAAGTACAGAAGGAGGGAGAAATAATAAAGTTGCTCCTTTTATGGAAAACTATATTTTTCTACTTCAAGCCCCATTGGTGAGCTGCTACTCCGGGGTGTCGGTATGGGGTGGCTGTGAAGACAGATTGGATGTAAAATCAATTTGTATTTCAGCTACTCTACAGCATATTGGCTTGTCGGAACCACAAAGTGCAAAGTCAGACAGACAGAAGTAGATAGAGTTACAGCCACATGCACACAACCATACATGACACAATCATAAGAGTATAATTGCAGTGTATCCAACTGTGGTAAAGGGGAACGTTCATTTACACACAGGCACACAGTGGAACTCCATCTCAATGGGCTGTGCATAATTGCAGTGTATTAAACCATGGCGGAGGGGAATGTTCATCCACAAGACATCTTGAGATGGAAATACCATTTTAAGAAAAAAGGAAAGAAAATCAAAAAAGTCCTCCTGATGCCAGCGGTGCATAGGCAGACCCTTTTGCCTTTTTCTGTTACTTCTGTGGAAAAACACATTGTTGAATAATGTCTTTCTCCTGCGTCTTGCGCTGAGCTGCCAAAATGTCACCGCGTCGATTCCTATTAAGCGTGACGCCGGCGGGACAAGGCTGTGTTTTCAGGCGTGTGCCATACAAATTCTCGCTAATAGTCGTTAGCTTTATGAGGGGATTGGGGCAGCTTAAATTAAAACTAAGTTGCACCTGGCACAGTCGATGGCGCTGGAATGACTGACAGCAAGAGGACAGACAAAAGTAATACAAAATGTAAAGTAATACAGAACTTTAAAGGCAATGGAAACAGATTAGGAGAGCAAATGTGGAATATCAATAAATGCCATTAATCCGTGGCAAGGTAAAGGACATGTCAACAAGAACGGTTTCATCTAAAGTGAGAGCTTAACAGAGAAATGGGAAAAGCAATCTCTCTTCTTATGGTCTCAGGTGGGTTTTTCTTTGACAGCTCTGAATCAAGACTCCGCCACGTGTCGCTCATAACAGTCCAGTTTTTCCACATAAAATAATACATCTGCTTAAGTGTACATGCACGCATACACACACACACACAGATATAAATCTGTGTTTAGGTCAACCTGTCTTTCCAGATGCCCTAAAAACATCTGAAGTCATTTACCTCCTTTCAGATGCCATAAGACACAAGGAGCTGAAGAATTTCATTGCTGCATATTAGAGAGTTTCATTTAATTTACAAGAGAAATGGAAAGATTGATTTCAGGAACTCAGGAATCACTGATGTTGAAGAATATAAGATATGCTGCTCCCAGGAAACCACATATGATGAGTCAGTTTAATATTTAGTTTAATACAATGAATTCTTTGTGGATGTGTGAAACTAGCTTTAAGGCATTATAACTAAGCTATATCCTGATTCTTGCATCTCCAAAATTGATGCTGGAATGAGTTAAAATGCCCAGAAATGTAGATCTAAAGCAAACGGTAAGAAATCAACGGTCAAAGTCATACTGTCCTCAAGTGACCCTACGAGGTGTAATTCAAAGATGAGTAGCACAAGAAAGTCATCTGTTAATGGACAAATATAATGAGTACAAACTTTAATATAGTGGGAATGGAGGATACGAAGAAACGCAGGTCCTAAAAACAACCAGGAATGAGTCAAAATGTGGCACAAAAGCTGTGCAGGGACTTACCAGATCACTTGCTTCCTGCAACAGACACACAGCTTCACATGACATGCACGAGCAGGCACTCCCACTTCACTATTGCGCTTCACTATTATGCACGGAAAAAAACAAAATCCTCCCATCCAGGAAGACAAACACCCGCCCACCGCCAGGTGTAGCGGCTCACCTGAACAGACCTGAAACTCGAGTTTCTTTCACTGCCTGGGGGCTCGTGCTGCTCTGCCTTTCTATTTTTTTTACAACTCAATAGTAACCACAGAGAGGAGTATTAAGCAGTGTGACGCTGGGGAAAAAAAAGACTGTAATCCAGGAATGACATGTAAAAGTCTTTTTTAATATATTTATATCTGTTGTTTCCAGCATGAAAGAAACGCTGTTTAGGAGTAAACAAGTCCTTTGAACAACAATAGGAAATCATATTCTGAAGTTGATAAACCTTGAATATCAAACACCTTTGTCATGGTATCAAATTTCCTTTAACTTAAAATGCACATAAGCTGCATAATTCAATGAAGCTCTTTAAGTGTAGTGACAAGTGTTGGCCACTAGATGGAGGCATTAGCTCACTAAATATCTCCAGTTGGCACACAGTGTAGGAAAAACTTTATAGACAGTTGCTGCCAGAGAAGTCTCCATGGCTGCCTCAGTGTGTGTGAGTGTGTGTGTGTTTGTCTGCCCTCATCATGAACTCCTCGGTGCCTCGGGGTGCCAGTAAAGACGGGCACCAGTAATCTCATCCAGCGCCTGCCAGGGGCCCCATTATTTCTAAAAACCCAGGAGGAGCCACACAGACGGTCAACCGTCTGGGTAATGTAGCTTCAAAACATTACATTACAACGCCTTTTATACAAATCATAACACAATACAAATTTGAGCGCAATAGTTTTACAGCTTTTTTCTGTCTAATTAACAATTTAAGAGTTCTCAAATATCAGTGCTTTCTGGTCAAATGTAATGTTTTCATGAGTATGTTTACACACTCAGCCAGTTTACGTTTAAAAGGTGATTTAACAGCTGTTCACCTAACCACTGCCTGTATGAAAAATGAAAGAGCACTATATTTCCCTTCTAAAAATGACTTTTGTTGGTACATGCAGCACGACATTTGATACCGCGAGCATATCAAACAATCAAACCGTAACTGCTGTACTGGCTGTACGGATGTGTTTGTTTCAGTTAACTGCCAGGACAAAATGGAAAAAAATACCAATGCTTAGGTATAATTAGGACACCACAACAACCTAGGGTCGAATCTATCAGAGGTCCTTTGTTGCACGTCAGTAAAATTTACTGCTTATTTGCAGCCCTATCAATTAATCTGCCTTATGTTCATTATTTTGTTGAGTAATCAGTAGTTGTTTAGGCAGAAAAGACACAGTAATTGGCCTCATTATAAGTGGCTGCATCCCCATTTAGTTGAATAGTGTACTCTTCACTGAAGTTTAATGAGAAAAATAGTTCCATAATAAATGGATTTTTTTTTTTTTTTTTTTTTTTTTTTTTAAACACCTCTTCCTCCTCCCATCCCTTTCCTGTGGTTCCCATGCACACACAGCAGCTCTTTGTGTCCGTCTGACCCATTAACAGGGAGACAAGGCCACAGTCAGTCACCGTCAGTCGCCAATCGCACATTCCACACACACGCACGCGCGCACACACACACACTAGTAGTGTCAACCTGGAATCGTTAATGACCAATTCAATTAATCCTGAATATGAAATGCATACTTAATTATGTTATAAGTGAAAGAAGGTTGGAAGGTTGGAAGGTTGGAAGGAAGGAAGGAAGGAAGGAAGGAAGGAAGGAAGGAAGGAAGGAAGGAAGGAAGGAAGGAAGGAAGGAAGGAA
>JAPQRN010000014.1:7133509-7183915 GCA_037367275.1 Coranthus polyacanthus
AAGGAAAGAAGGAAGGAAGGAAGGAAGGAAGGAAGGAAGGAAGGAAGGAAGGAAGGAAGGAAGGAAGGAAGGAAGGATAAAACACTTTGCTTAATCACAAAAAAATCATCGCTGTGAGTGCTTTACTTAAGCCCTGCAGGAGACGATGCACTGCGCCCGAATCAAATTCTATTCATTTATCAGAAGGGAGAAGCCAATGCATTAATCCTCTATACAGTACAAGCTGTGTCTGCACCAGCATTAATTAGATGATGACAGATTTTCAGATGAGAGAGAGAGAGCAGCAGGTAGCCATAAGCCTCGCTAATCTGGAAGTCTTTCTAAATGCCCGTGTTGCTGGGTAACCTACATCCTCGCGGCATGTCACTGAAGAGAATGAGTCTACCTGGAGCGCCGAGGAAAAAGAAACGGAGGCAGCTGGTTTGACAGATGGACAGATAAGAACGCGGGGATGCAACAGGCAGAGAGGCCAAAAGAGTAAACGACAAGTCTGCACGTTACTCCTGCATTTCTACACACACACTCACACATATGCACAATCACCTGCTGTGTGTGTTTACACGGTGAGTTAACAGAGCTGCAGGCGGCGGGAAGTGGAAGTTTAGCCCATTAACAGATACATAATTGATAGAGCGGCTTCAAGGGCAGAGAGTTAACAGAGAGAGAAGGAACAAGATAAAGGAGGTGATAGGAACAAAAGCAGAGGAAGTAAGTAAGATAACAAAATGTTCTGTGGGTGAAAATGGAAAAATAAAATGAGAAACAAGTGTGGAAGTCCCACCAGTCCATGTTTAAACCATGTACCCAACCACACTTTCATTCTCTTTGCCCACTTTGGTACAAAAATAACTCTATTCTAGTATTCACTCATCACTGTGATGAGAGGCACAAAACACGCCAGTCTCACGTCTGAGTCGAAGGACCGGTCCTGACAAATATGAGCAGATATTAGCCTGATGTATCCGTACTGGGATGTTGGCTCCGTAAGAATCACAGAACAGGACTGAATTGAACTATGGTGAATCAGGTTCACTGTAGGTTGTCCATCAAAGAGCACTCATTAGATCATATACCAGGTGAAAAACGTCCCACTCAGTACTTTAAAAACCACATTTATCCACCACAAATCAGTTTTTATTTTATGTAAGACGAGACTGGGTTTGTATTTATCTGACTCCTTATCTGACCTTATAACACATCATCAGTAGAGACTGATGAGAAATTTGCAATATCGGGGAAAAAGGAAAAAAAAAAAAAAAATCAAGAGGCAACAGCCACAGCTTCAAATTTAAGCAACTTCCCTCGAGTAATATTAAGTTAATGAATTGTTTCCAGGAGTCATTCTTGTCTCAATCCCTTTATTTAGACCCTCTAGTAACCCCTGCCTAAATATGGTCACTTCTGACTCCAAAAAAGTTAAGAAAGTGACAGCCAAATGCTAAACACAGAGCTTCTAGTTGTTCACAAAGCAATGAGTTACCTACAGTGGCTACATAAACTTATTTTATACTCTCTATGGAAAAAATAGCAAAATCTTTCAGTACAGCTGATGCAATATGCACATTTATGCATCTGTATCTATGTCATCTAAAAATTAAGAAAATATAACATCGCAAAAAAAGGTGCCATTAAAGAGCTTGTCCTCACCATGGGCACTGGCAAGTCAGGAAAGAAACCAAACAAAAATAAGTAAGTGATTATTTAATTAAATATTAATTAAACATGAATACAAATGTTGGTACTGAGAAGCTACTGCAGTTAGGTACCAACACAGCCCTAGACATGAATCCTGTGTCCACTGAGGCAGGCTTCCCTGGACTGAATACAGGACGGGGGTGGTGCGGGAGAGTCAAAGTCAGACACCCAGTTATTTTACACCAATGAAGAAATAAAAACACATGCAATCATGCTGTGGAGCTGGAAAGATAAACATTAGTGTTCTTAACACCTACACAGTGACCCATTTAGAGTTTACAAGAGTCAAAGTGTGTCATATAGCAGCCACATAAACTGAATGACATCAGTGTGTACCTGTTCGGTCACTGTGAGCAGGTCCACGTCCATCTGTTTAAATCAGGGCTTTTATTTGGATACCCCCCCCTGAGATGCGGCTTTTTGGAAATATTGAGTTTTAACCTGACAGTTGTGTTGTCCTACATAATAAAAATATCCTGAGCTTTTCAGGCTCAGATGCAAGTGGAATGAGATCATTTTCCTTTTTGGGTTGTTTCAAAAGTTCAATAAATTAAATCAAGTTCTGAAGTCCGATCTGCCTTAGTTCTGTGGCTGAGCTGCCACATGCAGGTGTTTGAACTGCAATGACAAAAGGCTCTGTTTTGTGCTTTTGTGTTTTCACTATTTTGGACCTTGACAATAAAGCTAAAAGGCCGCGTCCAGCTCTGACAGCAGCAGCGCAGGAGCTCATACTGGCTCTAAAGGAGAAGAAAAAGACCTGGGACTGAGAGAGAAAGTTAAGCTAAATTTCATGTTTTGGCTCAGCAAATTAGACGCAAGCCTTCCCTCCTGCTGTGACACAAAAAACATCACTTGTACTGACTGATAATCCCGCTGCTAAGCTGCTTATGATAGAAAACAAACAATTACTAGATGGCACCCAGATGGTGATGTGGCATCATGTTTACCATGAACTGGACTCCAGAGGGGTGCAGAGATGTACAGCGTGACATAACAGTGAGATCATGTCCGTTCAAAACAGGAAAAATATGGGCTTATCTCAGGATTTGAAAATCATATCTAATACTTTGTAAAACCTTTTAAGGATCTGTGGGAACCCTGTGTTTAAGTACCGTCAGCAAAAAGAGAGCTCATAGAATAATTAGGGGGAAAAAAATTATAATTTTTAGAAATTCTGTTTCTAACCAGGTTATAGTGAAGATCTATTAGGTTTTGGAATGTTCCGTTACGCAACAAACTAACAATAGGTCAAGCAAGAAAATGTTCATACTCTTATCTTAACTTTCTCTTTTTTGTATACTTTGTTTGTACGAGTGTACGACATCAGATTCAACAACCACTTGTTACTTCATAGAACTGTGTACATAGCCCACATAAACATGATGAACTGTGCATAACGGAAAACGTTCATGACATTTGTAAATAGCAGATGACGTCACATCACTGCATTCCTATGGCGCCAACTGCAGGCGGAGGGCAGGAAGTGATTTTCTACATATAAAGCATTGCCAAAATGCCTCTGTTTGGAATTGTTTACCATCGCTCTAATCAATCAATTTGAGAAACAACAGGGAGCTTTTATCAAGTAACAACAGTTATTGTTAATAAGGGGGAAAATGCAAGTTGAACACTTGAAAAACAGCTTGGGAACCTTTGTATCAACTGTATTTTGCACAGACCAGAGGGTGTGTTCCAACTATAGAGGGATCACACTCCTCAGCCTCCCTGGTAAGGTCTATGCCAGGGTAAGTGGGAGAAGAGTCCGACCGATAGTCGAACCTCAAATTCAGGAGGAACAATTCAGTTTTCATCCTGGTTGTGGAACACTAGACCAGCTTTTCACCCTCACAGGGTGCTGGAGGGTTCATGGGAGTCCACATGTGTTTTGTGGGCTTGGAGAAGGCATTCGATTGTGGTTTCCAGTGAGGTTTGGACTCCACCAGGGCTGCCCTTTGTCACCAGTTTTGTTGGACAGAATTTGTAGGTGAAGCCAGGGGGTGGAGGGTGTCCAGTTTGGTGGCCTCAGGATCGCATCTCCGCTTTTTGTAGATGATTTTCTAGTAAAGAAGAACTTAAAGTACAAGTAAATTGTTGAAATTGTTGTTAAATTAAATCACTTACATGTGGCATTTAAAAACAGAACTGTTTGTAGGAGGGGTTCATGCATGAGGAGCAATATTTGTATTACTCACAGGGTTCATTTTAAGACCCGTTTTGGAGTGTCACCTAAACATTTTTGCACAGAACCTATGCTGAAGAAGGTCTGCTGAGATTTTTCTACCTCTGGAGTGAAAGATACTGTATTAGCCTGAACAGACAGTGTTTCATCTATTATTCATGACATGGATATTTTCTAAATATTGTCAAAAATTATGCCCAAATTCATAGTTTCTAGACAAATAACCACAAAAAAGCCATCACAGTACCTAAGCCCTCCACAAACTTAGTTTGTGTACAGATGCCAAATCTATCATGAAAATAAGTAAAATGCATTAGAAGAGAAGGAGGAAAGCACATAACCCTGTAGCCAAATCTGTGGTTTTCCAGTGGAAAATGGCTTTCTTCACAACAACAAAAACAATTCCCATCCTTAAAAAACAGGATGAAGTTTTTAGCCTGTAATAACACAATAAGAGGCATTTCAGCATCACATTAATCACTCAGTATTTAAATCCTTTAATATCCAAAACTTTTGTCTCAGTATGGGGCCACCATGCCACCCACTGGAGCCATTTCCTCCTCAAAGCCACCACCCATGAGGCACAGTCTCTGCCCAGGACGCAAACACAGGTGTAAATCAGCCGGGCTGTCGGCTTTCCCAGTCCAAACCGTTACTCACACTGGCACTAAGGATTCCAAACCACTGAGGATCCTCAATGCAGCCTCGTCCTCAATCACCCTTCCTTCACCCACCCACACAGAGCCTGAGACAGTCGAGGCCTCTGAGGAAGCAGTTATGAAAGCGCAGAGTTAAATGATGTCTGTGTGTGTGAATGGGGGTGAAGATACAGAAAGCAGAGAGAAAGTTTAGTCCAATACCAATACTGACACTACAATGTGCAAAACAGACCATTCTGAAGTAGTGCTAGCATTTGGTGGGAATCAGGACAGTTTCTCAGGGTGGACAAAGATACATAGTGGATCAGATACATTGTCTACAGGAGACACACAGTGAGCAGCATCGGAATGGCTTTTAAAAGTCAAGGTTACTGCATTCCCACAGACTGGGATGTCCAACAATATTACAATATACACTATGACGCGCAATGGTCAAGATTTTGCAGAGGGCATGGTAAAAATCATATCATTTTGTTGGAACTAGAGTTGTACCACCTGCAAAGTCTGCAACGTTTCTTTTCAAAGTCTGACCTGCTGATTATGATTTTCTTTCTTTCTAAGAACTATAGCTGACAACAATACGCAAACGTTGATGTAACTTTTATTTCATGGAAAATTCAATTGTATGTTCATAATAAAACACTGACTACTACGTAACTCTTACATTTTCTAAAAGTGCTCCAGGTTACAGGACCTTCTCTCACTCCAGATTACTGGACAGAGTATTTTGTGCAAATAAAAGCAAACTGAAAATGAAACTGCAGTATATTCCACTTTATTTAACATGTTAGTGCTATGTAACCACAGTAGCAGATAAGTGATAACTTAGTTTCGGAGCCATGAGTGTCATTTCATGCAGGGGACCTCTGCTGTTTGTCATTCTTCTGTCTCTATTCCCATATTTTGGGCTCTAAATATACTGTATGCTGTCCAACATAGGTAACATTACTAAACAAAATGAACAGCAGCTACAAAGAAATACCATTACCCACCAACCCCCCCTTCCACCACTGCCACTCTGCTCCCTCCTCTTCATCTGTCTATTCTCCTCTCTATGTGGACATATGATCCTCCAGAGAACAATGAAGCAAGACCTAAAGATGACCCAGACCTGACCCTGACCAAGACACAGACAGAGAGACTGATGGGCTGCAGCGACCAGCAGCTGAGCCCCACAATGGACCTAATGACATGCAGAATACTCAAGTGTATGTGCACGCAACACACACACACACACACACACACACGTAGGCCTGCACAGTAAGATGATACAGCACACTTTGAAATTCAGTGAAGAAAACCTGACATTCAAAGCATCATAAAATGAGGCAAGAGGAATAACAACAGACTGACAGACTAGCATGACCCTACACAAGCTCCATGAAACAGTAAAACTCCTGGCTGGTACTACGAAGTCAATGATGCAAAACTCCTTTGAGACACGTACATGAGCTTTAATATGATGTCTGTTGGCATGGAAACGTTTAGATTAGTATGCATGGACAATCACCTGTGCTCTGCTCCGTGCTGTTGTTTGTTTGGCGTTACCTCATCAGATGAAACTCTACACTTGTCTTACAGTCAGCAGTGACACGCGTGATGGTCTGTGGAGCGTGTGCACACGTGTCTAACAACATCATTATCAATTTATAGTGACAGTGTGTGAGGAGAGGCCGGCAGTCTGCTGAGAGAGAGTGAGAGCATCACTAATAAGCAATGACAGGGAAATGATGTATTTATACTATCAGAGCATGTTGTGAACATGTGACATATAGCGTGCAGTGTGCACAACGTCCCCCTAATTCTATGAACAAAAACTGGTGTCATCTGTGGGGCCAAAAATGGGAAGAAAATTAGTTGTTTTTTTTTACTTCACCTAACAGTGTATCAGATTACCATACATAACAATTTCACCAACATCGGATCTGAATGATACGTAATATTTTCATAAATTCAAACTTTTCATAATATTTTTTGACATAGTGGTTTCTTTATCTAATTATGTGATGAAACAATGTACTTCACTCTAAAATCATACAGAAAAAAAAAAGGTAATGTCCACACTCATACGTTTTCCTTTTAAAAACATGTAACTTTAGCTGCATTTACATATAAACTGACTTTTGGAGACAATGTCAGAGACACTCGCTGGCCCTTGAGCCATCGTGCAAGTTATTATTAGTGTCTCAAGTGAAGCAATTGAGATACAGTGACTGCCTAAAAGAAAATCAGCATGTCGCAGTTATCAATTGTATTAGACTTTAGTTCTGTGTCCAAGACTAGAGTGATCTGATTGCTGAAACGAATAGAACAAGATCAACACTACATGTAGGACTGTCACGATATTGAAATTTGAGTTGGCAATTAACTGTCATACAAATAATTGCTATTAATAATATGATTGTCTATGATGGTAACTTTATGCCACCACTGTAGTACTTATGATAATTAAATTATGCACATACACCTTAATTTATTGCCAAAACTGAAATAAAATGCCATAGAAGAAAAAAGAATAGGGTGCAACGAAATGATGTCATTAAAAGAGCAGTTAAACAGTGGAAAAGTATGTGGAAAGAATAATGAAATGTGTTATTTCTGTCAAGTTTCACCAATGTTTTTATACAGGTGAATGGAGAAGATTATCACAATTATTTCAAATAAATGCCATATGACAGTAATGTGACAATTGTGACTGGACAACTACAAGATCTATTAAGAACCACCATTGTTGAGTGTGAGACATAGAGGGTGAGTTTATGTGTGAGTGATTCTGATAATCCTTTCAGCACATCACACTGTCAAGATTTTATTATCCTCCAGAGACTACACACATGCGAGTAACTATGAGCAGATGATATAAAGAATCGATGGTAACATTTCAGTGTCAGACATACAGACACACAGTTTAACCTTGAAAACTGCAAATGCGGCATTTTCCACTGCAGAGTGGTGTCTCACTCCCAGCCTGTCAGAATGGGACTATCATCATAGCCGTCCTCTGGCAGGGTGACAGCAGCCATAATGGAGTGTCAGTGATCAGCACCTCCCAAATTACACACACACACGTACACACAGGTCAACCTTCAGGGCTAATACTGCAGACCAGCAGCTCAGGGTGGGTATAAGACGTACATGGTGGGGTGGGTGCTCCATACTCTGATTTCTCACCCTGATAGAGGCCTAGGAAACTCTTAGCTCAAACACCTTTTTTATGGACATTTTTTTTTAGGGAAGTGAGAGTCAATCCTACAGAGCATAATGAGTCGCAGGTTATCTCTCTCTCTCTCTCTCCAATCAAAGGGATTGGCGAGGCGACGACCGGGGCTCTGCAGTAAGACTTTGGGCTGTTTTTAGAGTCAGAGCAGCTTTAGAGTCAGGTTGCAGTGTGAAAAGAGGAGATCGTCTACATACTGTATGTGTTCAAGTCTATCTACAGATCTCCTGCCTTCCAGGTTCTTGATTAGATAAGTGATAAGGGGTGAGGTGTAGGGGGTTCAACAAAACCAGTCAGAGCAGGATTAAGAGAGATTATAAAGTGACCTGGAGCACATTTGTTCCATTTGATTTCATAAAGATCAGGCAAGATGCATGGGTTTATGTTGCGTCACATCAACACCTATCGGTTTGTGCAGGTCTTGCGTGCCTGAAGGAAATTTATTTGTAGCCTTTTATACTCTAAGAATGTCTTATAATAGGGACTTTTGCTAATACCTTTTCTTGGAGTTACGTTTTGATATCGTTTGTGAATCATCCTTTAAAGCTGTTGAAGCACCTAGAATCTGTTGCAGATGAAATGTGACATTCGTTCCTATTCAGAGACTTCACTTAACAATCACTGATCATGACCCAACATGTAGGACACCGAATTTAGGAAACGGGTTAGAATACCAAGAAATACACTATATATATATATATATATATATATATACACACACACTGCCATATTGGTTTTCTTTCCTCAAAGCTCAGTGTTTGCTGCAGTCATTACTAAAACAGCATAACAGAAAGAAATCCAGGAGCAGGAAGAGGTATTTAAAGGAGTGAGCTTTCCATAGCCCTCCAGGAGCCTTTTTCTTAATCTCACAGACATTAACAAAGCATTCCTGATCTTCATAAGCCTTTCTTTCCTGTGTCTGCACCATTCAGACAAAGAGTGAAACGAACACATGCAGGGCAAGTTATTACATGCAATTAGCAGTCAGACTCAACGAGATGGTGAAGATTAAGGCAAAGACAAACTGAGGTATTTACTCAGAGACTAGCGGAGGTTCATGTCCAGTAAAGTAGCTCAACAGCTTTTCTGCTGCTTGGAAACTGTGTGTCTATGTGTTTGGGAAAAACAGAACAAGATGATTCAGCAACAAAAGACAGGAAATTAATTCTCCGTCTGCTGCATTTATGACTCAAAAGGACTCCTTTATATCTCATTTTCAAACCTACATTGTTTATTCCAGTTAAATCGAACTCTGGTTTGTTTACCCACTTGGTAAGGTTCACTTGTGTACTTGTGAGCATCATAATTGCACTCAGATGCAAACCAACTTGAGGTGTGGCCTCGATCTAAGCCAGCTTCGAGGTGTTTGAGCAACACGGCTATTGTGGTCAAGTGAGCTTTGCTGACAGGGAAGTGTGTGAATGAAATCAACAGTTTTCAGAAGTCAGTTGAAGAAGGGAAAGTATGTTGCTTGATAGTTGGGCCAAATCGGGCAGATATGACCTGTTTACTGCTCCCATCCATAAAAGAAGTGGATGCAGCCACCATGACCTCGCACAGAGGTATGTCAACCACCATTTTTAAACGCCCAGTCGAGTGACCATCTTGGCTTTTTGGAGCCAAGGTGAAAATGACCAGGATAATGCTACTGCTAACTTACTGAAAACACTGACCACACTGCTAAATAGGAAATGTTAAAAGCAACAAGTACTTTCAGGTCCTTGCTAAATGTTGAAACGTTGTTGTTGTGTTTGATAACAGCAATTCATGTAACATATTCATGTAACATATGACAATTAGCAGGCTAGCTGACAGAATATATAATGCAATACCAAATTAATGCTAGCAGGCCGTGTATTTTAATTAAGCACCGTAAACGTCATGAAACATTTGCTCAACAAGTTCGTTAGTGTGACTAAAGTACAGTCGAGGTGTCTGTCAGAAAAAAAAAATTCAGTAAACAGAAGCTCTCGGCAGGCGAGTGAACCGTCCCACAGCACACATCTAAGCCTTATAGGTCTTCAAATGTCATTAACAGAGTAATTTACAAAACGACCACAAGGATACTTACAGGGTCCACATGAAGCAAATGACACCAGAATAGCCCCTGGGAAAATTAGATGACTTAGTATTTCTAGAAGGAAGTTTAATGAAAGTCAATCGAAGCTAGCATCTAGGGGCCATTAATAGTACACTAAGATACTTCCACATTGGCTTCAATTTCAAGCTGCGGTTTTTGGCCCTTGGTCTCAACATGTTTATCCAATAGCAAGAAGCAATGTTCTCACTTGGCTATAGATTAATTTTGCTTGGATTATTAAAAAAAAAAATCAAAAGACTTAACCAAGACGAAAATTAACAAAATTTTACCAAATCATCTGCTGATTGAGACCAGTGCAAGCAGCTTTAACAACGCCCTCATTTTGATCCAACAATTAACAAATTCCTCCTCCCTACTTGTGCAGGACAGTAATGGTGGGCAGAAAGTGAAAACGAGGGTATGTGTAACCCCATTTTTCCGGCACCCCTGAGTCATTTTGAATTGGTTCTGGTTGCTAGGAAAAAGAGAGTAGGCATGAAGTGAGGGGGAGATGAAGAACAATAGCTTAATTGAGAGGTCCAAAGCATCGCAGAGTGTCGCCCCAAATTTTAAATGCCACTCACCTCATTTAAATACCGTATCTTTTCAGTGAGTGAAGTCCAACAAAGCACTGAAAAGGGTCATCAAAGGACTTTGCACCACAGCGGATGAATGTGTCACTAATGTGTGTGATTCTGCATGAATTAAACATCCAGTTTTTCTATTCACTGCTCCTGTAATTGAGATAATTGCCTGCAGTTCTTTTCTGCTGTGTGTCCCCTCCTCTGTCACATCCATCAGGTGTTCGTTTTGGTGTGTTGCCTCAGCTAAAAGACATTTTGTCCATCAAATAATGCTCCCCTTTGTCTCTGTGGTTAAGTTAAGTGGTTACCTGTCAGCAGCCTGATAATCACATATATACACACACACACACACACACACAGAGGAAGGGATTCAGTTCACATTCTTACACACAACTGCCCTGACTCACACATGCACACATTCAACTCACCACTCCATTAATTCTCTCATCTCCACTCCACCACATTCCACACACATACACACACACACACACACTATACAACCAGCACTTCCTCCTCCACTGGAGCACAGTGGTATCAGTTTCCATCACAACCTGCCTCTCATCTCACTGCTGCTTTGTCAGTGAAATCGGAGCCGGTCAAAGGCAGTTTGTTAAGCTGGAAATAGGAAAATTACTTTCCTTTTTTCTGTTTCTACAGAAAAGTTCTTATTTTAAGAATTTTATACCAGTTTCAACCGATACTTTAATGTAAAGTCCAAGTGAAGGAGGGGAAATGTGTCATTACATGTGGGTAGGTTCTACCCATTAAGTGCTTGATCACGTTACTGTTAGGAAGTTAAGCAACAGATACCTTTACAGAAAACACAATTTCCCCTTCTTTATCTTTTGTTAGGTATTAAATGAGGCAGTTTTCAAAAACATGAAAAGTACATTTAAAAATAAGTACAATGAACAATCCAACAGGAACTGTAGAATTGTGCCTAAATATAGCTTTGTTCTCCTTCAAGGTTAATGGTTCATGGTGTATAAGAATAAAAGGGCTTTGCACGATATGGTGCTTTGTATATTATGGGCTTTGCACATTGGTTTTAGAAATCATATTTGATGTCAAGGCAGCATGATTTGGTGAAAAAGTCATATTGTGGACAATATTGTGATTTGCAAGATTGCAAGACAGATAGACAGCAGACAGAAAAGCAGAAGGCATCACTCCAACACATAACAGATAAATCGTAGCAAGTATGGTGGAAAAATATTACATGGTTTTGCAGGTATGCTCTGGAAACAAAATGATGCCGGACAGGCATGCTGACTGCGATTTATAATACAAACTAATGAACAATTCAAAAAAAGTATAACTCTGGTTCCATCTCTTCAACTTTTGACTTTGATACCAATTAAGTATCAGGGTTCTAAACTGCAACATTTTGTTGCAGTTTAGAACCCTGATAAATGCTTTATCACCGTTTTTCTTGCTCTCATTTGTTGCTGAGGTGACTGAAACCACTTTTCCGAAACTGACTGTGCTCAAATCAGTAGGGAACTACCTGGGTCATGAACTCTAAATACTGTATGTGCAAACTTCATTTCAACCACACATTTGTAACCTACAATTCCCAGATCTCACAGGGAGCAGTCATCACTGCACCTCACTTTCAGACTTGTTTAGATAACACATAGCTGGAAATGACTTCATGTTCAGGGTAAGAAAGCCCAGATAACTCTTAGTGAGCTAGTGGAGGATGCCTGAGCAGTGATCACATTGCAAACATGGACCAATAAAAACAGAACTCTGGCTGAAACTTATTTGGCAAAGAACTAACATGAGATGTCAGCATTAATGAGGAAATGCTGATGGAAGCCCTTTCTCGTGTGACTGGTTTGACCAGCGCTTCCAGTGTTAATCCCTGTTTATGTGAATGGGGAGCACACTGAAATGCTTTAATACCTCATTACATAACTTCTTCACTTTGGCACCTGTCTAAATCATTCACACGTACTAGGCATTTTCCGTGCCTTATTAGGCCTCCTGTAAAAACTAATGACAAGGAATTTGCATGAGATGCTGAATGTTCAGAAGTGGTAACATCTGCTGCAAACAGCCTCCAACTTTCACTTATCCTTGTAAAAGACATTCTTGAAAAAACAAAAAACAAATGCTGCCACTGATGTGACTGACAGAAATGAACAAGCAACAAAGAGATGACTGACCTTTAAGTCTGCAAATATACCCAGTGTGTACCTCACACACAGATGTACACACACACACACACACACAATTGGCAAGCCTTTCTATCACAGTTGCTTAGACACATTCATTTCTTGAGAACTTGTGTGTTTGCCAACGTTGCTCCTCAGTGTAAATGTCACACACCCTGGTGCAGCCTTGAGATGACAATGTTGGGAAAAGTTACACCTTCAGTGGTTTCAGTCTACTGTAATTAAGTCAAACCCAGTCATATTTATAAAGCCTGATCAGCTGCTGCAATGGACTGAAAATCTTTGCACAAAGCATCATTTTGTATCACATGCCACGTTTACAAGGTAAAAAAAAAGGTTGTTTTTTTTTTTAAATTGCAAAAAAGTGCACATGCAGTTGCACAAATGACACATGGATCAGTCCATATCAGCTCACCATGGACCTCCCAGTTCAAGTCAAAGATTTTCAGTTCATGTGAAAACATCTATGTGAGTTCATGGGACCGTATAGAATCCTAAAGATTTACTTCAGATACTTTTTAGTTCTGAAATGCTCTCTGTGCTGAGCTTCATCATTAGTGTGTGTATTCAAAGCTTCGCCAGTTGCTTATTTCTCATTGGATTAGGTTGAAATTTGCACTGGACATCCAAGAAACTAAAAATCATTTGTGACATGTATTCATGTACCGTAATTTCCAGACTATAAGCCGCTACTTTTTTCCCCACACACTTTGAACCGTGCGGCTTAAACAATGATGCGGCTAATCTATAGATTTTTACAGGCTAGCGGCCTCCAGGGGGCGCCCTGGCAGGAAGAGCAAGAGCTGAGGCTGTTCAATTCCAACACCGAAGAAGACGACTTAAGTAGTTTTAGTGCACAGGAGGAAGATGAAGATAGCGATCAATGACTTTTCTGGTAGGCTGGTTATTTTTTTTTAACCACCCGTGTTACTGCAGTTTTACTGTCGTTTTACTGCCGTGTTACTGCTGTGTTGCTGCCATGTGTTTGGAAAAAAGCATTTATTTACGGTAATTAAAAATTTAAAAAACTTTCTGTGTACCACCTGCAGCTTATAGACAAATGCGGCCTATATATGTACAATTTTTTTTTTTTTTTTAAATTTAGTTGGTGAAGCTTATATTCAAGTGCGCTTTTTGCTGATATCAAATTATTAAACATAAATACACTGTTATCTGAACAAAGAATCTGTAATTTTCAACAATTAATACATCTACTAGCTTTCACTTTCTTAGTATTTTTAGTATTAGTATATATAGTTAATATCTTATCTAGAAGTATTTTGGTCCAGCACATTGATTGCCTCAGATCTTTCTAAATAGTAACGACCAAGCTGAAAAAGACACAATTTGGGTTATTGTTTTCCAAACAAGGATTACCATTTATTTCTTTAAAGAGTGTTAAATAGGTTATGCTTATGAAAAAGACAATTAGCTACATTTTCTTTATTAATTAAATAAACAGGCTCCAACAATGAATATTTTCTTTTATGTTTTCAAGTTGTGGTTAGCTCACTAGCTAATGTTAGCTGATTTGACTATGCATGTCATAAAAAAATCTTCCATGATCGCCTGCATTATAGGCAGGTGTAACAACAGCACAACCACCTTTTTATGGAAGATAAAACATTACCAACAAATGTCAATGTGACAGTTTATACAGTCTCACCTGACTGAACCGAGTGTGAAACACACTGATACCACAGTCACACACTAGGAATATTTACCTTGTGTCTATGCACACACATAAAATGCTACAGGATGTTATTTTTACATCACTTTGAATCTTTGTTTTATCAGCTGTCAAAGTCTTAATATAGAATTGTCAGAAGCTTAAGTACACCTCATCTGTTGTGGAAATTAGACACAGCACTAATAAGTACATTCAATTAAATCAGTAGAGAGCCGTGACACCACTTTGCCTCCATGACATTCTCCCAAATGTAATTAGACAAACTGGGTTACGAAGTTAACCCATTTATTTAAATCACACTAACGTGACTCCTCATCAGTGTGCACTAAAATACCAGATTAACACCAGTGAACCTGAAACCACTACTTTCCACCTCCTCCTTTGTCTCTCATTAGTCTCCTCTTTTATCCTGTCCTACCTGGCTGCTGTCTGGCTCAGTGTCAGTAGGATTATATTAAACATGGATTAAAACCAGGCAGGCAGATATGAGGCTGCTGGAGGCGTGAGAATCCCAGTTCCAGCATGCCACGGAGAGCACTGTTTGTTTTTGACTCCGCACAGAAGCTAATCTCACTGTTTATTAGTTCCTCCCTGACTCTGCAGTAGCACCGCTCAGCAAAACCAGCTGCCGTAGTGTTTGTTTGGGATAAAGTGTGCACTGTGTAGACTCAGGAGTGCGCTAACAGAACCAAACAGTGTGAAACACAACCCTAAGATAGCGGGCCGGGCTCTTGGCTTCACCTTTGACCCCTACATAACTCTACTACTTAACTCTTCCTCTACTCACTGCAAGATGGTGCAAAAGATATTGTGTTCATGCTTTTATGCATATTTGAGCTTCAGCTCTGGTTTGACATTTGAGAAATGTATAGTGTGCACAGACCTGTTTGAGGCTGAAATGGTACATTTGTCTGCTAAAGACAGCACAGGTACTTTGGGAAAAACGTACTGTGGACTACAGCTGTGCAATGTGATGATATAAATACCGTGTGACGACAGAAAAGGGTCAGACGACAGTCTGGCTTCTTCAACTTTCCGTCAGGATCCAAAAACTTGAAAGATTTGACATTTTTCATGATAATTACTGATACTGACTAATATGTAAGGCATAGACCCCAACTGATCCTGTTGAGACATTCAAACTAGCTTTCAGATCATTATTTTTTTCTTGTATTCACTGCGATTCAGGTGAGTTTATCACATATGTGCATATTGTGTTGAGAGCACAAGCATGTTCTGATATTTTTGACCATATTCACATTTCGGGACTATATTCATGTATTTGGTTGAAAAGCTTTTTATATTTATCTTTTTATACATGAATATTTTTTATTTTAATACATGCCAGCTTGATCATTTGCTCAAAGGTTCTGAATAAAAGGAGAAAAATAATCAAATATGAGTAAGTATTTTTGATTTGTTGAGAAACAGGCCTCTTCATGTGCTCATTTTACATTAACTATTTGTTCATCAAATTTACAGAAAATGTGCTACATTGTGATATGTATATCACCTATTTTTTGGTCATATTGCACTACTCACTTACTCACGTACACACTTTTCAAATGATCTAATCTTCTGCAAAGACAGTTTAAATTGAATCAAGTAAATAGAAGAGTTTTACGTCACCTCTGATTAGCCTTTCTGGAACTTTGCTTCAGGACCAGATGCTTCAGGTAGAAAGTACGTAATCTGACACCCACTTTGATTAACAAAGCAGCTTGAACCTAGTTGCCCTTCTCCGAAGTGTGACAACCACACTACTCTCAACTCTCTGTACTCGTCTAAGGCTTCTCCAGACAGGGAAGATGAGGTGACAGAGAACGTCTCCAACATGCAATCTGCTCATTTTACTGGATTAAATTCTAACTTGATATTTGTATGTTAAAGGGGTATCTTTCCTTCCTCACACCATCCTTAAATGTGTCACCCTTCCTGACCTTGTGACTGATGTTACTATATTAAACCAGCTCAAAGCATGATCCTGTAACAGACTCAAGATGACAGTTTACATGAGGCTGTTGACTTTCTGAGACCTTCTGGAGGTTTGTACTAGTGGTGTTAATATGGATCCCATAAACATCACACTGAACTCATTCACAGTCCTTACTGCTCAATGAGTTCTCAGAGGGCAGATAGCTGCATGATTATGGAGCTTTAACACCACTTTTATCTTGTAAAAAAAAACGGCAGGCTGTTTCCTCAGTGGCCCGTTGGCACACAATACTCCTCTGTTCACCAGATGCCAAATGGGCAGTCACCACCCTCCGTGCCACTGCGACACCCCCACCCTCTCTTCTTTGCTATCTATCTCAGTCTTTTCTCTCTGTATCTGTTTTTCTCTGACCATGACGAAGCTGCTGATGGTCAGTCCGATTAGCAGTCAGCCGCTGATGGGACGACTTCAGAAAGGGACGAAGAATGAGCCGCTTTGTGTCTATCTGCTGCCCATGACCCGGAAGTAGGAGAGGAAACTGGGGTGGGGTGGGGCGGGGGCAGAAGAGGCATTACAAAGACCATTCTAGTGATCTGCTTTGTGAGCTTCAGTATGGGAGAGAACTAACACAATGTCAGCACCTTGGTAGTTTTGGCTGCCTGGTAGATTACAGCATGGGTTGCAGGGCTGGGCAATGAAACGTTATAACATTTGTCACAATTTTGGGTTTATTTTTGCTTACGGTCAGCTAAAACAAACTGTTGTAATGTTTTGTTGTTTTAGTTAGTTTTTGTTAGTCATGTTCTGACCATAACAAATACAAAAATTTAACGCCCAAAATAACCATGTGGTTTCTTCAACTTCCACTCAGGACCCATATTTTGTCCGTATCATCCTGCCCTAATGGTTCAGCTTAAGTTCAGCTGCAGGGCTGTATAGCAGATGATTACACGCTGCCTCCACTTCACCAAACACAAAACATACACACTCCAAATACAAACCTCCATCCTCTCTCATTTGTTAAACTGAACATACTGAAATATACAGTATGTGGTTGTGTTAACTGAAACGCTTCTGGGCTTAAACCAAGCCCTCCCTCCTCGCTATGGACTGGAAGAAAAATGCAAACAACCTGTAATTGGAAGCTACACTGAACAAAAAAACCTTTCAAATTCTAAAAATTGCATCTGTAGGTTTTAAACTATCCAGTCAAAACAAAGACGAAGCCAGTAACATGTTGTGCTATACACATAAACAAGTGTTTTGACCCTATGAGGCAACCTCTAACTCCACCCTGAAGAGTGCATCTATTCAAACCCTACTCAAATCCACACTCACTCCTCTGCTTGACCATGCGGCCACCAGCACTGCAGACAAAGTAAACTCCACTCCACACACAGTGCTGGATGAACACCATATGCCTTCTGTTATCAAGGCTTGTCAATCCAAAGCAAACTATAAATATCACACTTTAATTTCACCAGAGCTAAAAAACTCCACTCAAAGGCATTCCCATACTCAGCAATTAGTGGTGAACTAAGAGCTGACTTCGCTCGGTAGACCATCCTTTGATATGAGGGTAACATATGACAGATAGAGGAGAAAACTGTTTAAATTTAAGAAGGGTAAATGCCAAATTACATCTGTGGAAACGTTACACTCAAATTACGCTAGCCACTTATGATGGCTTTGTACCATCTGAAGGCAGCTTGTGGATATTTTACCAACAATGAGGCAAAAATGTGATTAGCATGAGCTTGTAACAGGCAAAACATGTATGTACCAGAAGACATTAACCAAAATAAAATACAAAGCGGGCTTCATAGAGAAGAGAAGCTGAAACATGGGCTGGTTCATATTAATATAAAAAGGCTACATTTTGGTAGCAAAGCCTAGTGCTACAATATAAAACGAAGGACAAAATAGTTCATAAATGTATCTCGAACTGTAACTTACAACAGCAGAAGTGATATGTTTTGTCACTTATCATGAGTATACTTATGTGTGAGAAGAGCTAACTAGCTTGCGGACACTAGCGCTAGCTCGTAGTTGATGTAGTGTAGCTCATAGCGTTTTGTCTCCCATAAACCGTTCCTCAGGGATGTTTATACAGGAAACGGCTTACCAGATTTAATGACATTTTTTAAATATTACATTTAAAAAAGACCCACTGTTGACGTACATGAGGACAGTAGAATAGCAAACTGAATCAGATTACTCTAACCCCTGTCAGCCATCATACAGATTGAACTGTTTTAATCACATGGGACATGACATCAAAGAGTACAGATTGCGTAGTGTTTCTACAGAGCTGTTGTGAAGGGGTATTCACAGTTCAATTGCTCTAATTGGTCTCTCAATGAACAGCGAGGGAACGGTGGTCTAAAGAAGAATGAATGAATGCCTGTCCCGACACAAACATGCACACACATACACAGAGCCTTGAGAACATGCTTTCAAGTCTAGAGACAAAAGCATGCATTCAAACATACACACACATGCACACAGGCCTCTTTCGGCCAATTCCGTGTTCTAAAATGTACTGGAGAAGCAAATAAAGGGGCTGACACGTTAACAGGCAAATGAAAATGCCTGCAGCCAGAATGAGGCGGCAGGAGACACAGCAACAAGTGTACAGCACTACAGCTGACACTACTTGAGACACCCCGTGCACAAAAGGGGGATTTAGCCCGTGAAAGCCAGTGTTGCTGTCTGGAAGGAGACCCTGCCAACTGACAGAAAACAGGCAGCTCCAGGAAACCTTCTTGGGTTAATCAGTGCTATTCTGAAGGGGCTCTCGTGAGGCCTCCTCAATGAGACCTCGCCCAGTGTCAAAAAGAACACAGCGCACCAAATTACTCTTCTTTGTCCCCCTGCCCCCCGCCAGTCATCAGATCAATGCTTATATAGCAGCAAGGTCAGGGGTGAAACAGATATCAGGAATGGCACCACAATGTCGTTTTAAAATTGTGCAGTGTCTGTGAGACCCAAGGTTGTGTTTACCACAGCCATTTAATATAAGCAGCAGCTCTCACAGCAACAAGCAAAGAGCAGATGGTGCTGACATCAGTGTGTAATGAGTGTGTTCAAACATAACTGTATTCTTATTACCCGAAGATTCATTACAGTCTGTATCTTATGCAATATGGTCAAGTTACTATCGCTGTCATCTTTAGAGATCAAGGCAAGGAAGGAAAACATCAGTCACAGGACTGGTGTACGGTAACCAGGCCTCACAAGCACTCTAAATATCAATACAAGCGACATGAATATTGCAGTCTCATGGGCCATTAATACAATATTGGATACTCGTCACTGACAGGTGACATACAATCCTTTCATGCTGACAGTGCTAAACTGAAGAACTCAGGGCAATTTTAATGTCTTTCAACCTAATACATTCAGGTCAAAGATTATTTATTAGTGTAAACTCCTTGAGACGTACTACGTTGGTTTGGAGAGGGTCCCAACCAGACTGAATAAAAGAAGAGGATGTGACCCATTGGTTTATAGACTACTATTCTGAAGCCTTGAGTTTGTGTGTGGGCAGTGGCGGCTGGTCCATTGGGGGCGCATGGGCACCACCCTACCTAAAATTACATGGAGAAGAGCTATTTAAACATAATATTAAACATATTAATTTTAGCAAGAATGTCTCTGAAATGCTTAGATTAGTATTATTATGCCTCATCCTGTGTCCTGTAGTTCATGTCAACATTTATTGAATTTGTTTTTTTAACTGTATTTACTTAAGTTCTGTGTTAATATATGCACTTCCTGCTTGCGGGGCACCGGCCAAATGAGTGTGTATGTGGCTCCTAAAACAGGTGACACAAGGTGGTGCTCTCATTGGAGGACTAAAGAATCACTGTAGGGTGCAAAAATTCGTGCCCCGGGACCAATCAGAATCGTTTTTATTTTCTTGTGCTTATGTGATTGGATGATTTTCGCTGCATTGCCAAGTGGCCTTAAGTGAGATCCAGACAGGATACGGACGCTTTCAGGATCAGAACCAACGTAAAGCAGACATTAACATGCTCCAAATGTTACAGGTAACATAGTTTTGTCTTTTTCAGCCCGTTACTCCTCCATTTAAGTCTCCTACACCTCTGTGTTTTACACAGGGACTGTAATTTAATGGAATATGAAACCAAACACTACTTGACTATTCGGCTGCATAGCTGATGTAGGGCTCCTGAGTGTCTATTATGTGGTCAAGTGGATAATCACTCGGCTTCCCACCTGCGGGACTGGAGTTCGAGTCTGGCAAGACAGGAGGCGTTTGCTTTTCATTAAAATGCTCGTGTAATTTTAATTATTTGTATTAAAATGAAAGACTTATGATATGTGGTATGTTGCTGTGATTTACTGGACAGAGCCACAAACAAGTATACAGTTTGTCCTATTTTGGTTCTCTTTGCTCCAAATATGCTGAATTATTCACGGACTAACCATAAGGGGGAAAAGCATAGTAATCCTACGCAGAGGCCACACATGGAAAACCCTCATAAATAAAACAACATCTGACAAATAAGCTTGACACGAGTCAAGCGAGCCTCCTGCCTCCATATGTAAGGCTAGAACCTTCACTAGCTACTGACAAATTGCAGGTACAAGCCATTAAAGACATGTGTGATTCTCTTTTACTTTAAGAAATAGACTTTAACCCTACAAACAACTCATTTGCAAGATTATAATCAAGGAATTTGGTTTATACAGTACTATAACAGCAGTATCTTGTATCCAAGTTCCTGTTAGGCTACATGCAATCCGAGGAATTAAGCTGCAGATGTAGTGGAATAGGAGAACCACTGTACTTTGCAACTGGAGCTTTGCACTTCTAATTCCTAAAACATGAATTAAACACCTCTCTTTAGGCCCACCTATGTCTAGACCTGTATTCAGTAATGGGTTATAGCTTAACCTTTTCCCTGAGGGTTCAGTGGTTAACTTGCTTTCCCACGCCCAGTGTTCTTATTAATTCTATTGCAGCTCACTCCGTCCTCTCTGCTTTCTCCATCAAAAGACGGTCCACAGTGAGTCAGGAGGGCAGCATGCCTGCCTGGTGAGCACAACGTTTTATGTACAGGAGCTGGAATATAACGAAACCGACATCAGTGTCTGATGGCTGGCATGTGCTGGGTGGGCTCATTCCAACCCAACACCGCAGAGGCTTAGAGGGGTGCTGAGAGAAACCCTACACCTCTGTAGGAGTAGGCAGGGTCAAAACAACACAGCGTCACTACTGGTGATGCTCGTCAACTATGACCCTTTCCAAGTACTAATCTCTCTGTCTGGGATCAGCAGAGCGGCTGTAGGCTCAGAAGTCCACTGCGGACTCGGCAGAGATTAGTGATACCACAGAGAAACATGGTGATTATGCATGGATAGCAGGATGGATGAATAAATAGATGAATGAATGATGGGAAAATAGATGGTTGCGTGAGTAAAATGAATAGAAGTACAGTTAGATGAATGGAAGGGCAGATGGATGGAAAGACAGATGTGTCCGTGGGTGTATAGGTGGTTGGATGGATACATGAACGTCCTGTCTTTTCTACGCTTCTCATGAAGCAATGAGCGATAAACCAGGCAGATTGACTCATCCACTGACAGCAGATTTGTTCTTCTCATTCCTGGAAGTTGCCTTTCATAATCTTATCACGTTTTAGCTATCCATTTCACCTTTGCGCAATCATCACGCCATTTGAAACTCAGAGACCTCAAGCAAAAGCACATATGCAGCGTGAAAAATATTTTGATCACTCCAGCTTCTGGTTGCATAATTGGATTAAGCTACAGCAACGACACTACTACTTGTATTCATATTTCATACGTTGCCAAGTTTAGCAATGGCTGGTAGTAAAATGAGTTCACCTCAATATGTCAGGAGGCAGCGCTCAGAGACTTGAGCAGAGAAACCACACAACGCTTGACAAAGATGCACAGAAGCTAACGAGCTAATGCTGTGGAAACGCACTCAATATTAAAGAGAGGCCAAAACAATCTGTCTGCCTCTCTTAACATTCTCTGGCTGCTTTCGTTCACTTTAGTACATGAGTAACTGCATTCCTGCCTTGGGGAGCATGTTGACTTTCTGACATCATACTAAGAAAATTTCGAGTTTTACACTTGGGCTGCACAATATTGGAGAAAATTGACAATATATTTTCAGTAATATATATACATATACATTGACTCATTTTCACCAGATGACTTGAATTGATCAATTAGTAAATAATTCATCATTCTAGAATCTAGAATGATTAGGTTAATTCTGTTGTGGCATGCATCTGCATCGAATAATTTCAAAAAGCTGGAAAATGACTCTTTTACTCTTTACACTTTTTTGCGTGCAAATCATCCTGTCTTGAACTCGAATGCACCAAACGCAGGTAGCTGGAACAGATTTTAGATTTGGACGGCATTCAGATCTGGTGTTGCACTTCTCATGCTGAGCGCTGCGGTGCCGATTTAAATGATTTCAGTGATCAAACAAATTAGTCATGCTGCTTTGTGGTGTGGCAACAGTTGCAAGGTAGTGTCGACAAAGTACCTGTTTTACCTGTCAGTCTTTTGTTGCCTAAATAATTACATACAACTGATGGCGCTTTACTTGTTGCAGTCAAATCCTCCTGTTCCTAGCTCATTTATTTTCAGGTTGTGGTCGACAACTAGAGGGGCAGACCCTGCTTTTCTTAATTGACATACTGATAAAGAATACAGTACTTGGTTTCCTGTGCATGCAGAGCCAGCATGTCACTCACAATAACCCTTAAAGGTTTAGTGTGTAAGATATAGTGGCATCTAACGGTAAGGTTGCAGATTACAAATAATTGAGTATCCCCCACCTCACCTTCCCCTACGGTGGCCAGTGTTTGGTTTGTCTGTTCTGGGCTTTGGTAACTCTGGTCCGCAGCATAACACCTTAACACTGGATGCTGCCTACCAGAAAATGATAAACAGAAGAAGAAAGCTACTGTAGAAACACGGCGGTGGAACATGGCAGACTCCATGGAGGCCTTGTAACGTATGTGGACATAGCGATGATGATGCTGAAACAATATATTGTGCAGCCCTACTTTACAATCATATCAGGGATTGAATTTATATTATTGTCCACTGCCATAGTTCAAAGCAATAAGAAGGCGGCCATGATTTGTTAGTTGGAACTCAGCTTTCTTGCTGCCAGTTTTAAAATAAATGATCCTCACAGGTTTTAGCGATATAAATTGAGGATGATGAGTGAACTGACAAGGTACTTTCCTGTGATTCTGAGTGAACTGATAGTGATCCAAACTAATGCCTGGATTAAGAGTCTTAAGCCACTGTATTCTGGCCAGCCTTAAGCCCCAAGAAAATAGCCTTGCTGCTGACACACAGTTATGGAAGCCGGCTCTCAGCATTGTCCCCGACTATGAACGGCACAACAGGCTGCTGACAGGGTTCTCATCGACACAAGCCAGACTGTGGCTAACAGGAAGCGTTTGTCTCAATCAGCAGGTTGCTTGGATGAATTCTGGGAGTTCAGCCTTGCCCGCATAGCATTCTTAGTTCCCACACCTCCTTCCTCCCTCCCCCCTACTCGGTGACCCTCCACGCCAGGAACAAAACCCTGGGAATGTGAGCTATGCCGAGCTGCAGCTCCGAGACACCTGTTCAGACAACCAACACAGGGCAAACCCTCCTACGCTGGGGCCGGGTCTGGGCCGTCGCATCCGACCCCACCCTGACCTCAGCTGCCTCCATATACACCCAACATACGTATCAACAAATAAAGATTTGTTTTAGGTCAGGAGCGTTCACACAGGCCAGTCAAGCCAAGATGACTTCCAGGTGGTAAACTTCATCAACTCTTGTTAACACTTGAAACTGTCAGAGTCTGTAACCTCAATGACTTTGTAAAACAGGACATAATGAAGCCATCACATACTTGTCATTATGCGAAGGCTGTTGACCTAGTACAAGTGTAAGATGGAGTAATGACCTGGACTAAAATACTTCAAATCAAAGTCTCCTGGGAAAGTCTCCCTGCCCATTCAGAGTGGGAACTAAAGGGCTCCCACCTTTTTAAGGCAGGATTTAAAAGAAGAACTAGGCTATTCCCTGTGAGAGTAACAAAGCTGGCCAGAACTGCAAATAAACCTCTGAGGTTTCGGAGTTTACATAGAGATATGCCAGCTCTCTAGAGATTCTCCTCTGTGACATTCAAACACAAGGAAAAGAAGGTCATCCTCTTACCACGTTTCTCTTCTCTCACTTCCAGAGCACAAGTGTTGATGAGGAAACCAAAGAGGAATGACACGATGCAAATAATGTACCTGAACAGTATTAAACAAAGCATCTCAAATGAACATTCTGACAAAAAGCAATTGATAGATGTGACATCTGGTTATGAAGGAAGGGTGTTGGACAAAAACATGTGGTTTCCTGCATCGTCAAGTAAGCAAACAAATGGCCAAGCTGGGATGTCATGGAAGTTGGCCAAGTGCTGAGTCTCCCAATGGGCTGCCAGCTCAGAGGCTTGGCGCTGTCAGCCAGTGACAAGCTCCGTGTCACCACACTTGACTTTGCAGGGCACAAGGGCTCTGTATTCCCCTCCGGCAGCGCAACATGGCTCACTGTACTTCCTGTATAGTGGAGGGACTTGGCGGTGTGGGTGTGTTTATTCCTCCTCTTTTGTGGAAGTTGAGGGTTTTGTCACGAGGAAATTCTGTCGTTATGGTTCTGACAAACTGCATGTCATCATACCTAGACTAATATTACATTTGTGTTCAAGTCCGAGTCGTCGTTTGTAGCTGTTGTACTCTCACTGCCGCCGCGTCGCCGCACCGTTTCCAATATAATGTGTACTTAGCATTAAAGCTGCGTTCACGTTCCCGTGGATAGATATCAGGTGAATTCTCGCTGACAATTTACGCACTTAATTAATGAACACACATTTTAGCGTGCATAAATGAGTGGGGACATGTGGGGCAGCGTATTCTGTTCATGAAAACTGGTTTGGCGTGAATACTTTGTACTACAGTGGTGGTCGCCCGTAAGGAAGCTAACTTCTTAGTTAGTAACACCAGTCAACGTTAGGATACTTTATGACTGACGTTAAGTTTGTAATATTAGGCTACTCTATAATTTACTTAATTGTTAGTTTTACAGCTCTGTAAATTACTCGAAACTGTTCATTCGAGAAATCCCAACACAACCGCAGTTTTGTTTCTATTGGCTTGACAATTGTGAACAAGTTTTTTTAGCCAGATGAAATATGTTGGTACTCACTTTGCATCTGAGGTCGGCGTTGAATGGTGTCTCGCTGGTCACCGTGTATTCCAAAGGTTCTTCAGACGACAAAACTTTTCAGTTTCCACTCTTGATAACGTGATTTGTTCCTTAGAAACCTCCTTATCTCATCCCCGCTCTCAGCGGCTATGTACCGAACACAACCTTTCAAAATGTTACGCCTCGCTGTGCCACTCTACAAGACAGAGAAAGTAGTCTATCAAGGAGCTGATCTGGAAACAGTTTCTGCTCATTTGACGTGCCTATGTGAACGTACAAAACTGTTCTGAGATCTGTACGGGACAGGGTGTCGCCACAGTGGCCGCCCAGTCTGTTTGTTCATTGGTCAGTTTGCCATTAAGACGCGCAGAGTGGCTAGGATCTTTGTTTTTATTGGTTTAACACATTGTCAATCACAAAGCAACGCCTTCGGCGTAAATCCGCCTCGCTGCCCACAAAAGAAAACAGAACAATTGCGCTTGGACAACGTAATTCTTGAATAGATTTGGACCATTTGTAGATACCTATATCAATAATTATTATAAATATTAAACGTCTTAGTTATATATCTGTTATCTGCTTGTCACTTGTCAGTTCATTGACATCTATAAATTATTTAAGAGTTTATTGCACTCATGTATTTTTAGAACTTCATATTTTCTCTTTGCACCTATTCATTTGCCAACAGAACTTGCACATAGAGACACAGATTCACATAGTCCCCCAAGTTTATATGTATTGTGTTGTATATTTTCGTAATTCTGTTATTGCCTGTTGTCTTGTTTTGGTCGCAAATTAACTTGTTAATCTTGAACCGGAATTTTATTTTGATATCATATTTTAATGTGATTTGAAATGTAGCCTAAGCAGTGAGGCGTTTCAAAATATAAAAGTAGTTTCATTACTCCCCCTACAGGCCATGTTATGAAAGACAGCAACAAGTATTCAGGAACCCCATGCTGGAGAGTTTTAAGTTGATCTTGCCTCAAGGTTTTTTGTAAAATAAATAAATAAATAGATCAACTTAGTCACATTGTGGGTGTGTGTCTCTGTGTGTGCGATCACTGATTACAATCTAAATCTAGTTTGACCCACAAAGTTTTGAACATCTAAAAACAGATAAGACTGACATGTGACATACTTTATTAAACTGTATTAAATAATACACGCTCAAGAACTCTGTGTGTGTGGTTTGCGTGTGAACAAGTTCCAGAAATGTGTTAACAATAGAAGCATCCCCCTTTGTGCCCCCTTGTCCCCACATTAAAATAGGTTGTGTGCCAAAACGCTGAACCATGGCTTCTTTTGTCCTCAGCCCGGGATATGATGTGGGATTTATTGTCTGGGAACAATGGAACCCTGCAGTCCTCTTCTGACGGCTACTCACTCTGAACCATTAATACAACCTGGTAAAAGCCACAAAATGTGCTGCTTTGCATGCACCCACTGTATCAGTTTTCAAAGGCCTATGTGTAGACTTCTAAGAGATCATAATTCTACTGTTATGCTCCATAGGGGACTTGTTAGTTGTGAAATGCAATACTGTCTCATAGATGGTGGTGTTTCTTATGTATTTAGCCTATATTATATTCATACTGTATCCCCTTATAACGTTTAATATTGCTGTAGTGCAAATAGTTAGTTAAGACAGTAAATACTAAAAAATCTGGCTTGATAGTAATCTGTGAATCATTTCTATATCTAGATACTAGCTACATTTAAATTAGAAATTATTAGAGAAAAATAAATGAGCTATGAGTAGGATTTTTTGCTTTCGTGTCGTGATCTTCAGATACAGCACTGACCGCAATGTCACAGGACAACCACTAGATGGCAGGAGAGACCAGGACACTGAATGCTGTAGCTCCAGAAAGGCCTAAGAAACCTTACGATAAATACAGCAACTACTGGCCAAAGAGCTGTCTGAAAAATGTATTAGAAACGTTGAAAATGCACACGTGGATGTAATATGACAATACGTCGCACGTACATGCAAATATCAAAGGGTTCACAAGTTTTTATTCCACCCGTGTCTAGCCACTTTGTGTCCCGGATGTTGCCATCGGAAGGGGGAGGTGGAGTATGAGTCAGGGTTGCCAGATCTGCACAATACTCACCTTTGTCAATTGTTTTGATGGGTGTATTTAAAATATGCTATTTTGTATAATTGCTGCTAGCAAAAATAGGGGAATAATCCTGTTTTGTGAGCATAATATAGGTGTTTGATACTTAATTCTATGGAATACTCTGGACAGTTTGAAAATCTGCTCATACTTTACTACAACAGCTAAATGAAAACAATATACCACATTTATAGATTCGCCATATATGTGTATACACATACAAACCAACACACACTATTAATAACATGCCATGGTGCTGTTACTAATGTGACTATCGGAGTTTTTCCAGCTGTCGTACAGTGCCAGACTTCATATGAGGTTTCCCATACTGGTGACTGTTTCATACCTGGCAACCCAGCGCGCAGCTCCACTGCTACGTTTTCTTGGTAGATAGAGACACGGCTGAGTGTCGGAGTGGGAGATGGACTGAGTGAGGGCGCTCTTTCGACCAGTGAAGCCGATAGCATTGAAATACCCACAAGCTAGGCTGAAATAATTAACGAATTTCAGGTCGCTGAATCAACCAGAAAAATATAGTACCGTAATCAGTCTTTCACATCCCACTCCAATCACACTAACACGGCATTGATGGTAATGTATGCAAGGAAACAACCGAGACTCGGCGATGGGTAAACATCTTTTTAACGTTACTTATTCAGATTTTCCCGTTCCTCGTAGCTACGCTTTGACAATCCGCCATTTTTATTGAAACCAAAATAAGTGTCTGGAAACTTGCACGTTCAGCTGTTGCAGCACTTTCAACTATTTGCCTACGTTGACATTTAAGCCTTCATATTCACAACTGTTTTCTTTATATTTGCAGGTGCGACCGAAGAGATTCTCAGCCCTATCAGGTACTTGTTAGCTAACCGTAGCCAGTTAGCTTGCTAGCAGCAAATAAGATTAAAATGGACACTCTAGTTCAGGCTTCTGGAGAGCACAACAGGCCCCAGTCAGTGCGGAAAATAAAGTGAAAAGTAAACGGTTATGTGGAAAATAGCATTCAGAGCTCTGTAAAGATTGGCTAACATGAACAGTGGCTACTAAAGAGAATATTAATTGACTGAATTCGTCGAATTCAGCCGTTTTGGAAAAGGTACTGACGACTTTTATTGCAGCTTACAGCTAATGATAGCCTATTAGCGTTAGCTTGCTTGCTAGCCAGTCCGATTAGGGCCTGACCGCAATCTGTCATTTTAGGGATATAGCTAGCTATGCCCTCAAAACATCAAAGTGGTCGATACATTTATTGTTCGCCAGTATATATGTTTCAAAATATACCTTTTAACCAATAAAGTAGGAGAGTATTCGTTGGAGTCTGAACATTTACTGTTTTCCAGGTCTGTATCAACCATATTGAAAAAAATGTATTTGTAAACATACATAAATATGTCGTTACCTAATTAGGAACAGCTGAGGTGATGTTTGGTCATCAGCATAGTTGTATGACAACGCTGCAGTAGGAAGATCTGACAGAGATTAATCTGTTACTGGCAAATCATAAATCAGTAGCTACACGCAAGGAGATTAGCTCAGCAAATTAACTTCTGAAATATTAAAGCCTTTGTACATTAGTAGTTTGACATGGTAGTACTTTGAATAGTCCAATAAAGTGGTAAATAGAAGGATGACACTAGGTTGAGAGGTCTGGTTATAAAAATGTGGTAACTGAATGAAAACAGTGCTAGATGCTAGGGTGTAGTGAGGTATGTGCTTTTTGTTTGCAGACTCTCAAATACTCGTCCAAGACCCATCCAGGAGGGGACCACCGACATGAAAAGATGCGCGCCGACTCAGATGTCACTCCTCCCTGCAAAATGCTCAGGAGGTCTGACAGCCCTGAAAACAAACACATCGACAGCACAGGGCACAGCAGAGGAAAGGCTGTCCACACACACCGGGCCAGAGACAGGGATGGAGGTGAGACACAGTCTCAGTTGGAATAAAACGTGTTTAGGTTAAAACAAACAACCATAGGCTATATATCATTGCTGTGACACAGCCACCAATGGGTTTTTTCCCCTACTGGATGAGGATAGTGTGCAATTTCTGTCTTTAACGGTGCAGAAAAATGTACAGCACTTTTTTTGCTTGAATTTATTAGTAGTAGGTTTTTCATCACTTGTAGTTTTGGAGCAGAGAAGAGTGCAGTAGATGCTGTGAAGTACATATCTATCAACTTTGTGTTTTTATTGTGTTTTTCTTAAATTTGAAGAGGTGATTAAATGTCAAATGTAATCAGCTGATTAGATATACATTGAGCTTTGTTGTGAACTCATTTTAGTTTTGTCGCTGTAGTGTAATGAAAAGTAAAACCACATGCATTTTTGAAGTATTCTATTGTTGAACTTTTCTTGTTAGGCAGTTATATCTTGTCTTACTTTGTCTGAGTTTGCTGAGTAGCCTACCAATTTCACTGATACTACTGCCAGAAGATGTTAGAAGTACGTTTTTTCCCCAGGGACCAAATATTTTTAGCTCTGATTTAGGGATGTAGAAAAGTGAAAACTCATAAATCTTGTCATTTTCTCTTGTGTTTCCTCTTTGAAGATAATCTAAACATAGTAAAACCAAATTTTCCTGCATTTTACAAAATCGGATTCATTGGCGGTCAGTCGGAGTGTTTTCCCCTCGGTTCTGTTTCTTTTTACACAGAAATATCCAAGCGAACCAAAATGTATTGCGACAAAGCATTTGAGAATGTTCACCAATGTTCCAATGATTGGTAAGATGTATTTGGGCCAGAAGCAACAAATGAATACAGGGAGAAGGTTCTGTGTTCTTGACTAGTCTATATTTCTGTTAGAGAACCATTGCTATGCAGTTGGAGCAAGGGATTTGGTGTTTGCTCATATGCGTGGTAATTACCTGGAGACTATACCAGGCAAAGCAGAATTCCAAATGCACAAATGCAGAGGGCACGTCTTCAAAATACTATACTGCTTTACACTTTTCAAAGAAGACGTGCTGCCTTCAGACGACTGAGCAGATCGATGAGCATCCGGCAACAGGAGCCGTTTAGCTCAAACTTTATATCTGGTAGTTCGGTCAGACCGAGGTCAGATCATGTTCCCACCACAGATGAACCACTCCAGAGTTCGTTTGGGGGTCTTGGTGTGGTTGTTTTGGTCCACACCCAAGTGCGATTAGTTGTGTTCACATATCAAAATGAATTGCACTAAGGGGGTCAACGAGCCAGAGTGTGACTTGCCTGGACTAAAAAGTGCAGGTGTGAAAACAGTTTTACATAAGAGCACTGAGTTAAGCTGCTTGAAATGTGTTTGAAGTATTTTGTTTTGGCATTTTTGCAAAGTGATACATTAATGAAACTACTAAGTATGGTTCAGTTCAGTAACAGTTTCTCTGAGGGAAAAGGGTTTTAGTAAATAGTTTAAAAACATGATTGATGTAGTCTGTATTTTGCAGTATGTATTTTTTTTCCAGGTTAAGTACAGCTTATTAAACACAGATAGAGGGGCTTCATAGTTTAAAGAGAGGCCTGACAATGATGTAGACAGTGGGCTGGGTTTCCTTGCTTTTCCAGAGATGAAAGTATAGTGACCATGTGTTTGAGGAACACAAATGAGCCCAATGGAACCCATTTACAGTATGTTGGAATATGTGACAATGATTTAGTATCCCAGGTTGAACCAAGTATTATTTGTTCTCACTCACAAATGCTGTGCAACAGCAAATCATATTGATGCAAGAGCTTTCAATATTTTGTAGTTTTTGCATTGTAACTGTTATAATCAAGATGGTTACCTGAATATTTCTGGGTTAACACAACGTTCAGGGAAGTTTCTAAAATATTGTCATCATATTACAGATAAGAGGTAGAAATGATTCAAGTAGGGATAATTGTCAAAAACCCATTAAATAAACAAAAAGAAAACCATGCACTAGAGTTGTGAGCAATTTAAAAATTAAACATTCTTCAGTATTTATATTTTTACCTTTGTTTTCAGCGATCTTTGCAGAAGTGGCTAACCCACAGACTGCTTTACCATTACCTTGATTTAACGTGAACTTATCTCACAAATGGATGACAAAGCACTGGGAGGTGACAAGTACATTAACTTTTTAAGAATGGTGTCCCAGACTCTGTACTGCATTACTGCACAAACATGTTGGATTTGCATGAAATTATCATCATGTAGTGTTTAATATGTAGTATGTAGATGGTAGATATACATTTTATGTACTGTTACAGATTATAAATGACAGTATTTCCTTGAACACTTTCTCAACATGAAATGCTCTTATCCACCAAGAGCCGCAGGCCTGAGGTCTGGTACACTGGCAAATAAATGAGGCTCCGTTAGCATCGCTTGCTGACAGACATAGACATATTGTTAATTAAAACTGCTGGCTTTTGTTTGTTTATATTGTGTACACTCGAGGGTCACTCGTAACTCTGTGTGGTTCCAGTGTTTTCAAATGGTGTGCACTGTAGCGCTTCTGGCAGCTGACATAGAGCAACACAAAGGATGAATGAAACGCATCCAAGAGGGCATGCAAGGGGAAAATATATCCATTTCTTATAATGAACACAACTATTTTTGCACGCTTCTAATCACTTGTAGATAGTTACTCAGTCAATATACCTACCAAGTGTAATAAAAATTGATGTATCATTTATGAGTTATGCTGGTCACACACAAACAGACAAGCAATGACAGTACGCTGCTTTGCCTGTAGCTCAGGGAAAAAACGGAGCAGGCTTTATATACAGGGGCTGATACTCATCAAAGTGGGTTTGGCCTCAGCAGTTTGGCTCAGAACAGCCATCATAATTTTCTCATAAAATAAAATTGATAATGGGGCTGGGCAATCTGGCCAGAAATATTATATAGCAATCTTGTGAGGTACAATCACAATACACAATCTGAATGTGTATCATACTTTTCCACACCTCCTTTAAAATGCAGGCTTGTTACAACCAAATAATTACTACTTGACTAAAAACAAAACATTTTTACATCATATTTTCTAAATATTTAATATTTAGACAATACCTAGAAGAACCCCAAAACAAATCTGCTCACTGATCAAGTAAACACAACGTCTGCATTTGCCTAACTGTGTGCCATACATCTGTGATACCTTGCAGTGTTTCCCATTATTTACCCAGATTGTGGAAGATTGCCACAGTCCAATTTGTCTCACCAGTTTCATAATGAACCAAAAACAATTTTTACACTCTTCATAATAACGTAAAGGATCTCTACCATTGTGTTTTGCACTCTTACTTGACAAAAGTATCTTTGTAACGGCAGACTTTGTTAGCAGTTCATAGTTACTGTAATTCTTCGCTTTCTGAAGTTGTGACAACTGTATTTCAGCAGCAGCAGAACAACATGTTATGCAAACTCCAGCAGGTTAAAGTGGACTAACCAAACACATACAGTGCTGACACATACTAAATAATCACTATAAACAGATTTAAATGAAATCGCTGGCCTAGCAACATTAATGCTACAAACAGCCCTTAAAGGGATAGTTTGGGGTTTTTAAAGTTGAGTTGTATGAGGTACCTATAGTCCGTTTATTCCCTGCAGTAGATGATGGTCAGCACCCCATTTTAGAGAGGTACACAGGAGAACTAGTACGACAACAAAGCAATGCACTGGTAGCAGGGCCAGGAGCAAAAATGGTATTTCATCTAGTGCACGTAATACACCTGTTATGGATAAAGTACATCATGCAACCCCACTTCGAAAAACCTGAACTAACATTTTAATGCAGTGCTCTGTGTAAAATTCCAGTGGCATCTACCCATTTAAAACGAATAATAGTTATTTTTATTTAATGACAAACACTGTAAAAAGCTAGGAATAAACTAAATTTGAAAATATTTTCATTGTTCAGTGGACAACAAAATCCTGCAGGTTAATCACAGCCAACAATTGTCATGTAGGCAATCACCACTGATTTATGTAATGCACTAGCATGCCCTGTGTTGTAAATGTTAATGTCTTTGTTGTAAAAGGACATTAAATAATTTAAAGCCAAGTGTGGAATGATGCTTATTCCGGTGCTCCTCCTCCTGCGTACGAGGACACCTTCTCACTAGAGACCTTTTATTCAAGTGTGCCTTCCTTCCTGACATATAATTAAATCTGTACAGCAATTTAAAAAATGTTACAAATGCCAAAATATCCTGAAGTGCTTACACTAAAAGCATGTAATAATTGTTGAGCAGAGATGTGAAGATTGGATGCAGAAGCAGGTTCTGTCTTGCCATCACAGTGCTGCACTGGTTCTGTTTGCTGTAGTTATGCTGGCCATGTTGTTCAGTGCAAGAAGGCAAGGGAATGTATGGACTCCAGTTTCTATGATGCTTTACTAGACAAACTTGTATAACCAAAGTCTTATTGCTGGTACATGAATAGACACGTTGAGAATCTAACTTAATGGTTAAGCTTCAGGTTTTCTTGAAAAATGAAATAGTAATGAACTGTAGCATTGTTTCCCACTTCAGCAATAGTGCAGGATGCACATTGCAAACATATTGCATGTCGCCATGTAAGTATTAGGCTATACCGCCTGTAGCCTAACCTTAAACTAATGGTGAATAGTAAATCTGATTTGAGTTCACTGACAGAGCCTCTGCTCCTTCACTTGAGCTGAATCTAACCATTTATGTTAATGCTGCTTGAAAGTGGTCACCTTTTTAAATACTGCAAACCTTTATCGGCATTTTTTTTATCCATCTATCATGTTGACTCAACATGCTTCCATGACTCTCCGAAGAATTGCTGCCATAATTAACTGTTCAGCATGACTCCATTATGTGCTTATGGAGAACAACAATAACCTGATTTGCTGGGGGCGAAAGGGTAAGAGTTCACTTAGTTCAAGTGCAGTACGAAAGCCCCTGATTGCTGTACAAAGCAAATCCTTTTACACTGAAGCCTGGTATATGGTGCATGCATCAGTGGCCAAATAGAGATACCTATGGAGTACCTTTTTATTTGTGGATCATTTTGATATCTCCCATTAAGCACTATAACAACACAAGAGGCAGTTACATACTTCCTGATGTGGCTTTAATGTAAGTGTTTTTTGTTACTGTGTTTACAGTCTGTTAATCACTTTGTGACACTGTAACTGTGGCAAGGTCCACCTTGTTTCTTTACTAAATGTGATACTGTTTAGTGGAGGTGGACATAAGTTCTGTCACATACTGTGAGAAAAGAGAAGCAGAAGGCTTGCAAGGAAATGGCTTGGAGGAATACCATGTGTTATAGATAGGGATGCACTGATCTATGGACTGAGCATTGGTATCAGCTGATATTTGCCCGTTCAGCAATAAGATGACATACAGACTCATTGTGTGATGGCTGTATAGTTGAGCCTCAGCATCTGACTGCAGCCACATTAGTTGATGATTAATTGTCATACAGATCATTGGGATGAACAGTTTTGTTTTTTTTCTGGTCATTTTATGCCACTAGTGTAGTATAAGCCTAACATTAGTTTATTTATACACATACAGAACACCTAATCAAGAGCAAATTATTGTCATTTTCAACACTGGAAGACATAAATATAATTGCATTTCTCTCTACCTTTTAGGCTTTGTAAACAAAAATATCACAGGGTAGAATGGACATAAAAAAACAAACCTACTATTACTGAAATATACAACAAATGACTGTTAAAGACGGGTACCAACAGAAATGAAGTGCCTTGAGATGAAGGGGGCGCAGCAAGATGATATCATTAAAAGCACACCAATTAGATCCCAAATGGTGGAGAATGTTGATGCAAATAGTGATGAAATATGACCTTTGAGTTGCCTGTGTCATCCGGCTGCTTTTATACAGCTTAATTATGCTAAATAAATTTGGTTAGCTCAAATAATTGTGATGAGGCGATTATGTAATAATTTTAACAGGCCTACCAAGTAGTTAAAATGTCTTGCATAAATCTCCAGTGAAGATGGTTAATTTAAATCTAGGTCTTTGAAACTGTGAGTTTCAGTCTGCTAGAGGTTAGTGACAAAACATCAAATGGAAACAAATGGCATATTGGCATCAGCCCATAATTTCAAGATTGGTGCAACCCTCGTTATTGAGATGCTTAAGATAGAAAAAGAAGCAACTCATGCTGCATTATGGTTTCTTGTGGTACTTCTATTGCCATTGTAGTTTGTTGTGTATTTTTTTCTCAATGTTGAAGGAAAAGTGACAATACTTGTACTACACAGTATGTCTAAAAAATCAAGGAAATCAATGTCCTTTTTTTTTTTTTTAAATTACCTTCTTGCTTTAATCTCTGAGTTAACAGTCAATGTAGCAGGGTTTTCACTTTTACTATATGTCTATAAACTTGATGTATTACTGCTATTGTCTCTCACTATTGGTATCTGTGTCTCTTTGTGTTGTGTTGCAGGGACCAGTTATTCTCCACCAGAAAATTCTCACAACCACAGTTCCCTTCATAGCACCAACTCACATACTAACCCCAGCAAGACCTCAGACACAGTAAGTCCTCCTCCTCAGCATTGTGGCAGATACTTGACTAAATGTCACATTTCTAGTGCAGTATGTGCATTTCTTTATCAGTGGCTACTATCCAGTAGTTTGACACCACGTGTAGTATTTATTTTGGGGATCGTTATGTCATCTTGATTAAAACAATACAACTGAATGTTACTTTGCATCAGTACAATGCACATTGATTGTTATGCGGTAATGAAAAGGTTGGGTTACAGAACACATCACACCAGAGTGGTTCTTTTTGGTAGCCAACCATATCTCAGTAATCTTCAGCTGTCTCTGAAATTATCCTTTCCTCCCACTTAAAAATCTTCTCTGAAAAACCGCCCTGATATGGGTATCTGCCCTCACTACCAATACCTATTGTACATTTCAAATGGTATTGCAAGCTCTTGCATCAGACCCTCTCTCCACACACACTCACACACGGTTGCATTGTGTCTGGTGGCCTTGCGTTCCTAAACATTTGCTCCTCTCCCCAGCCTTACGAACCTGGTGACGACTGGTCAGAGCACATCAGCTCCTCTGGAAAGAAATACTATTACAATTGCAGGACAGAGGTGTCCCAGTGGGAGAAGCCTAAAGAGTGGCTGGAGAGGTAGCGATAATCCCCTTACCCAGTCTGCTCTATGATTGAAACATCGTTTTAATGTGACATAAAGGTTGGATAAACAGCTGATTGTATTGTGCACATGTTTTTGTTTGTTTGACAGAGAACAGAGACAAAAAGAGGCAACAAAGACTGCAGTTGTCAACAGTTTCCCCAAAGACAGGGACTACAGACGGGAGGCAATGCAGGCGACGGCAGCCCCTAGCTTTGGAGCTAGTAAGTGTAATCCTGTATATCACTGTACACAGATGCTCTGTTTACATGTAGGTTTTTTGACTTCATATGAGGGATGAGCACTTTCTATCATGTGATTGTTTTTATACAAAGCTGCCTCAAAGCCATACACTTGTTGTTAGTGGTTAGTCAATGATGACTGTTGTTGAGCTGACCTTTGGCTGATGAGTGCTAAAGAACTGCTTACCAAAAGACTGAGACTACAACTGGCTGAAAGATGCATGCTCATGGGGTGTAAATATACTGTGGATGTGCACTGAAAGGAATCCAGTGACTGGAATGACTGATTAGATCACTTTGACTGAATCATTTACAATTTCTTGATAGACTTGAATTTGGCTACCTACGACTTGTTTGATGTTTCAAATTCGGGTTTTCCGCTTTTTTGTGGATCTGTAACCTAATGTACTGGGTTCACCCATGGCCCATGCCCTACCTTTCCAATTTCATGATCTTAGATCATGATCAATCCTAATTTGGCATATGATTGATTTTTCTTTTCAGAGGGGTTGTACAGATCATATCATTAAAATCTATAAATAACAGCATTGTCAAAACCTTCCTGCTAATGTTTGTTTTAAACATTATGCACTATGAGTTTGTAGCATTAATGTCACTAGGCTATTTGGTTTATTTTAATTCCATTTATAGCGATACTTGAGTGTCTGTGACACACTTAAGTGTTTGGTTGTAGTCCGCTTTAACTTTGGAGAGTTTGTGGAACATGCTGTTATGCTACTTCTGAAGAAATAATGACAACTTCAGAAGACTTACCTTAAGTCCATTATCTGCAGATGCTTTAGACTTCTGTTAGAGTGTACAAATATATTTGATTCATTATGATTCATGGGACAAAGTAGGGCCACAAACTAGGTAATCAATGGAAACACTGCAGTTTTAAAGATGCATGTACTGTTAGGAGGATGTGGACTAATGTTTACTTCATTTGAATATTGTCAAAATATTGTAATAATGTTGGTCCAAAATTATGCTAAATGCAAGGTTTCTAGTCGAATGACAACAACAGATAGCCATCACACACAGCCTACGTCCTCTAGACACCAAAGGAAACTGGCTGTAGCTAGTTGTAGCTCACTTACATTTTGTAAGAGGTGAAAAAGTTATGACTCGGATAGTGATTCTACCTCAAAAGTTCATCATATGATCTTTTAGCCATATCACAGATTACTTCCAAGTTGCATAAAATCTACGCTGTGGTTTTTGCGTAATCAGACAGACACAAGTGATCTCTGCCTTACTTGGTGGAGGTAATAATGTGGGATATAATGCAATTCATTTTCAGTTGCATTTTATTTGTACAAAAACTCTGTTGAGTAACCAGTACTTTATTTTGAGATTTTATTGAGTAAAAGTGAAAGAAGGTCCTGTAACCTGGTACAGTTTTGGAGAAAATAGAAAAGTTCAATAGTCAGTGTTATGAAAAGACAGTTGAATTTCCAATTAAAGAACGGTTACAACTATGTTTGTCTATGCTCTGTTATAGTTCTTACAAAGAAAAAAATCAGACACATCCTAAATTACTGACTATTGAACTTGAGAGATCAGACTTCAGTGGAATTGTCCAATAAAATTGCATCTCTACTTCTGTTTTTATTTATCTAATTCAATGAATTGGCACATCAGCCGATAAGCTCAGAGCTTATTTGAAACTAAAACTGAAATGTGGTTGTGTTAAAATTCAGGTCATCAAACTTTAATATGGAGCCACCTTTCACCTAAATTTCACTTCATTGTTCCAAGCTTCGCTGACTCCTGCTGTCTGCAGGGTTTGAAGCTGATTGGTCTTCATCCACTTTTTATTGAAATTTTGCCTTATTTCCTCTTCTGAGTTTTCCCTCTGTCCACACAAATAGCATCATACATTTGCCTGGCAAAGTGTTTCTGACAGACCACTTTTTGTGCTCTAAAAGAAAAAAGAAATACTTGTTAGCTGTGGTATGACCATTTCATACAGGTCAGCAGTCTTAAGATCTGTTGTTAGTTTTAGTTGCTCGCAAACTTATTGTAGTGATGTGTAATGCGGACACTGTTTTGTCATGACACCAGACAGAATGTTCTAAAAGACCAGTCGGTATTGTTCCACACAGCTATTTTAAAGACTATTTTAAGGCATGTTCAGATAATACATTATATTGTCATGTGATCACACCTTTCCTTTCCTTTCCTTTCCTCGTTGGGAGGAAAGGACAGGACCAAACAAAGCTTAATGGCAATACTGTCAGAACATGAGGGAGCAGCAGTGAGACACATCAAGTATCACAGCATACCGAGTGCTGCAGTGCGTGT
Organism: Coranthus polyacanthus; assembly: GCA_037367275.1. Lineage (NCBI taxonomy): Eukaryota > Metazoa > Chordata > Actinopteri > Kurtiformes > Apogonidae > Coranthus > Coranthus polyacanthus. The sequence continues at coordinate 7,172,787 of JAPQRN010000014.1, forward strand.
GTTCAGTGTGCACATAGAAACAATGTGTCTGCATTGGGAGCCAGATGTACTATCGCCAGAGTGTCAGGAGTCATTTGTTAATATAATGGTGGAAATTCAAAATGAGCTACAGTTTTTCACAAAATGAATGTGTCAGCTCTTTGGAAGCATAGCAAAGTTCAGAATTTAGTTCCATCAGCTGAGTTGAATGGAGTTCAACTTCACCCTGCAGCAGTAAAGGAGTCTCTTCAGACCACAGTCTGGGGGCTGAAGCTGCTCAGTTCAGATGCAGCAGTTACTCAAGTCTGTGTAAATTCTTAGAAAACAACTGGATGTGTACATTGGAGATGTACATAAATACTACTCGCCATCATTATTTCATGTTTTGTTTTTGTTGATCAGTTGAAATAACTGATGGAAGTGTGCGCATAGTACTCTATTGAATACAGAGTCATGCACACACACCTGTTGCCCATTAAACAACATGTTGATTATGTTCATCAACTATGGGAAATGCCAAAGGGTTGGAATATTTCCAGTAAATTTCCAGAAACCTTCCATGGAAAGTTAAGCTGGGGAATTTTGGAAATATTCCAAATTGGAAACTTTCTATGGGAATTATTGGGAATTTATGGGGATTAAATGGAAATTGGGGATAATTTAAACAAACGTGGCATTTTTCTGTAGAATAAAATAACAAACAAGCTTGTAAAAACACTAATGCAATGGCATGAACAGAAATATAGTTGGCTAAACAACTCGAATGGTCTTCAGAATATTTTACAATTAATGTATAAATTCTTGTATGGTTACAGAAAACCGTCTTGCAGGAGTCAGAAGAAACAGCATCACATTTGAGGTAGCTACAATAAGCTAGCCTCTTAAATGGTAAATGAATTGAAAAATAGCTTACATTTAGCACCTAACTTACCAGCTAGCTAGCTACTGTATGAATACATTTGTATTTAATTTTTGCAAGTTAAACAGTAATACCATTATAGATCAAATATATTTACCCCATAATATTATAAAAATTTACTTGACTTTATATAATCTACAGGCTGAACTGTGTGGCTTCAATAATCTTGTGCTTTGGGCTCAGAAGTGTGGCCTCCAGGGTTTAAGCAATCATCTGTGCATGTGATGGAGGCGTGCACAGTACATGCAGGGGGCGTGGCCTCAATAGCCCTGCAGTAAGCAGTGCTGTGTGCATGTGATTAAGGAATGTACTTGCATTAAACCTGGTTGTTTTAGCCAAGATTATGCTGCAATATATATTTCCCCAACTATATTTAAGTTCCCTGTTGAAGGCCAACCTTCAATTTTGTAAATTTCTTTTTTATTCCCATAAATTCTTGTTAATTCCCATGGAAAGTTTCCAACTTTGAACATTTTGAAACCCTAGAAATGGTGCAATTAATCATGACATTGGGTTTATGTGATACCCAACCTAAAGTGCTCTGTTCCTTCACTGAAAACACTCACAACAGTAGGCACCTAATATCAAAGAATTAGTTTATGTAATTTACCCAAGGCTGCTACATGGCAGTTTATGGCAAAATCTGGCACATCATTTTCACACAGTGGCACGCTTCTGTGAAGTAAAATAATCTGCACATTCTGGAATGTACCTTTTTAAGCTACTTTTAGATGTTTTGAACATACAGCATGTACCATGCAGCAAAAGTTTGCTATATAGGCAGGTAGTACATAATGACAAAATACTGCATGTCAGGACACAAAGGAACCCTCAATTCAGTTGTTTTGGAAAGCTGATGTAATTATGTAAAGCTTCTCTTACTATCCAGCACAACACATTGGCCCAGTTCAGACCTGGCTTTAACATACATTTTCCATGATCTAATCTGCATTAGTTGACCTTGTGAATTAATCAATACCTTAAATATCAGTATGTCAACCTGCTGTGATTTTGGGTGGCTCAACAGCACGATATGTAGTATTAACGCATGGGATATATTGTGGCAGGGAGCTGTAATCTAATTTGTCCCATCACTGGTGATGGGTATCATTAATTTTTTAATGGTACTGTTACTTTTTTTCTGATACTGCTTATCTGTCTGGTACTTTAAAGTTATCTGTTCTTTTTGTTGGATTAGGGTTACAGTTCAAATTGAGAACAGAATTAATTGCTTTGGTTTGTATGTAATGTACACTTACCGGCCACTTTATTATGGACACCTTGTTAGTACCAGGTTGGACCCCTTCAGAACTGCCTTAATTCTTCGTGGCATAGATTGAACAAGGTGCTGGAAAATTTCCTCAGAAGTTTTGGTCCATATTGACATGATAGCATCACACAGTTGCTGCAGATTTGTTGGCTGCACATCCATGATGTCAATCTCTCGATCCACTGCATCCCAAAGGTGCTCTACTGGATTGAGATCTGATGATTGTTGAGGCTGTTTGAGTACAGTGAACTCATTGTCATGTTCAAGAAGCCAGCTTGAGATGATGTGAGCTTTGTGACATGGTGTGTTACAATGCTGGAAGTGACCATCAAAACATGGTACACTGTGGTCATAAAGGATTGGACATGGTCAGCAACAATACTCCGGTAGGCTGTGGCAGATCATTCTCTGTAAGCCCTAGAGATGGTTATGCGTAAAAAAATCCCAGTAGATCGGCAGTTTCTGAAATACTCAGACCGGCCCATCTGACACCAACAACCATGTCACCTTCAAAGTCACTTAAATCACCTTTCTTCCCTGTTCTGAGGCTCAGTTTGAACTTCAGCAGATCATCCTGACCATGTCTACATGTCTAAATGCATTGGGCTGCTGCCATGTGATTGGCCTGTTAGATATTTGCATTAATGAGCAGTTGAACAGGTGGATCTAATAAAGTGACCGGTGAGTGCATCTTTGGTATATGCAACTCAGACAACCTCTCAATGTGCTCGGCTCTCAGTGCATCTTAAGTGCATTCACACTTGGCATTAGAACTGTCCACTTATAACATATTTTAATACCAAGTCTGAACAGGGCCTTTGTGCATGTGCTTCACAGTAATGCATTTTCACACGAAGGTTGGGGTAGACTTTGAGCTGGAATTTTCTCCATGTATTGAAGGCTAGTGCTAAAGAGACAACACTGTTTTAGTGAACCCGTTTCCAATAATGCAGTAGAAACTATGTGCTGAATCTATTAGTTGTTGCGGACATCATAGTTTCTCCCTTCGGGTGAGGATGTGGTAACAATGTAACTGAAGCTCATGTGAAGCTTGCCAGTGATTGTTCACAGGCGGTTCAGTTTATTTCATGTAACAGAAACATCACTGGTTTTTCCTTCAGGTGCTTTTTGAACAATATTCATACTGTCCTTTTAACACTTTTTAAAACTAATAAGTACAAGTTTTAAGTCATTTTGAGCAATGTCATGTCAAAACATATGAAAGATGGTGCAGTTAAGTACTGGTACTGTATGGTCACAATATGGTCCTCAGCTTAATGTCATTACTATGTGCTTACACCAGTTTCTGACTACTGTATACACCTATATACAGCTTTAGTGTTAGACACGGACATTTATCCGACAGTAGGACCTCAAATTAGTAACTTAAACTTTAGCTGATATGTAGCTTTAGAGATACTGATGATAACAATCAGGTCTTCATGTTCCCAAAGTTTCATGTCAGACCCTAAACCTACAAACTAAGTCCTCTTCAGGTTCAACTTGCTTTTCTTCCTTTAGGCCATTATAACTGGCACTAGTGTCACAGAGCGTCTCACAGTCGACGCAGTAGGGTGAGATTTTAGTAGGTGGGGTTTTAAGCAGGTTACAGTCTTTCATCCTCGCAGCATGAAGAAGGTCTTTTTTCTTCACTTTGTCAACTGTCCAACTAACACTAATCCACTATATGCTTCATTGACCACCACTGTTATCATCTGCCAGATATCTTGTTCTTTCTTATTAGTTGTGACATTGTTTGGACACTAAAATATGAATATACTTACTGTAATGTTGATTAATTTTTCTTTTTTCACAATCTGAGTAATTTCATTTTTGTTTCCTCAGCTGAACAGTCATTTTTAATCTCTTCTTTGGCTCCAGTAAATGTAATTTAGTAGCCATAACAATGTGTTAAGCTGGCAACTATCATTAATATAGTGTGTGTCAGTGTGGATGTGCATTGTCTGCACTGGGTGTCGCTGCATGTAGTTGTAGTTTTAGATGCTGCAACATATCACAAGGCTGGGTGTAGTCAGGCACTTCATAGGGCTTACACCAAACTTTTTACATTCAGCTGGTGAAACCAGCCCTAAAAGTTGGAGGTAATCTGAAATGCTGGTTGTATCCTGAAATGGAAAGTGTCAGAACTTCAGCAGGTTGGTCTCTTCTTGGAGATGCCCAAATTTAAATAACAGTAATTTCAGTCACAAATGCAGTGCTCTTGGTAGTTTGTTTAAATGAACGTGGAACCAAATCACAAAAGAAGCTGCCATCTTGTTTCGAAGTATTGATTGTGTGAAAATGCTTAATTTGGCGTTCCCCTTTCTGCCGTCTGCAGAGTTAGTCCAGGTGGAGAAGCCTACAGCAACCCTCGCCCAGTCCCAGTCTTCATCCTCAGGCTCAGGGAGCTTGAACCCCTCATCAGGGCCTCCTGGATCATCGGCCTCAACAGTCCCCGTGTCCCCAGTCTTGCAGTCCCCCGCTCCCCCACTACTCCAGGACCCCACCCTACTTCGCCAGCTTCTCCCAGCACTTCAGACCGCCCTGCAGCTCAACAATGCCAGTGTGGACATGGCAAAAATCAATGAAGGTAAGAAATATTTCTGTATGATCTACATAATGCCCATTAGGCTGGTGTCTGCATGTTTATAAGCACTAGTTGTGTGTAGATGCTTTTAAATTTGTGACTGTGCTGCCTCTGATCTGATTGCTCAGTGTCAGAGGCTTTGAAATGTCATAACTGAGACACGTGTGATAGCCAGCTGTTAGGCTGTACATGTTATTGAATCTTTACCTTACCTGACATCCCCGTAGGCTTATCCTGTTTGTATTGTCAAGTGACTGCTCTCACCAAGTATGCCTCAGATCACGCTGCTTTATTGTGAACCATGGGAATGACTGGCCTCACAAAGAATGTTGAACCATCACTAAGTGGAATATTTTGCACCTCATGCATCCTGACTGTTATACTGTGAATGCCACAGCTGCATGTGTTACTATATCATTAATGGTTACTGTACTGGCAGGCAAAGTTAATGACTCGTCATTACTAACATTTAGAATTTTGTACTGAGTCACATTTTAATGCATAGGTATTTGCTCATGTAAGATAGTTTTCTAAGGTTTAACCTACAGTAGACTGAGTTTAAGGTTACATTCAGACCAAACCTGGCTGTATGTTTAAAAAAAAAAAAAAAAAAGGCCAGCCCCTCAATTAAATTGATCATACATGCAGTGTGTTTATGGAGACGGAGGAATTTGGAGCAGGCAGCCAGTGCAGCCAAAATGGTCACCCCTGTGTGAGAATGCAGGCCAGAGCAAGAATGATGTTGAAAGCAAGTCAAGAAGTATGCCATACGACTGAACACAGAATTGCCTCTACACTTGGAATGTGATCCGACTTTCTGTGTAGGAGCCATGTGGACTGAGTGGCCACATTGGCTACATGCAGTTTTCAGAGGGCTCACTTGAGAATCCCAAAGATAAAGCCCGGTTTTCCAAGGATTCCAAATGGGAAAAGAAAGCTGGAATCAAATTTGTTGAGACCAAGACCAACCCTAACAAGTAATGACCCCCACAACACACTGAATGATCATCATGTAACATTCATGTAAGCAGTTTGATAACACCATTTATTTACACAATAAACATTCAGCCATTTGTACTTGAATGTCTAATATGGTATGAAAAATGTACAGAGACATCTGGAATTTGGGTCACCTATCTATACAAAAGAGAATCTCATTGCTGCTGTGATCTGCCCAGAGTTGTACAACCCTGCACTCCAGGAGTACGGGGGCAGAAATCATCAAACATTTTCCCAGCAGTGTATCAGCCAGCATTTGTTGTTTCTACTAGCTACTGTTAATTGGCAACACAGCTAAGCAAAACACAGTATTTCTTTGTGTAAACGTTTAGGCATCGACTAGTCTCACATAGACAGACCTATCTTCACACATCAGTAGTGGCATGCCAGCACTGGAGATAGGTCTGGCACTATCATCATATCATTTCATTCTGAAATAGGGATACAAAACTCACTGGGTTATTTGGCCAGTTTGTATTTCTTTAAACAAATCACACTTGTGTGGTGCTAAGCACAGGATGCAGCAACAGTGTCTGCAAAATAGTGTCAGGACAGAACTTGTTGTGGTGGAACATTTGCACGTGGAGAAGCGACCTGTGGTATTCAAATGTCAAAGGAAAATCCTGCATAAAGTTTTTGACAAAAAACTTGCCATTTTCAGTGTGTACTTGGGTCTCTGAGGTTGTCCTTCTTTCACATGGCAGGGGAGACTTTGAAAATGCTTACACACAGATAGCGGAAGGGAGGAGAATGCTGACTGTCAACCCCTAGTCTGGTTCACAGGATGTCCTCTGCTGGAATACTCATGCCGTGGGCGACTATTTCAAATATTGTTTTTTCAGCGCCGATACCAGTGGCAATTATTATAAACAAGGAGACCAGTAACTGATATTTGGTAGCAGTTTACATCTGCAGTAAAAATAAGGTTCTTGGTGTCAACTTTTAGAGTAACTAAGTCATGGTCGACTATCTATCCCTAAGATATGTCTCTATTATCTGTCTCACGTATAAGAACGTAACTGGTCAAAACAACATGAAATGCAGCCCTTCTGTTTTGTCTAAAGCATATGTTGCATTCTAGAGAAGTACCTCGTGCTTCATTGTTTCATTCCCTCATGTTTACACTCATGATAGGGTGTCACTCATTCAACCCCCTTTGAACCAGTACCAAAATGTCTACACCAAAGCAGACCAATGTAGGCACTATGTTTTATTGTTACTGACGGATTTGGTCTGAACGCAATCAAACAGCTGACACTGTTTGTGTGTCTAATGACTAAGTGCTCTGCAGCTATTGTAAGTAGTTGTACATATGTGATCATTATCACTTAATTAAAATCCAGTGCCATTGCAAGTGTTTTTATTAACAAATATGTGATTAAATGGCATATGGTATGTCTTTGGAAACAAATGCTCCACTTTATTGGCCAGAAAGTGTTGCATAATAATCATAAATGTTGTAAATTGACTTTGGTGCAGGGCAGAAAACTTGATTCATCTGTGCCAGTGTTAATGGTGTGTGTGTTTTCCCTCTAGTTCTCACAGCTGCCGTCACACAAGCTTCATTACAGTCAATGCTCCATAAGATCCTCACTGCTGGACCATCAGCGTTCAATATCACTACTATCCTTTCTCAAGCTGCTCAACTTTCCAACCAAGGTAAATGAACACATACAAACCTGTGCTAGTGCAGATGTACACCTCAGTTTTGTGTATGTGTGTGTGTGTAGTGACTACTTAAAATAATGAAACAAGCAGAACCCTTAAGGTTTTCGTTTTTTTCTTCATTCCAGACTTGAATTTATAATCTTTTCAGGCCGTCACTCGTGACGTTTCTCATATTTTGTTTTTCTGCACTGAACTTGTATTGATATTCTTCTTTTGTTGTGGTTCTCTAGCAGCTCAGCAATCGAACCAGTCACCAATGTCATTAACATCAGACGCGTCATCGCCCAGGTCGTACGTTTCTCCAAGGATCAGCACACCACAGACCAATGCTGGTCCTCTGAAACCCCTCCTCAGCACGCAGCCTGTCATCTCACAGCCAAAAGTAAGTACAAAAATTCAACAGTGTTCTCAAAGTATCCTGTTGCATGGGAGAAGTAGCTGGGATGTTTCCACTGGGGGAAAAAACTATCACCACGGACAAATAAAATCTGCAATACACATGTATGAACATGAAGCAAAACTGAAGCCTTTCTTATTTTTTTCAGGAAGGATCTGACTGATTTATTGAATGGATAACATTAAAAATCCATTCTATAAACAGGTTTTTCTGCAGATTTTCAAAGAGCTCGAGTGCTGTCTATGTTCCAGTGTTTACACTAAGTTTGTTGAAGACTTGAGGTCATAGATCTTCACACAAGATTTTTTTTTTTTTTCTAAAATAAATGTTTGTATATTTTTTTCACGTCCTTTTGGACCATTATTATTGCAAAAAAATTTAGAAAAGCTAGAACAGAAACATCATCCAAAAAGTTGAAGAATAACTGCTGAAGAAGTCCTCTGTGGACCATCTACAACCATTAGATCTACGAAAAGTCATGTAGTTAGTTTTGATGCTCTCAACATTGACTTTACTTTAATTTGACTTAGGTGGTGCCAGTAGTGGCTTCAGTGCTGGACCTAAGCCTTATAGTGGTAGGTATAGTGGTAAATGTTAAAACTACAAATCCTCATCCACACCTGTGGTCTTGCATCCTTTACAGTGAGATCTTGTTATATGCAGATGAAACTTTTCTAGCAGTGAGTTCCACTGCACTGCACTGATGACTGATTATATGTATAAAGGTCATACACTTGAGCACACTGCAGTGTCATATGGCAGGTGTTTTTATGCTTAGCTGACATCTACTAAACGCCAGAGAATAGAGTGATGGAAATTGTTTGCAAATGGTCACGTGCGTTTCATATTAAGAACAGTACTGTATTATAGAACATTGAATGGGGAAACCCCTAGACAGACATTTTAGTAACTTAAGTGAAATGAGATATCTTCCCGGGAAGCATGTGTGTAACTGATGCTTGTGTGAATGAATGAAAGAAGCTCTGATTGGCAAATTGAATGGACAAATATGCTTCTTTTTTTTTCCCTAGGCGAGCACGCCAGTAGTGAAGCAGGCGTCTCATCCTCAGCCCACCTCTCAGCAGCCCCTCTCCAACGAAAAGCAGCACAGTTACGATGCCACCACTGCCTCCCCACGCACCCTCCAGCGCCAAGGGTAGGTCCAGCCCCTGCACAGCGAAAATAGAAAAAGTGTCAACAGAGTGATGACAGACCACTTTGAATATTATGATGAAAATATATACTAAGCTATACATATAGGAAAAGTGTCTCGTTTCCAAAAATCTGAGCCCACGAATGGAGTCTTTTTAAACTACACAAGGGGCTAATTTCTTACTGTATACTGTGTTCATTGTATGATGCTGTGGCACCATCTAGAGGGCATTAATGGAACAATGGCTGGTCAGTCTTTCATGTCTCATGATACTTGAAGTCATCCATTATTTCTGTTTACAAAATATTTTCCAAAAGGTCGACAATTTGACCAATTGGATCAATGAAGTATGCTATTGCAGATGAAATGAAGGAAATGAAGATGCTAATTAATATTGAACATAATTAGCATTAAAGTAGCTAGAAACTGGTTGAGTTGTTGGATCTTTGAAGCTGAGACAATCCATCCCCTGCACTGAGTTCAATAGCTTTAGGTATCTGAATTAGTCCAAATATATTTAAAATTAGTCAAATGTCTTTGAAGCCTTTACATGCTTATCAAAAAAGAGGTCAGGTCTGGCAGCAATTAGTCTACATATTTGAAATACCTGTCTGTCTTTAAAATAGGTTTACAATAAATATTAGTGCTTGAGTGATTGACTTCATCCAACAACGATTAGAGATGAGGGTGGCCAATACATAATAAGATATATGTTCTTTAACTTAAATGAACATTTATTTAATATAATTATGTCTTCATTGTCTTGGTTTGTTTAAGTAGATCTAGTCTGCTCTCTGTGTGCAGTGCACTTATTTTAACTTAGGCTGCCTGTCAGTCTGTGCTTCCTGCACTGCAGATGTGCATGCATTTTTGGTTTGCTGACCTTGTGAAATAAACACAGGTTGTGAAATGCTGATCACAAGTTATTTAATTGGTCCCACTAAGAAATCAACCAGTTAAAGCTTTTTTTAATACTTGGATTATTTTTTCTGTCATTGGCAAAAATGTTATGTTTACCTTTCAGCATATCGTAGTTGAAGTGGTCTGAGAGCACCTCCTCTTGGCTGTGTTCACAGGCTGTAGAAAATGATTTTTAGTGTAGATGGTTAATCACGGGTGCTTTCCAAGAGTTAGAAGGGTTAAATATGTGATTGACAGCTTTAAACACTGATCACTGTTAAGATTCTGTCAGACACAACTCTACTGCTCTACTCCGTGGCTCGACACAGAAAGAATATGGCAGCTCCCATGGCTTTACTTTTCCATAGCAGCATGAAACAAAAAGACCATTTATGGTTAAATTTAGTCTTTTGATTTGGACAGAGAGAAGAGAGCAGCAGAAGGAGATGTGTGATCCTAGTGTTTATTGGCTCTAACATTCCATTTCAGTGCATCTCTAAATGCTTGAAACCTCAAAGTGTTTTGGGCACTTCCTCTACCTCAACTAGAACATGCTTATTTACTAGATTGTGAGTGCTGTCAGCACTAATGTCACTGGACAGATTCCATGTACACAGTGGAGAAGTACTGCAGCTGCTGCTGTTGACATGATGCGTTCACAACATCATTTTGAGATGCACACACCTTGATAATGCAGGCCAGCTACACTCAGACCTTTGATCAAATATTCATCAGTAGTATCTGCTGTGATCAGCTCTGAGGTGAGCGGTAAAAGAACATGTTGATTGGCTCTTGTTTATAAAAAGTTTTCTCCATACTCTTGACGTCTGCAATGCTTCTGTTCTTGTGTGAACTGTGTTGATTGCAGCAGTCAGAGGAGTCCTTCCCCAGGTCCCAACCACGTCTCCTCCAGCAGCAACAACGCCTCCAACTCCGCCTCTGCACCCCCCACTGCCTCAGCAACCCGGCCTTCATGCTCCTTCACTCCCACCCTCGCTGCCCACTTTAATGAGAATCTTATTAAACATGTCCAGGGATGGCCTGCTGAACACGCAGAGAAACAGGTCTGTACTAACTGCACTATAAGCACCTCAGAGAAAATCACAGTTTAATGATATCATTAGTTACAATGGCCGGTAATCGGTCATAGGATGTTGTAAACAACACATTTGCTGCGTTTCTAACATGCTGTGTGTGTCAGGTCTGATCTCAAGCACATAGAGGAATGCAATAACATGAGACTGACACCATCTTCCT
>JAPQRN010000014.1:7205583-7215651 GCA_037367275.1 Coranthus polyacanthus
AGAAGACAAAAATGTCAGACATGAGATAAAAAAAACACAAGACAAAAACAGTACAAAAGATGAAATAAGATGTAAAACAAAACCATAAGGCAAAATTGATTCAATCATTTCAATCATTCATTTTGTTCATCTTCTTTAGTCTCATTGAATGTTGTGTGTGCAATATAAAGAAAATGAGTGTGATCATATTCAACAAGATGAAAACGACCTAACAGTATGTTTAATAGTTTTGTATTATATTAATATGATGTGAGGTTCAGTTGGCTTTGCACACATTTGGTTGAAATGTCCTTCAAAGACGTCTTTTTACTTGTACACATTCCTGGTGAATGTAACTACAGTATATACATCTGAGCTGTGTTGTTTGCATGTAGGACTTTGCTTGAAATGTCTCTTTTGAGAAATAACAAAACTGCGACATTTAGCTTGAAGAGGCCCCGGGTCCGTCTTATAAACATTCCCAACATTATTATTTTTCTTTGGGGGCAGATTTATATCTAAATGTTAACAACACACTGGGGTAAATGTTTAGACGGGAGAGGAGGTAGATGAGGACATGCACTGAACTCGTAGTTTTATCCACTGGACGGAAATGAATTGGCTAAATATTTAGATCACGTCTTATTCCAGCGGATGTCTGTCATCGCAGAGGATGATTTGTCTATGCAGTCATGCAGATTAGTCAATTAAAAATCCTTCATTTTTTTTGTTTTCTGGGATGACATGTCGTGTTTATTTTCTGGAATGTCTCTATTTGTTTGTGGTTGGGAATTGGTAAACAGCCTTCAAGTATCTGCGATATGGCTTGGACCACGGCTACTTCACACTGGGGGCTTGACAGAAGCAGCTGAGGTTATACAACAGCCTCAGTGTGAAGCGGCTACAACGTAATCACAATATCATAGATTAGAGCTGTTTCCTATTTTATTTTTGCTCTCTTTATTCTAGTCTCATTGAATGTTTTCAAACCTTTTCATAACCTAAGATGAAAATAACAAAATTATTTTTTCAACAGCTATTTATTTTTGAACAACCCATGTGTTTTAATTGTCACTGTGCATTCAGATCGGCGTTTGACCCGCTGCTCCTTCACACGCTGAGACTCTCCAAGGCTGCTGGGGATTTTTTCACTGCAGTTCTGTGAGTGGCCACTGGGGGGACTTAGCGACTGTTCTGGGTGGTGGCATCCAGTTCTTTTAATAGAGAGGCAAAGCCCCGCCCCTTCCGCTGTGCCCCATGGGACCTAACTTCGGAAAAAATATGAACAGCGGTTGATGACGGGAGACAAATTATTTTTGGATCCCGTTTGAATTGTGCCACCATTTATGTGACGTATTTCTGTCACCGTTTCAGCCCTTGCTCTTCCCTAGCTCCACCCTATTGACTAAAGATGGCCCTTTCTGGTTCCAAAAAAACAAGATGGCGACGACCAATGGATGACATCAAAGTGCCTCTGTCAACTTATATACAGTCTATGGTATATAGAGCAGCTCTAGCCGAACAAAAATTTTACTACGCTGACTGTGTCACATACTCTAGCATCAAGGTACCACTGTAAATATTATTATTGTAAGTGTTGTCAAATAAAGATATCCACACTCAATCAGAAAGTCTGCCCCTATTGGGTGATTTGCCTCCACACTTTACTGTATGTTACAATAACTGGCTCATTCACAGCAGTCTATTAACATCAACGTTTACAGAAAAACAGCTGGACATGTGCTCACTGGATCCTTTCCTAAAGGTGTTGAATTATTTAAAGTGGCTGCCAACTTCACAGACGTTGAAAAGAAGTCTATCTGTGTAGCTCACTCTGGTAAATTTGATTACAGCAATCTTCAGACTAAATACTGAGGGCTCTCAGTACATCTATGTGTATTCTACTACTCCCACTTCATCTAGTGTTTATTCTGGCTTTGTCAAGTGTAGCCATAGAACATGTTAAGGAAAAATGTTCTGGCGTGTATTTTGACAGAGGAGACCCACCACTTCATGCCGCCAAAGGAGTCTGTGAGTGATAAAAGCAAGTGGAGCGCTAAAATCCCCTCCGCCTGACAAAATGAATTTATCTATTTGTTTATGTTTGAGAACTCGCTAACTGACACAGCTACCACATGTTGAGTGTAGCGCCTCGGGGCATGTCAAATATGACATTTTGTAGCTGCTGTATGCCGGGTAACCCTGGGTAATTATTCTCTTGCTGCAGCACTTTATGACATTTTGTTGGGAATGTTAAACACCGGAATTAGTTTGTTGGGAAAACATACTATATTAGCCATAAAAAAAATCTTGACAGACCAGTAAATAGTCATGCTGAGTGAGTGTTGGCTGAGACATCTGTGTTTAGAATGAATGGAAAGTAAGCACATGTTGATTTTATGAATACAGGGAACAGGAATCGAAATGGACCGTTCTAACAGTTTGTGAATATTATTGGTAAATTACAGAGCACAGACCACCATCTCGCACTAACCAGAAGAATAACCTCATCATAATTTTATTAGAGAAACTGAGAAATAATAAAGCAAAATGCCACTGTATACATATATATATATATATGTATATATACACATCTATATATATATATATATATATATATATATATATTTGGCATAAGTTATTTGGGATAATTGTCTAGTTGTCATGTTCAGCACTTGGGAGTTCAGACTTGGATAAATGTCGATGGATTATTCTCGTTTAACTCAATTATTTTGTGGTCATATTAGAAGACTTCCCAGCATGCACTGCATCAGTCTTACAACTCCTATTTTCTTGTTTGCATTTGGAGACAGTTATATAAAGAAGTCTTGTTAGATGTCGTTTAATACTTGTGTCTCAGATGAGTCACTTGGCCTCCTCTCAAAGTTAAAACAAATCAAACTATGATGATATCCACTTCAGGCACTCCCTAGTCTCTTATTGCTCATCCTAGCCTGCGAGCAGCCAAAGATGTCCCTTAAATTTTGTTTCTCAAGACCAGCCAATATTGAATACTGATAAAGTAAACAATGGAAAAGCCTACTTACTGTAGATGATAAAGGCTCCAAGAGGGAATGAAAAAGAAAACAGAATTTTGATTGAATTATCAGAAGGGCAAAAATCTTAGTTGGATAAACTCAGAGACAGTTTTGCATTTTGGACGTTGCCATCTTGGCTTTTGGGATCCACAAGTGACCATATTTGGACAAATAGGCAGAGCTGGGGCAGCTGATGCTAAACACTAGCTTACTGACACAGCAAAATGGTAAACTTCAAACATTTGTATGACACAATCATTTGATGGTCTTGTTAGTGTAACTTATTAACCACAACTACAGTAGAGCTGTTTGTCAGGGGAAAAAAAAAAATATTCAGAAGAGCAAACTGTCAATCACACCTGTCAATCAAAGACAGACACGGCAGACATCAAAACCTTCAATTAGCCCTAAAATCTTATTAACAGGGAGTCATTTAAAACAATTCAAAACAATTAGTGGCTGTCCATGATACTACACTTTAAGATACTTCCGCATTGACTTCACTTTGGAGCCGCGGCCCTTGCCCCTTGGATAATGGCCAAATTGCAAACTCAAGGCTTCATAACAGCAGTCCACACACCAATGGGTGACATCATGTAGGCTACGTCCACTTCTTTTATACAGCCTGTGGATTTTAAAGTTATTTTACTCTAAATATAACTACTCTGTAATGTTACGGGCATCTTGGCAAAGAGTAGCATTTCATTCACACAGTACATAAACTGACTTCCTTTTTATAGTAGTATAGTTAAATCTGTTGATTTCATTAGCACATGTGGTCAGTACTCTTAACCTGTAAACAAAAATATTTTGTCAGCAGTGTGTGTCTATAATCCAGAAGGTTTACTCGAGTCCATCGGTGGAGCCCAGACCTCCTCTAGTGTGCCCCAGGCCTCTGTGTGCTGCTACAACTCTGTGTCCTGTTTGGAAAGCAGAGCGTGCAGAGATAAACAGCAGTGCCTGTGCTTATCTGGCCTGTCTGTCGCTGTATCTGTTATACGGCTGCTACCTGAAGCCCTCCAGGGTCAACCTGGCGTCCTGCGAGAAAACTGGTGGAGGCAGGGCAGCTTGTTTCTTTATTCTGTGGTGCTGTGGCTGTTTTTCTAGGCAGGTTTGGTGTGGCCAGTGGTTCCAGTGTTAAGTGACCTCATACTAACCTCAGTGTTTGAGGCTCTCAGCAGGATGCCCTTCTGAGCTGTGCGCCGCCAGAGCCTGAGACCATATTTCAGTTTTCATAAACAGTCCACGCACATGAAGATCTGATGTACATCTTTTATATGGCTGGCTAACGTAAGCTGCCTTTCCACTACAGGAACTTTTCCCAAAGAACTTGGAACCTTTGGAAGAACTCAGTGTGTTTTCAACACAGGGAGCAGACTCTAACTTTTGTTCCATGGACTTTATTTTACCCTCCAAAAAGTCCCTGCTTGGAGGTAGTACCTTCTGACAGTTCAGGAACTTTGTTAGTGGGGCTTGGCGTATTAAACTTTTCTGACTGGTCAGTATCAGTACTCAAAGCATTTCATTTTAGCCACCAGTTTGAAACTGATGTTGCACTACAGACAGTTACATACAGAGGATATGCAGAGGAAAGCATGTGACAGATGGACTGGTGACAGAGTCCAGACCGTATTGAACATTTGTTGAATTGTCACATGCTTTTGTTGCTGCTGCTGAAGTGTAAAAACTGTTGTTGATTTTTCCCACGTCAATCAGCCTAATCTCCACAGGTCTTTAGACCATGTTGGAAACACAGACAACCGGGTTGAGAGTCTGCGGGAACATTTAGTTCCTGGGACTAGAGATGTCGGACTAAAAGTTGTGAGTATTTTGGATGGAAGTGTGGCTATACCCAGTAAACAGAACCTTCCTTATGGTAAATCAATATGAAAACAGCCCTTGACTTTAACCCCAAGAGTGCTGCCTCTTCTTTCCTGATAGGACAGAAGGAGGAAGTTGTCTTCCAAACATAAATATGTTAAGATGTGGGCTTGTCCTTGGGGATTTCCTCTGAAAAAGGTCAAGTAAAACAAACAGGGGGCTTCCTCTGTCCACTCCTCATTGATGCTCTGTTGTGGCTGGTAAGTAGCTAACAGAGCCTCGAAAACACTAAAATCTTTCAGTCAAGAGTATATTTGAAAGTGTTTTCAGTAAGTTATCTATCTCAAACTAGCCTGTTCATGTCGTGGTTGAGTACGGCAGTAGAAGAAGGCAGAGCCACAGGCCTCTCCTCTGTGCCCTGCCCAGTTCTGCTATTCATCATCAGGTGGAAAGACTGTTTACTGCCGGGGTCAAGGTCCCAGGCACATGTTTACGGGCTCTCTCAGAAGAGCCATTGTTGTTAAAGTGCACTGCGTGCATGCAACAGCCACACTGAAGATCATATCTACCAGGCTCTCTCTGCCCTCAGGCCCAAAGAAGCCCATTTTAACCAGATTCATAAGTTCAAGGCACAAAAGGACATTTAAAACCCATTTAGAGTTTAAGGATAAAACATCTGCCATGCTTGGTTATCATTCTCCTGTGGCTATTTCCCTTCTCAACCCTTCCTTAGCCTTTTACATAAATGTAAATGTCATTTTATTTGGGATTTGATTTGCCCTGAGACATGTTGAATTAAACATAACATTATATTTCCCTGGCTGTTCTTTAGAATTCCATAACCTGTGAGCTGGAAGCTGGATCTCTGGCTTTCATTTCGCTCTCTCTCTCTCTCTCAGTGTGGGAGGTTACGTGACCACTCTAACCTTTTTAACATTAAAGTTTTTCCCCCTCTCAAAAGATCTTTGTGATAATCCTCTCCTTCCCCCTCCCTCCTTGTGCTGCTTTGATTCCTCTGTGGGGTGTACAGGAAAATGCTTTTACTGCTGCCCTGCTTCTCCGCTCGCGTCTTCATTACCTTCACTTCTTTCCTCTGCTCTCCGGCACGACAACCCCCTAACAGCCACTAGCCTGCCGCTGCTCCTTATAGGAGTCCGGAACGTCCTGTGTGGTTGAGCTGACGGTGGCGTCCCTCATCTGTGGAGCATTAAGAGTGAGAAGCAGATTAAGGCTGTCTCCTCAACACTGGGCAGACCTCTGCAGGCTGCAGCCGGAGTCTAAACCCCACATTTCTGATGTTCTTCTAAGATTCAGGAGAAGCAAACCATCCATTGTACATTTCTAAAAACAATGTTTATGTATAATCTCAACATTTCTAATTCAAAAATAGTTTTCCTGTCGATTTTGAACTTTATTTATTGTGTCACTTCTTGTTGTTTAGAACACAACTCAGTCGCCAGAACAAAATATTGCTATTGTACTTCTCTGCAAAACATGATTATGTGTAACCATGATGTCTCTGAACCAAAATAATATATCAACATTTCTAGATATGTGTATATCAACGTCATAGTGTTCTAAGCGCTCACGGTGCTTTTGCAATCAATGTAAACCTAAATTGTTCATATTTTGTTTGTTTTACTGTCAACTCCATTTACAATATCAGCAGTTTTATACAGAAAAAAATGATAAAAAATAACTCAGTTTATCTAGTAATAGTTAAACCAAATCATGATCTCATATTTAAACCAAGCAGCTATTTCAAGTAGCAGATATTTCAATTCATTATACATATTGTGCTTTTGCAGAAACGTACAATGGCAACTTTTTTTGTGGCAATGGGGTTGAGCTAATTGTATGTGGCCAGAAGGAATCAGGACTATTTTAAAGTCCGTACTGCATGAGGCTGAAAATCTATCTTTTAAGCTTATTTTAACCCTGTAATTTTACCTTCGCTGAGGTACTGTCAGCAGCGTTCACGTACTCTTTACCACAGCAGGCTGGGTATCTGGGACTCTTTACTTTCGGGGAATAGTGACAGGGGGAGAGGGATGTGGGCACAGGATGATGATGATGATGATGATGGTGGTGGTGGTGTGGGGGAGGAGGGGGAGGGTTAGTGTGGCAGTCTGGGACAGACAGACATAATTTAGACCAGAGGTGGAACCTGAGAGCCCTGCAGTCTGACAGGAAGCACTGGCTTAACTCCTGTCCCGTTTAGATGACAGGAGGCTGGCCTGGCTTGGAACGGGTTGGCTTTGCATTAGTTGAGACCCCACTGGACTGTGCAAAAGTAACAGAAATACCAAAAAATATGTATATATGAGCCTATTTTAGTCTATTTCAGTTTACAGGGATAGTGCATATTAATAGTTTTCTGTAAATGTGCCAGTTTAGCTAATTAGCTCATTTTCAAGTGTAGCAGGTATAATGACAACCACAAAATACATTAAAACAGGAACAACAATACTGTACATAATGGACCACACTTCATAAAAAAACACAAAAAATACATTAAATGTTCAATATGTAAGATTTGCGCGTGCTTGTGAGAAATTTGCGTTAGAGACGCCGTTTTTTGACGTCAGCTAACTGCACTTCTAAGCTAATGGCAGCTCATGTTGTAGCCTACACTGTTGAAGACAGAAGAGAGGCACTTGTAAACTCAACGCAAACACAAGGACTTCCAGGGAAAAATCGACCCAAGTCTTCGTCATAGAAATCAGTGTACAGGCTGTTATCGTGGATGTAGGCAACCGAGACAGTTGTTATCTTAGAAATGTTAGCTAATGTCAAAAAAACAACCTGCTCCCAGCACAAAACAAACTTCACATAAGTACGTCCGTATTCAGTCTTTAAAACAAAGACAAATACAAATAACAAGGAGATCAATACATAATATACTTTTACTTATTTAATAGTGTTCTCTGTGGGCATCAGTAACGTGCCCCATACTGTCCCACATAAACACACTCTACTTTTGTACTTGTTTATATAGCAAATGACTAAAACAATCTAGACATGCGACAATTATGCAAAGAAAAATCAGTCAATATTTTCTCGGGTTTTATTTTCTGCTTGATGCAGCTTTTTTTCTGTGAGGACGGCGCATTACAGACAAAATATGAAGTGATTAATCATCAGTTTAATGGTAAAAAAAACAAACAGTAAGTAATGATAAAGTGTAAACAGTGTGCGATGAAGGCATGAACTGTGCTCTAGCTCAGTAGGATTTAAACATTTAACATTTATCTACAACTGCAAATTCAATGGGAAGCATTCACTATCATTATAAACTCTTCATGCAGTTTTCTCAATCGCTAGCAACCTACAGTTAGTACAGACTCGTGAGTATTTAATTTGCGACTTTGACATTTGGCCGCCAAACTCATTCCAGTTCATCCTTGCTATTCTGTCAAGCTGTTCTTGAGATATTGTGATTTAAATATATTAGATTAATGGACAAACCTTCTTATAAAGATGCACGTGGATGTATCTAAAAAATATTTCAAGCATCTACGCAGGTAGTGACGGAATAAGACCAAACATTACATTCAGAAGTAAAAGATACTGATTTATGGTATACAATAAATTATACTATACTCCAACTGGGAAAAAAAACAACCTTTGGAGTCGTTGTCTGACTCTCTTTGAAACACAGAGTGATTGACATCATCACTGATGTTCTTGTTAATAAGTCCATAAACACTGTGAGCTGGATGACGACCAGACTGGTGCTGTGTTAGAGCCTCTGTCTGGCACCGTGGAAAAAAAAAAAATGAAGCCTATTTAACTGCCTCTGCTTTTAATACTCCGTGGCAGGGTAGAATCTGCTCCTATTAAAATAAAATGCTGCGTTTAAAGCCAAGCTGCGTTGAAGAATCTGCAGTGTCGCCTGGCGGCTTCAGAGACACAGGAGTGGAGTAAAAATGAGGTTTGCGAACACAGCGAGAGCTTTGTGAGTGTTAGAAATTCATATATGTGCCCCGTGTGTGTATGTAAACGCCTTCACTGCACTGTGACGTTTCCTCTCGGCCTTATTTCATCAAAGCGCGGCGTGGCATTTGATTTTGTGTTCCATCAAATAAACTCGTGAGGAATACTGAATGTTAAAATCATACAGAAACGTGCACACAGCAGTGTTTCACTACCAACTTACAGTTCTTTTATTATTCTTGCATAACGTCAGAACGTGTGTTTTTTCTAACATTTGAAACACATTTTGCCACCGAGTAGGTCTGCTGTGTATGTGTGAATGAAAGTGCCCCTACGAGTAGATTAGTGTGTGTGAGAGCGACACATCCGCTGTTGGCAGGACCTTTCCGTTCTCACAGCAGCGTCCAGGAATAATTCATCGTCCATTTCCCTGTTTTCGTGACCAAGGCCGTGTGATGTCATTTCCATGAATTTTAAACACTATGACGGTTATTCCTTTGATTTCCTCCTCTTTTCCTTCTCCCCCTTTTCTTTTACATACCTACCCAGTAAAAAACATTCAGTTTTGTAGCAACACAACTGGCTGGAGTTCATCTCCACTATCTATTCAGTGTTAGCTGTGTAGGACGTTTTTAGAGACTTTTGTTTATCTCGTATTTTATCTTAGCTGTGTCCAATTACGTGCAGCTGCAACCATCCAGCATCACCACATGGATCATTAAAGTTTCATCTAATCTCTTCTAAACACAATGGAGACTATATTGTGTTTGTTTTGGCAGCAGAATTTAACTCCACAGCAGCACTGCTGTAGTGTCCTTGAGCAAAGTATATATGAATATGCAAGCGAAGGGACTGGAGGTAGTGGGAGAACCGTGAATGAGCTGAGTAGGATATGGCAGCAGGCCTGTAAAACTGCAAACAGGAACCAGATGAGGTGTGATCAGCACTGACAGGCAGGCTTTCACTCTGCACTGCTGTATAGCGCTGGCTTGGTTCGACCACAGACCCCAAACTGTCCCAGCAAGACAGTAACTTCACATCCGATCTCCTTAGTGAGTAAATACACTAGATTCCATAGACCGTATATAAAAAGGTGACATAGCCACTGTGACGTCGCCCAGTGGTTTGTAGACTGTTGTTTTGAAGCCTCAATGTTGCCATTTTGACTGTTGCCATCTTGGCTTTTTTGAGTCAGATGTGACCAAGAGGAGACAAGAGGGGGAAGCTGGGGAAGAGCGAGGGGTGAAACTTGCCAAAGTAGTATTCAGCTAACTCGCTGAATACTACTACTAAC
>JAPQRN010000014.1:7215751-7233704 GCA_037367275.1 Coranthus polyacanthus
ACCACCAATTAATTTCAGGTACTTGATATATGTTAACATATACAGTTGTGTTTGACAACAGTTATGTCAACTTAATGTAATGTATAAACACTAATTAGTGCTAGCTGCCATAGGCTAATTACCAAATTTGCTGATAGACCATATTCAGTACCAAAATAATGTTAACATTAGCTAATGTAGCTAAGTTACGCTAACAGCCCAGGTATTGTAATTAAGTCCTGGTAATTTTCAGAAAACTTCTGCGTGAAATATGTCGGTCTTGCAAAAACAAATTCCCAGGAAGTAAACAAGTGTTTCAGGGACATTATGTTTAGAAACGCGACATCCCAGCTTGACAGAATGTCGCAAAATGTGGCACAAAAGTTCTCTTGGAAAACAAGGAGGAACTAGTTAGATTTTGGTGGACAAAGGTCAAGGTCACTGTGACCTCGCAAAACATGTTTTTGGCCATAGTAATCAGTAATTGAGAGATCTGGATGAACGGATTATGACAAACATAGTGGACACGTCTAATTGAACTTACCTACGTCTTGTTTTCTAAAAAGAAAAATCATTTTGTCAAGCATGCTTTTTCATTAAAAGAGTAATCTCATTTCAAGCTAAGAAATCTAACTTTGTCTTTGTAAAATATTGATTCTCAATGAGACCAAAATAGTTTTTTTGTACACAGCGTTAACATATGTATTTCTGCAGTAAAGTCAGGCATTTACACCTTTGGGTCTATGGGGATTGGAGTCAGCCTCAAGTGGCCATTCAAGGAACTGCATGTTTTGGGACATTGGCATTAGCTTCATTCTTCAGCCCCAGAAGTTGTCATGTCACTTGCTAGATTCTGAGGTTGCATTACAGATGACCTTTACCGAAAGCATGATCTTGTTATGACGTCTTAAACTGCAGGTCAGGATGTGAACTGGCAAGAAACACCGATAATGTACAATTAAAGACTGCGGTGTTCCTCTCTAGCTGCATTATGGATGGTAGAAACAATTTGTCACTCATTTGTAAGTCTAGTCCAGGAGTTTTCCCTCCCACTGCATTCATTTGCAGAGAGAGTGTCAGCAAATCCCCCAAAATGAAACATGAATTCGCGACCACATTTTGGATCTGTTTCCACATTTTCTCTCAGTTCCCATGGCCTTGTTGTAGCTGAGCTTTCTGAACTTGCCTACTGAGGGGCTCAGCAGTTGCACAATGAAGAGAGCTGCAGAGTGGTCCAAGACGCAGGGTCCGAGCCTGGAGCTTCAGAGAGAGCTCCCTCACAGTGAGTCTCTAATTAATTAGATTTGGGAGGCAGACACTGACACGACCAGGAGAGGAAGGTTCTCACGACCTGTGGGGGAACTTCTCAGCGACATGATCTGCTGGCCTATAATCAAATTTTGGATGTTATTACCTCTTCAGGAATAGTGGTTGTGATTGGCATTAGTTAGATGCAGAACGTTTTCACTCCCAAGTATAACAGGATTGAAAGAGAAACTCAGCATGGGCTGGCTAGTCATTACGTTAAATAAAGGCTTTTAAGCAGTTCAGGAACAGCAGTCACTACATTTACACGCACACAAATATTCCACCATTATTCCAAAATACTCCAAAATTGACGCTTTTAAACGTGGTTAAAGGAATGGAAGAGGGAGGATGTGTTTGCACAGTCAAGTCTGCCACCAGTGGAAAACATTATTTTGATGGAAAGAAACAAACTGGCACTAGTGGCTCCAGCCGTTCCACTTTTCCATATTTTGACATGGTAATTGACACGGTACGGCATCAATAATCGGCGTATACACAGCTGTATGTCAACAGGAATATTACTGGAATATTTGTTGTCATTAGCCATGTAAACAGCAGTAGGAATACTGTCTGTTTTTATTTTCTGCATGGAAACATAGTCAATGACAGTCTTCCTCTTTAGTCCAGACTGAAATACTGCATAGTTTGCAGTGAAATTTGTCCAGTACTTTATGACCAAAAAATTGAATGACAGTCTGATTTTCTGACTGTTCATGCCTTTTACAGTGTAATCTTAACAGTACAGCCCTGTTTCCACATCTCAACAATCACTGTTTTCTCCAAAGTTATGAATAGCATTTTCATAACTGTACAGAAAACCCTGAATGATGATGTTCCATATGTATTTAATACCGTTGCGCTTGCTTTGTGCTGTTAGACTCCCTGATAGTGAACTGTTTGGGGTCGTTCTGTTCCAGTAGCAGAGTGAGTGATGGGGCCCGCTGAGTGCTTTGCTAATGAAACTCATTGCCTGACATGTCTGTCTCCACGGTAGCTAACCCCACCAACCCAGCCCCCCCCCCCATCTTCTGCTGGCTGCAATACACATCACAAATCAGCTCCTTACGCATGACATCCTGACACGTTGTTTGATCTGGTGATCTGGTGCTGTTTTCAGTTCTTAAAATCTGCGAGATGGAAGGGAATATGAAATGCTCACTTATTTTTTGGCCCCAGTGTCCAGCTCGCTGAGCTCCTACATTGTTATTATGTTCGCAAATGCATTATGGTTTCTCTATCCTGTGTTGTGTCTGAGTGTTAGTTATGTGTCCCCTGAAATCGCCTCTGCGAAATTAAATATGCATGAATGGCAGGGAGAGCATGTCAGGATGTGAGGCAAGGTCACCAGCAGCTGTAAACAGACAGTGCTTATCTGTGATCTCACCAGTAACAGGTAAGGTACAGTAAGGTAAGTGTTGAATTTCAGTACCTTGTGCAGAAGTTCTCATGAGAGATTTTCTGGTGCGAGAGAGGCATGATTGAGCTCTGATCTGCCTAAAGAGACACTAAGTGAGTGAAACTAGAGTCTGTATTAGTGAGAGAAGAGAGTGCGTTCTGGGTTAGTGCTGGGTTATATGAAGTCCAGGTGTATAGGTCAATGGATGATAACAATCATGATAACATTTTTATCTAGTGTCATGCCGATAACAAGGTAAACAATAAAAAAGATGAAGTTCATGTTACAAAATAGCAAGAGATGTACAAGTTCTCGCATGTATTTGATTGGCCAACACCATGGACCACAGTCACACGGCGGCCATTTTTCTCTTATGTCACAATCAGAAAGTCAAATGCTGTTATCAAAAGGATGTCATTCATGTCACATAAACGCAGCGAATCTGATACTGTTATCATTTCACCTCTTCACACTTGATAAGCAACCGAGAAGACACTCTAGAGTGAAATTCTGGAAGGACATTGGACTATATTTTAAGATAAAATGCTATATTCGATAACCCATTAACTACCTTTAGACAACAGCTAACGCTAGCGTTCAACCACTTCCTAGCTAACATTACTGTTTGATAGCGTTACATGATATGACAGGAAAGGCATAAATAAAATGTAAAATATCCGTCTCGCTGTCTTTTCACGTGACTGATTGCGACACACTATTGTGTATGAAGACAGAAATATGTGTTTGTTAACCTGAACATTTCCTAGGTCGGTTGAAAACACAGCTAACGTTACATTGCAAGCTTGTGTTTTACTTCCAGTATTTCACTACAGAACAGCATTTGTACTTTACTTGAGTATTTCCATTTTCTGCTACCTTATAGTTCTACACATCAGAGGTAAATATTACACGTTTTACTTTATCTGACGGCTTTAGTTACTTTTTACATTTTTATCCCCTTCTTGTCCAGTGAAAATCACACATCTCCAAATGTGTCGATTTTGAATATCTGTGATAAACTGAAGGACGAAGTGTTCCATAATGAGTTGAGTTTCATATTCTTCCCCATATGCTCAATAAACTCTTGGATTAAACTTGTACAGCAATAAAATGTAACATACATTGAAATTAATCAGAAAACATCATATCTAATAGTAAAGCATTGACAGGGACCATTTTACTGTAAAATGACTACTCTGACTTTTCATGCTTTAAGTACATTTTGCTGAAAATACTTTTACTTCAGTAAAGGATCTAAATACTTCTTCAACCACCGCGCCGTTGCGTTTGCACCCCTGTGGCAGTATGAATGGGTTTGCTAATGTCAGCCTGAATGTGGCCTGGAGTATCCAAGTATCCAGGAGTGAACAAGGACACTATAGCCCCTTGTCATTAAGACATTTTCAGAAAATTGGTATGATTTTAGTTTTAAGACAGATGTTGCAGACACTGTGAAAACACTCAGACTCAGTGACTTTCACTGGAAAAAATGATAGTGAAGATTGCACAAAATTGAGGAAAATGAAGGCAAAAAACCCCCCCAAAACAAAACCAAAGCAAACACTTAAAGAAAATGAGCGTCCGGCAGTGTGTTTTGCTTCAGGTAGACTGTCTCAGGCAAAGCAGAGACAGGAAGAAATGCCCAGCGGGAGGGCCGGCTCATTATGATATCCTGTTACAGCCTGGAGCAGCCTACCAGCTACAGTTTAGAAGACGTTAGAGACTCCCCTGTCTCTCACTCTGTCTGTCCCTCTACATAGGACATATATAGGTACAGAGATATACTATACCTATACATGCACAATAAAGGAAGATGGCGGTACGTATCTTTGTTTTACCTTTCAGACATTTTTTCTCAAGACGGTTACATGTTTTTTTTTGTCCTTTCCACCAACTGCAAAGCGCTCATCTCTGTGTTAATTCCCCCCTCCCCTTCCCGACTTGTGTTCCCTCTCAGTTTTTATTGCACACAATGATTATACGTCATTGAGGCTGCCCATACCTTTTCATTTTCATGGAACCAACTCCCAATTACGCTCATTAAAGGGGGAAGAACGCAGGTTCGGGTACAGTTTCAAACGCCACTAGACTTCCTGTTGCTAGGAGCTGGAGGGATGTTTTTTTTTTTTTTCTTTGAATGATAAAAGCCAATGTTTTCCAGACATGACACGCATCTCCAAAATGGCTGTTTTAAGAATGCAGTAAAGTCTAAAACAGATGCATCACAGTATGCTGGGTTGTTTACACAGAGACACATCAAGGCCGTGTTGAAAAATTGCGAAAAGTTGCCACATTACAGAAACTGTTTTTCTCACAATCTCGGAAAACAAAAAAGCCTCAAATTGCACTCTTTGCACTCACTCTTTGTTCTGGTATAAATTGAAATGCAATATTCACACATTCATTTTGTTTAATTGTGATAGTTCATACTCCGTACAGACCGGCAGCGATGACTCACCATCACTGAAGCATCACTGCTTTCTTCATTCTTCAGTCATGAATCCCACTGGCAGCTACTTCTGCCCCACCAGAAACGGTTGCAATTTTATGCTTGCCATTAGCAGAGGTGCTGAGAGACTCGAAAATATAACGAGTTTTTCGACAAAGCCGCAACTTTATGAGTTTTCAGGAGAGGACGTGCCACACAGTGCGAAGCAAGGGGAAGCAGAGACGGGAGTTGGAGGTTTTACTTTGTGTGTTGTGAGTGTGTGTGTGTTTGTGTGTGTGTGTACCTCTGTCCATTTAGTGAATTCTTTTAATTTCCACTCCCCCTGCCCTGATTTGTTACCACAGACGCCAAACCAAAGTGTAATTGCCTGCAAGTTTATGAGATCCATTTGGCATAGTGGGTGATTTGGCAAAACATGTGTGTGTGCGTGTGTGTCTGAAGGTGGGTATGGCATAGATATACTGTATATATAGACATATACAGACACTCCCACGCAGATGACACATAGACATTACATGAAAGGCTTACAGTGTCTGTATTCACAGAGGTAATTTAGTAAAGGTTATGTGGGAGGCGTCGGAGCAGAGCCAGATTACGTCTGCCCTGTCTGTGTTTTCCTTAATTTACCACCAAATTACGTGTAATAGTTCAAGGTTTAATTAAATCAAGTCATTACTTGGTTTTCACTAAATGCCATGCAACAGTCAGTGGATGCAGAGCAGGGAAGAGGAGACCACCAACTAACTATGAAAAATCTTTGTGTTGATAAATATTTCCTTTTAATGAACTCAGCGGGCAGACGTTGGACAGTAGTGGATGTGACATGATAGGCGCTGGCCTGTGGTGCTCATTCGGCTGTGAGATCATACGAATCAGGGTGGAGCTGGTGCTTTACTCATCAAAGTGGGAACTTCTGGCACCTCAAGGTGTTTTCACATGAACAGTGTTCTGCTAACTAAGATAGCTAACAGTAAGTACATCTAAATTAAGTTTAGACATGAGGTTTGAGTGTGACCAGTCAGCTGTGTTCAGTACTTCAAATGCCAATCAGTCCAATCAGACAGTACAAACCCTGAAGCAGGTCATTTCTGCAGAAACTATGGGAAGAGGATCTAAATGCAGACCCTGGTTGCTTCCGTGAAAACACATGTGGATCCCAAGTTTCTAAAGAGAGTTCCTGGGCTCCAAGAAAAGTACCTCCAGATTATAATATCTAAAAACAGCTAGGTCTATGCTATGTACTTTATTTTCTTTACTTGTGCATTTATATGATCACATGTTTCCAATGCCTGTCAATGGTGTCATGTCCCCTTTGTTAAACTAACATTCATGCTTAACGTTACTTGTGTCTATTTTACAACAATGAAATGACATAATGTGAATACTACTGTCAACCTAGTTCTTGGCTAGTGCTGGTTTGGAGTTGTTAGTATTTTTAATAGTCACTATAGAGACCATGTAATTGGTTCATAGATGCATAGAGTCCCTGATGCTTGCATTGAGCTCAGTGGTTTTGAACCCTGCATCCCGTGCCACTCCTGTGACATCTTCTTTCCTGACTTTCCCGTTGACTTACTGGAAACACTGCAATGTCCTCTGTTACACTGTGGTCAGTAAAAGGCCCAATCAAACGTTTTGCATTATCTAACACCTCTGTTTGGACTCGTTTCTTTCCCTAATGTTGTTTTGTGTGGTGCGTTGCCAGAGGCACTTGTTGTCATGATAATGTGTACCTCACTCCGGCCTGGGAATGGTTTACCAAGATAATTAGTGTTTGTAAGCTGCTGAAGAAACAAGTACAAGCACCTGGTGACAGGCCTGCATTCACACACTCATGCACACAGACACACACACACCTGGGAAGCCGAGGGAGGGAGGAACAGCTGGTTTTCAGTGCTAAGTTCAAAGTTTTGTCTGCATTTTTCCTCTTTTCACAAACACTCAGGCGTGAGAACACAAACATGGATGACCACTGCCTTGTTAGGGACGTTCCCTCTGGATAGTAAACTGCGATGAGAAAGACCCGAGGAAACAATCCCTCTGCACGCCCGACACACCTTCCAAAACATGAAGGAGTCTGAACAAAGACAGTTCATTTCTGCCATAATTTCCCTGCAACAGAAGCTCTTTACCAAACTGTAATTCCAGCAGCTCCAGGCCTGTCATTTAAGCCCCAAAACTGGTTTCAACCAGATCAACGGGACTTTCTGACTACTTTTACAGACGGCAAAGAAACACTGGTTAAAAGCATACAATCTCCCCTGTACCACTCCGTTGTGGTTTTGAGGTTGAATTGGATTAGTTCTCAAACATAAACTAAACATAAATATCTTGGGGTTAGTGATATCAAGAGGGTTGGTATCAAAGCCTTGAAGACGCTAACAGTAGAAAGGAAACTCCAGGTGATCAGGAGAGATTACCATCTGTGCTGAATTCCTCTTTCATGTCCGACATTTCCACACAGGCCTTTTAGTATCCACCAGGTCAGTGGTGACATATTTAAGGGTTAGGGTTAGATTTCAGCCATGTTTGAACTGATGTAGTTTAGTTTGTGTTTGAACCACATGCTAAACACAGAAACTAGAAGATGTTCCCTTTTAAATGCCTTTTGACCTCACACTTCTTCTGTTATAACCCTAACCCTAGCCACAATGGAGCGTTCACTTAGAGTTAGGGTTCAGTGGAAAAGGTGGATGCTAAGAGGTTAAAATCATTACAAGCCAACTCTGGACATACTTTTGTCCATTGCTCGCAAACCTTCGGAGTGACTGGTCCCATCGCGCTGTCATTTGAGCTGCTCTCACCACTGAAAACCTCTCATCTTCCCATAGCTTCTCTGTTCACTTCACCCTCAGGGATCTCTTCCAGCACCAGCTTCTAAGGACTGCACCACTAAACATAGATTCCTGATGTTTACATAGACAGAGACGGAGGTGAACATTTGCATGTGGTGACTAGTTTAAGGAGGTAACGTTTTTAAGAATCCTGAAGGGATCTTTGCAGCGTAAAAAGAAAAATGCTCTGGACCATTTGATTTGTCAAGGCCTTATTTAAGGTTTAAGAAGTGTCATTACTTGACATTATAAATCATTATGGGATTTGGGAGTCCTTGTAGGCCAGGCTCTACAGATAGGAGAAATTCTTCAGACCTGTGCTCTGAAAGGGCTCTGTTCATCTTATGCTGTAATGTACAGATAGTTGGCACTGCTTTCGGCTCTTATTAAACCATGCTGCAATCAGACTCTGGCATGTTGTGCGTAAAAGTATTAGTTTTAGAGAATGAAACACTGTCTATTCCAGCTATTCCATAGGAAGCTGTAGCTTGTCGTGGGCAGTGACACCAGTGCTTATAAGCTCACTGTTTCCATTGCAGCAGAGCAGGATGATGTCAAAGGTTGAGGTGCCAAACACGAACATTATAGGTTGTAAATTATTCTACAGTGAAGCAGTTGTTGGCTCAAACACTTGAACATACAGTCATATTAGCTCCGATTCCTGATGACTGAACTGAACATGTGACAAACACACTTTTTTCATTACCGTAATATTTCCATTTTCATTTCAGGTCGGACAGTTGTGTGGTAGCCTTTGACAATGAATAAGGATCACCGTTTCCAACACTCAAACCTTTAAAAGGTTTTAATTACATTTCAATAGATCTGAAAAACTAATCACACTATCTGCAAGCATAAATAAAATGGAAGAAAGAAATACTCCCAAATTTAAAGTGCCTAAAAACTTCTAAATCCTAGCAGCTATTATCTTCTGTTATACACCAAAAATGTTTCAATAGCAAGAAAAAAGTAGTGCGTATTTTGGAACTGACCACTCCTGGACATTGAGAAAAGCACAGTCGTAGACACGGGTTGTCTTCTACTTTTTCACTGCACTCAACTGCATTGTATTACTGCTGCCGGATTGTAATATTTAATTTATTTAGGTTTTAGTTCCATAAATAGTTAACCTTTTCATAGCCAGTCAAACAGTCAACTCTCTGTGTCATAATAATAAAGGGCTATAATAAAAAGTTTTATAGAAAGTTTCATTGGACCCAGGCAGGAGGATTCGTATGATGAAAGAAATCTTTAAAGTTGCAGAAAATAAATCAGCGTCGACATGATGTTAATAAGTGTAGTGTGCGTTTTTTTTTTGTTTTTTTTTTGTGCAGCTGCTGCGTCCACAATGCCCTCCATGTGTGTGCGTCACTGACGCTTCATCGGTGTGTGTGACATGTGGTTAAGCTTAACAAGCTCTTTGAATGTTTACCCTCGGTGTTTTGTTTGTCCTGCCGGCTGCTGCTTTCATTCTCTGTTTGCAGAAGAGAGAGGAGAAGAAAATGAAGAGGAAGAACAAGAAAGGCACGGAGGGACAGAGCTGGAAAAGTAATGGACGGGAGGGAGTTTGAGGTCCGGTGGGTGGGAGGGGGTTAGCATATGCACATGTCAGTAGAGGAAGAGAGACAGATAGAGGGCAAATATTTACCGTGCTGTCCGGTCGACTCCCCGGGAGGGCTCCTTAATGAAAGACGAGGGGTGTTTAGAGGAGGGCGAGGCTGTTCAATTACCAGCTCCCACCAGCAGACCATCATTTGTGTACAAACACTCAGCTACTGCGGCTGTGGAGGAAGGAGGGGAGGTTGTGTACGTGTATGTTTTAGACTTTTGGGTGTGTATGTGCGCTAGCAATTAAATCGTCTCGCTCATCCTTCATTCTCTGCTGTGGATTTGATCTGAGAGGTGCTTGCAGAGTGGGGCTTTTGTAGGTGTGTGCGTCCCTCGTCACGTCGTGATCTTTAACATCTTATTCATACCCCAGCAAATTATAACGCCACCTGAAAAGATGTCAAATGAAAGAATGACTGTTTTGTGAGACAGTTGAGACCCATTTACGAAGGCTCTACAATCTGTCATGTAGCCGGCCACTATGTATTTTCATGTCTCTTCTTTAAAGACAGAAATGTTCAAAATCAAAGTTAAAAATAATCTAACTGACTGAGGACATCCAGATTCTCTACTGACATAGGCTTAAGGCTAAAAAAACTGCTCTGCTGTAACACAAGACTGTCGTGAACATTCGGAGAACATCGGGTGACGTTGGAGAACTGATACAGGTGACGCACCTTACTCTTGATAGCTGTTACGTTTTTTGCAATGCTAAGATTAATGAAACATCTCTGGCTATGTTATGCATGGCTGTAATTAACAGAGAAGAAGAAGTAGTGGTTGCAAACCAGAAACAAAACCAGCTGTTTGACAAATGCCGAAAATCTTTGAAGAAGAAAGAAACAAAGAAAAACCACTTTATATGATGGAAAGATATTTCAACACTTTAGGGGAATATCTGGGAGGATTCTAGAAATAGATTATTTTATTTTTGTTCTCTAGAAGTGGAAACAGCTGAGCTGTCATGTAAGTTAAAGTTTTGCTAAGTCAGAACTTAATCAGAGAAAATCTCCCATTATGCACATTAACTCTTTTTAAAGGTAAGAACCACCTCAGGTGATTGTAAAGACATTTTTGTGAAATTGAGTTTTTTTGGCGTCTCCATCAGTCTTTTCTTATACAATAGTTCAAAATTAGCTTAAAAATACACTGATGGAAACACAGCTCCTGTGTGTGTGTTGAGGAGTGGAGGAGCATCTACCAGGTCTTCATTATCTAAACAGTGTTTGTGTTGTCCACTGAGATCCCCCAGAGGGATGTTTAGACAAAGGCCTTCATCAACTAATGTCAACTGAAGCCATTAGTACCACACACACACACACACACACACACACACACACACCATGCATGCAAAACACATAAACACAAACAAAGAGCAAACTGTTTCGCTCTTAGTGTTTTTTCCTTATTCTCCTCTTTTTCTTCTTTTCAAGGACTTTTCGTTCAGTGTTAAGGGAGTAGCAGGAAGATCCTCGCTCTTTATCAGCTCAGACTTAACTTGACCACACACACACCCACACACACACACACACACACACACACACACACACACGACTCAAGATAACCCTCATATCTGCGTGTGTGTACGTCTGAGTGTTGGAGGAAGGGAGGTGTTAAAGCTACAAACGCTTGACCTCATCGCATTTTCACAAAACAACTCTGTGGCGTCCTGAAAAATAACCATAAGGCCCCAAGGCTTCCATCCAACAAACACAATACCATTCTCTCTATGTCACTTAGTGCTGTGTGTCAGCCAGTGCGTCAGCCTGTATCCAACTCTCATTTCCCTAAATGTAATCAAAATCATCCTCGCACAAAACTCCACCAAACTCCAAAACAGGCATCGCAACTAACAAGCAGGAAAACACAGTGTACATGTATGGTTGCTGTAATCAGATGGACGCTGATGGCTAATTGGAACTGGCAGCAAATAATTAAAGACGAGCCAATGTTTGAGAAAATAGGAATAAAAGAGATTAAGGGAGGCACGTAATTGGCTCGGGGTGCATTCAGACATTAGAGCGGTTCTGTTAGATGTCGAGTTGTGAATGATCCGCCACCGATTCAACCAGGATTCAACTAGTTTCACTCTGACGCTGACAAACAGCTGGACCCCAGTGATCAGGGGTAAACAAAAACTGGATTAAAAGGAGTGTTAACAAGAGAACAATTCTAAAACAGTGAAAAGTCAATACAGCTGTAAAAGGGGATTAAGGAGTCGATGAGATTACTGTGAACACAATGTTGTACAACAATTAGTCGATGTGATAACAACTGCAAATAAAGTTTGAGTATGTCTGTCAAATTAGTCTGGAGCATAGGTTCGATGTGTGGTATTTAGTGACATCTAGTGGGGAAGTTGTAGATTGCAGCCAACCGAATAACCCCCCTCACCCTCCACTATGGTGGCCACAAAAAACACGAAATGCCATCATTTGTTTTGTTCATTCTGGGCTTTTTACTTAAGGGGATATAAAGTCTGTTCCACATACTGGGTGACAGTAATGCACCTTAATGTTGGATGCCACACGCTACAAAACAGAAAAAAGTCCATTCTGAGCTTTGGCGGACTTTGTGCAGGTCACCTGCTCCCTCCGTAGATATAAACAACTCATTCTAAGGTAACGAAAAAATGATTCTTATTTTAGCTCATGAAAATTCTTATTTACAACCAATGAAAATATAATTATGAATATTATATTTCATTTCTTCAGTTAGATCATCCTCAATTCTCCTAAATCCTACATGGACCTTTAATTTTGGCATGAAGGATGTCTGTGTTTTGAACCAGAGGACGGTCACTGAGATTCTGCCTTCAGTTTGATTTGTCCACTGAAATTATGACAAGGAAGTCTGCGACTTACCAACGACTTGACTCACCACTGTCTTAATCCTTTCAATCTGAACAACACTCAATATCATTTTGTTCTTTTTTAAATCTAATTTTAACGTACTTTTTCAAATTTTATGGGAAAAAATCATTTATGACCCTACTTTTAACATTTTTTTCCACTTTCTGAGAGGGAGCCTGGTGCATAATTACAGCTTATTTTCATCGTCTTTCCCAGTTTTCTCTTGACTATCTGTAACTGGAAGCAGTTTCTGACTTTGTTTACTGTAAACTGTGGTGATCCACATCTTCCTGCAGCAGGAAGCAATTTAAAACCTGGGGGAAACTTATTTTAACCAATCTGTTCCTCTAAAACAATGCAGCTTTTTCAGTCAAATTGTGGCAGTTTGACATAAATATGTGATTTCTCCCATGACACAAGCTGACCTTGAGTGGCTTTAGTTGTAAGAAATCATTTAATATCATGCTATCATGTAAAAGTGTCCCACATCAGAGATACATGGGATGAATATCATGATCATTTAGAAATTCAAAAACTATTGAAACTTAAAAGCTTGATGTCAGTCATTGGTGGAACAGTCTGTCAGACCTAACAATGTTTGATTGGACTTCAACTCATTAAGAGTTTCAGAGAAAATTCATCCAGAAATTGTGTGACTTGCAAAAGTGTGCAACTGTGTTGGCAGGTCATGGTCTGTGCAAGTGTATATCTGCAAAAGCTTCAAAATATAGACTTTTGAAACTCAGGATCTGGAAAACAAATGAACAGTGACAAATTTGCAACGGTGAATATGGAGAAACACTGTAAAAAAAGTGCTGCACTTGTGTATAAGTAAAACTGAAATACAAAATGATATATAAATATTTAAAACTAATCATTATCCAAGTCTTCAAAACTTAAAATTAGCTTTTTTGTTTCAAAATATGGCATGATATCCATCCCATAGAGATACTGAACAAATGACACAATTTTCATATTTTAATAGCTGTAATTATTCTTAATGGGTCTATTGTTTTATTGAATCACCATCCATTTTTATTACCATTGTTTATCCAGGTTTCCTGTTTCCTCAGATAGTTTTTCACTGAATTCATTGTTCTTATCACCAGAGTTTTCTGTGTGTGTTTTTTCAGTTACATTGTAAACTAGACCTTGACCTCAAAATGTTCTAAGGTTAAATAAAGGTTGAGTGAACACCGTCCGCTGATGCTCTGTGTTCAGACTGTCGATGCACTAGTATGGACACTCTTTACGCAGGCTGGATGTTTTATCAGCAGCAGCAGTTGCCGCGACTATGATGATGCATGAGATCACAAAGGCAAGCGCACAGCTTGCGTGACGCCGTCATGGCTTTTGCATGCATGGCCGCTAGTGGTACACGGGTTGACTCACACACAACACCTGTAGGAGAGAAGCCAACTGGACGTTAAAGAAGGAAGCGGAGAGTGTTTTGAAGAGACGAGACCTGACTGGAGGAATAAACCTAATCGAGCACTTGGTAAGGACTCTTCTGCCTTCCTCTCGTTGTGGTTTCTCTCGTTGCTGGATCCCGTAAAGCCTTAAAGGCACGTGGAGTGACTGGCTCGCCCTGGAAGTATTTATCGTCCTCTTATCAGGGACTCTTCCTCTTCTCTTCCTCTAGTGTACCACTTGACATAGGATGCCCACCACACTATGTTTAGAAAGGGATCTTAGCGGAAGGCGACTGACTCATCAGGCCACAGACTGGTTTACTCACGCAGCACACACACACACACACTGATGAAGTGTGCAACATGCAGCCCTCAGGTACTCTAAACACACACGCCATGTTGCGTGCTCTCACTGTGTTTAGTCTTAAAAGGTCCAGGGAACGCCCCTCCTTTGAAGCTGCTAAGAAGCCCCAGCATGCCTTCCAGCATCTCCCCTGCTCCGAGCTCTTGCGGCCTATATGGATCCAGTTAGAGCCTCACTATAGGAACGTTCATATTTTGCCTTTATGGGCATATAAAACATTCTGTTTATATTATAATGCACCACAGAACGGTCTATTAGGCATAATAGGCTCCTTGGCAAACCTCCAGATAATGAATAAAATAAACAATGTGCGTATTCATCCCCGTCACAGCCAGCCCCGCTAAATGGAGAAACACTGAGACACGGGCGATAAAAGCGGTTTAAGAATAATTCAGTGTCTTGAATTGAATTAGCCGTGTAGCCCCAAGCAGGGCAGAGAGAACACATAAAACATGAGAATTGTCAAATGCAGTTACTCGACTGGGACCGCTCGGGTTCCTTCAGTCACTTCTCCCTGGGATTTTAGAGGAATACAAAAGTAGCATTCTCTCTTTAACATGACATCTTAATCGAGTTAGTGTAGTGTTCATGGCAGAGCTCCTTGATTCGGAGAAAGAGAGATTTATTCGGCTTTGACAACTAGACGAGTGCTCAAGTGTTGGTGATTAAACATCCAAAGGACACGGATATGTGTGTGTGCTGGTCGAAGCAATAACATTATATATATTTATTTTATTATTATTTTCAACCAATTTACCAGAATAAAATGTTGCCATTGTACATTGGTGCAAACCACAGATACGTATAATCTCAGCGTTTCCGAACCAAAAATCTGCTTTAACTGCTCATGGTGCTTTTGGTGTCTTAAGGATATAGAATGAGGCTATAATAACAAACAGCTGATATAATAACAATAATTTCCAGCAGGAAAAAAAAAACAATAGCTCATCAATGGATTAATCACCACAGTTACACTATCAGATCTTTTACAAACTGTTGAACTGAACATCTAAGACAAAGTAATTCATCAATAAATCAGGAACTGATATCAAACTAACCACAAAAAAATGTAGCTGACTGTGTGACTGTCTCACTCACATTGGTGCAATTTGTCTGCACTTGAATGGCAGCGTTTATATGTCTGGGCTTCCTGTCTCAAACGGGATTCTGAAGAAACTCATCCAGCCTCCTCTCCTTGTCCGTTAGTGCATCCAAATGACCAACCCTCCAACATTCTAGCTAAATAAACCTGATAAAGTAACTGTCAGGCAGCAGCAGAAAGCCTTATTTTGCTGTCCAGGTGGACGTTCATATAAAGATGCGACATCATTAGAAAAGAGGTTACAAAACGTAGCATATCCTTCCTTGACAAAATTCTGGTGATGGCGTTGTGGTTTTCATATTCACCAGGCAACATCCTCATTTTACCAGAGACTGTAAAGGCAAGTAAAGTTTGAAAGCAGCCCTTTTCCACTGCAACAGACCTATCCAGGAACCTTTTTTGAGGCTGAGGAACCTAATCTGCATGTCAGCAGGATTAAACACAGTCTAGATTTATTTGTGGCTCCCCAAAAGTCCCTGCTCGGAGGAAATTTGTTTTATGAATTGGCTTGCTGTATTGAGTGTCCCTGACTGATCAAATGGAAGCCTGAAGTTTGGCACACACTGCACCAAAACCGGTTGCTTCATTATCTTCTGAAGCCCAAATAAATCGCCAGCAGAGAGAGAGAGCGAGAGAGAGATGACGCTCAAGATACCGCTCTGCACCTCATGCTTTTTCACCAAACGTCATCAGTTTTTAGATAAACTGCGGATGCCATCAGAGAAGGTGCAGCAAATACTTGGCAAAATGAGGAGGACGCTTTCTCATACATCATGTCACCTAGCTACTACATTTACAAAGCAGACACACACAGACAAACGTTACGCACTATTATCCCATAATTAGGGCTGGTATAAAGAGAAGCCCCACCCATTGATTCAGTGTTTGCACCACACCCATCAAACCTTCAGGTGTTTTCTGCTGGCTTAAGTCTTTGTCTCTATGTGTGGCTCCTCTTCTGAAAACAAAATGCAGACAATCTCACATAGTGCAGCAGTCTTGGAGGGGTCCGCATTAAGACAAAGACAACCACTAAGCCCTGTTTATCATGGTATGAGTACATACAGATAAAGGCTTCCTGCAGCAGCAGCACAGGCAGAGATATAAGAAGAGGACAAACCCTTGAGAGAGAGACACAGAAATAAAGCAGAGGAAACACTTTGCACAATCAGATAATCCCAAAACACATAAACAACAAAAATCCCCCTTTTCCCTCTCTTCTATGTGAATATAATTATGCAGGCCATCATGTGAGCACACAAAAACAGTCAATCCAGGATGCACACGCGGGTCATCTAGATATCTTCGGTCAGTGTGTATGAGGCAGGCGGATAGGAGTGGCTGAGGCTCGTCCCCAGGGGAGCGAGCTGTTCGTCTGGCCTGCAGATAAGACCTTGAACACTCCTCAGAAAAATCCCCCGTTTCTCCTCCTCTGTGTCAGCACTGCACTCATTTATTCCCATCTTACAGCTTGTTCTCTCTGCTCCTCCTGCTTAACCTGCCAGAGCAAGTACCTACTTCTTTTTTTTTCTTTTTTGTTGCACAAAATAACAACAGAAAGGCTTTAAAGAGTCTGGAAGTTTGGCTTGAAATAGTAGAAATGCATATATCATTAATGTGTCTCATTAAAGGTTCAGTATGTAAGATTTGTGCATGCTCGTGTATTTACATGTAGTTTGTGTTGGAGTCTGTGTTGTGCTCAGAGTTGGTCATTTGTTAATGTTTAGCCAACGTAATACATTTCTAAGCATTTCTAGTGTCGCACATCCGTGAAGCATCCATGACGCCACCCGTTGGTTTGTGGACTGCCATTTTGAAGCTTCAGGTTTGGCCGTTTGGCCGTAGCCATCATGTTTTTTTGGAAATGTAAGTGACCATATTTGGATAAGAGGTTGGAGCAGGGAAAGAGCAAGGGGTGAAACACCATCAAGCTAAGGCTAACCTCCTGCAAACACAGCCCACATAGACTAACAGCGTCATCTTAAACGCGACTCTAGTATTATCGGCTACTAAATAAATGTCAACACATACAGCTGTACTTAATAACAGTATTGTCAATTTTGCATAATGTATAAACACACTAATTAACATTACCTGGGTTTAGTGAGAACACAGCCATGGATCAAAGACATGGTTCAGAGAAATAAAACATTAAATTCTGATTGTTTCACATCGGTTATGTTCTAAACCACTGTGAATGTGCATCCAATGGGAGAATAAACATGCATGATGGGGCAGGGAGTGGATAGATAGTTAGCTAGCAGCTAGTAGCTAACAGTAGCTACTTAATTTCAGTGAGACAACTGACTCTGATTTTTTGTACGATGGGTTCACAGAATTAATTGTGTAATAATCTTCTAGTAAAGCCTTTCCCAGTTGAAACCCTGTATCAGAAAGTTCACAAAAGCTTGAATGACCGTGTTTAGAATTTGGATTGAAACTAATTTATAATAGTATACTTTGATGTTTACTATTATGTACAAAAGACCCTACATTACATAGTTTAAAGGCTATTGCGTATTGAGGTTTCCAGACACTTTAAGTTCGAATCAGAGAAGGCTTCATGTGAACTTTCACTGAGAAAAATGAAACCCCCAAATGTTTACTAGAGAAACTGTCACTGTCCTCTGGATAAAGTGGTCCAGTTTG
>JAPQRN010000014.1:7240623-7251816 GCA_037367275.1 Coranthus polyacanthus
CACACACACACACACACACACACACACACACACACACACAAACTGTTCTATCATCACTAGCCTTGGACAGCTCCAGACGGTCGTCCTATCTCCCTCCCTTCAGCCTTAACCTTGGTGCACCTGTACTGCCGAGGTGCACACAGAGATAGACACGGCCTTGCTTTTATTTGTTCACCCAGTCATTCATTAAAGCACTGGTTTGTCTCAGATAGGGAGGCACAGTGTGTTGTGTGAACAGTAAGACCATTGAAAATGTTTTGGCGAACAGATCCAGATGTGACTAGATCGAAAGACAGCTGCTCGGGGTGCAATGGGGTGAACGCACATTTTGT
Source organism: Coranthus polyacanthus (assembly GCA_037367275.1). Classification (NCBI taxonomy): domain Eukaryota; kingdom Metazoa; phylum Chordata; class Actinopteri; order Kurtiformes; family Apogonidae; genus Coranthus; species Coranthus polyacanthus. The sequence goes on from JAPQRN010000014.1 coordinate 7,240,956, forward strand.
TGGTTTTTGTAAAATATTAACAGGTTAAAGGTTTCCTTTCACATTGCAATAAAAAGGGTTTAGCACTTTTCACACTTGCCTCAATTCATTGTGCACTTTTTCAAGTAACTTACCACATTCACCACAGTAGTAGACTGTGTGAAATGAACTGCGTATACTTTTGTGTTGCTTTGATTGAAAATACATTCAATCATCACTTCCAAAATTCATAAATACATCTCCCACTCAGTGTTCGCCACCAGTGAAATTCTGTACAGCTACAATGAATTTTGCAGACATTTCGATACTCTGTTCAGAACCAAAGAAAAATCACTGTAGATGGAAATATGCTGCATTTTGACAAATGAAGCCGTACAACTGAAATGAAACACATTTTTCTGGTTTTAGTAGACAGTTGTCATTTTTTTGTTTGCAGCCTTGTTACTGTCTTTACAAAAATTATGTATGTGTATATAAGCAAAATATAAATGGAGTTGTCAACTTTTCCCACTATTACTGCTGTATACAGTATGATAGTCATAAGCTATTAGTGAGAGAAAAATGATCCAAGAATGCAACTACAACTACATCCACCACATTAAGTAGTGGTATGTGCAGTATTGTGACAGACAAAACAACAGATTAAATTTGTTTATCTGCTTGGCTTGAAATATGTGGAGTAAGATATGCTCAAGATCTACATATTTAGAATGTTACTGTATGTGATATTAATAATGTAAAAGTGATACTAAATCCAAAGGACAGAATGGATTTGACATTTTGTTGTACTATAGTATATCACAGATAATTTAGCATAGAGCAGCCATGCGGTATTTGATTGACATTACAATATGTATCCTACTGTAAGAGGTGTCATATTTTTTCTTTTATATTTTAAAGCAACACTAATATGTGCCAAAATATGGATACAGTGCTTGTGTTTTGTAGTTCATCGTGCACTGACTGACAAAGTATGGGAGAGGGCATATGCTAGTAATGCAGCATGAGTCACTTTTGAGTGGTTAAACCAAAGGTTAACTCATGTGCTCCGCTGCATATTTGTAAAGAACACTGTGTGAAGATGTTTGATAGCAACTGCAAAAAGCTTGAAGGCTCTCGTTTTGGAGTCTGTGATGTGATGAGAGCAGGACGTCTGTGGACATCAGCTGTCTGCAGTTCGACAGCAGTTCGTGTTGCTGCTGTAGAGTTAGTGTGAAAGTTAGCATAAGGATTTTCATGTTAATTTAACCCGAAACCTCTACAGAAAAATCAGCGTATTGTTATCATGGATGTTGGTGACCGAGACTGTCGTTAGCTTAGTTATGGAGTTGGTGAATGCCAACAAATGATCAGTTCCCAACAGACTGCAACACGAACTTCACATAAGAGCACGCGCAAATCTTCCATAGTACACCTTTAAAAGTTCAATATGTACGATTTGTGCATGCATGAGTTTGTGTTGTAAGTTTGTTGAAGTAAGTTAACTGCAGCTAGCACAATGTTGCTGCTGTAGACGAGCCGAGGAAAGGCATTACAGAAAAAACAAACCAAATCCTCTACATAGAAATGCGTATACAAGCTGTCATGGGTGTAGTCAACTGAGACAGTAGTTGGTGTAGAAATGGAGTTGGCTAACAACAAACAACTGGCTCAACTTTGTGTTAGCAAAAAAGCATACGTGAATCTGACATATTGAACCTTTAATATATTGTGTGGTACACGATATCCAGTGCTAGTAATTCTGAGTTGTACCTAATGTGTGTACTGTGTAATAATAACAGTAAGTAGTAAAAATACAGCATATTAAATATGAGCAGCACTCATAACGATTACTATGCCAAGAGTGTGAGCAGGATATGTTTACATAACCTACAGTGTTGCTCTACTGGAGTTATGTTTTGATATTTCCCATATTGCCCCACATTGTTTCCAAACTCCAGTTTTCCCCAAGGTCATGTACCCTGTTAAATCACTAACAGAGGCCATAAACATCCAGAGCGAGGGAGAGGGAGAGGGAGGGAGTGAATGGAAGCAAGTTGAGAAGTTTTTCTGCCAACTCTTGGCATACTCCTCCCTTCCAACTCATGAATGAATGCTAATATAATATAAAGACTATGTAACACCCCCACCCACCTCCATCTCTGCCTCGCTACATGTGCTGTGTAGCTCCATTTGCCCTGCAGCCTGTTTGACACGCATAGGTGTGAGGGAGCTAAGCGGGGGCCCGCGGCTGGAGTTGGACCGTAAAGCTCCCGTCTCCTCAGAGATCCCTCTGAAGCTTTGATGGCATTTCAATGTTAATGCCCCTCTGCCCGGAGCACAGGGAGCAGGAAGGCACTGTAAATGGGGGTCATTGTGCAGGGATACTGTGCCTGTGTGTGTGCTGTAATGCAGGAAGGAGGTATATGATCAGCAGCGTGTCCCTGTGGTTAACACGGGAGATTGAATAATATATTGTCACGTGAAGTTGGTGAGGAAATCCTAAACATATGACATATGACGTGGAATTATTTCACACCTATAACAGAGAGCACATTTGAATGCAAAAATACAGTCCCGAAGCCCCAGCAGACATAGACAGATTAGAAATGGAAAGTGCGCACGTCACTCTCATATGTTCAAAGAGATGTTTTACACCTGAAAGTCCAAACCAAAATTCATATCTTTGTCACATTGTATACATTGGACCTGTTTTGTTTCCTGTTTCAATTTTTGCAAGTACTTTGTATGACGTGTGTACATCCTGTTATCATCACTTATGTGGAAATAGATGTCTGCTTGTTTGTGTGCGCGCTAAAGTCCAGCTACAACGCGAGGTGAGGTTTTAAACGGTTTTTCCAATTAAAATAACAGAGTTTTAGAAAGGACAGGGATACATGTATTTTCACTACATTTACCTAATTGTAGCACTAACCATATCAGCAAATCCAGATGAAATTTAAGTCAAGTTTCTATTATTGTATATAAATGTCATTAAAATAACATTTTCAGAGCTAGCATACAGCCTACCAAAGCTGACCTCTTCTTCTTCTGGTCATCATAGTCCCAGTCAAAGTCCCAGTCTGCTTAAAGGTTGAGTGTTTTTTTAGTTAAGAGAATATTAAGTCTGGTCCTCACTCAGACTTAGGCGATGGTAAAGCAGCTTTCTCGCCATAAAACAGAAAAAAGAAGCAGAAGAAGTCCGTTATGAGCTTCTGTGGAACCTCTGTACGTATAAATTCCTCATTCTAAGGTAACAAGGTGCTTATTGTTGTCTGATTATACACTAATGAAACCACAATTATGATTATGATTATTATTCTATTCAATTTCTGCATTACCTTAGATCCTCCTAAATCTCCCTAAATCGTACACACTGGACCCATATGCATGGTCCTTAAAACTGTCACAGCGAGTATAGATTGGTTTGTATGATGGATGAGCAGTGTCTGATGTTGTGCAGCCCTTTCCACTTAATGGAGAAAAGTTCATTAATATAGTGTATGTCGGACTGCATTTCTATTAAAAACATTGTCTCCTGATCACAGCCTGTCGTAACTTCCTGTGACTGAAAGTCCGAACCATCCAAAAAAAATAATTTCACACTAGAAACAAACCCAACCATTGTTCGGGTTGACCCAGATGTAGACCACCTCTCTTGGTCACGGCAAAGTTAAGCTTTTTGAACCAAACAAGTTAGGTGTGGGAAAAGAAAGAAGTAATTGTGTAAATTGAGTAACTGTCTAAAAAAACAGCAAGCTATTTTGGATTGATCGATTGTTTTAGGAATTTTTCAAAAATACTAAAACTTTCCATATCACGCCGAAAGTCTTTGGAAACATAAGGCATGAGGCCATTATTTGAAACCTCATCATACCATCCATCTTCTCTTTTTGTACATTACACTTAATCATGCATCAGCTGCCTCCTTTTTGATCCAATCAGCACACACTGGCTCCGTTGTTACCTCACTGTGAGGATCCCATGCAGTACACCGCGGCGTCTACCGCTCGGCTGTCATATGTGAGGGGTGGCGTGCAGAGTTCGTGGCGCGACTCTGTGTTTATGAAGCGAGGGGAGCGATAGGATCTGCGCTCTGATCTCCCCATAATCGCATTAGTGCCGTTTGAACTTTGTTTTCCTTCCCTTCGCGGGGATTCGCTCTGTCCAAATAAACCTATGTGAAATCTATTTACAGAAGATCACAAACTGATGGACAGCAGATAGAAAACATGGAAGATTTGTTTCATGTCATCCACCCGCCACCGTCTTTGTCTTTCCTTCCTCTCTTTCATGTTAGTTCTCATGTCGCTTGTCCTCCCCACCTCCACCTCCACCTCCACACCGTCTGTCTGCCTCCGTCTTTCCTCGCTTTGCTCGCTTTCCCCTCCCTCTGCTGTATCTGTCCTCTCCGCAGGTTATCAGGTCAAAGTGAAGTGCATGCCAGTGAGATCTCTGGCCTTTCACTGGGAGACAGGACAGATAATTCACCTAATGAGAAATGGAAGATAGAAGAACTTCCTTCTTAACTTCTGTTTCTGTGTCAGATTCACTTTACGCAAATGTAAATGCACAATTCACTAAGTTAAGACAGCTCAAAAACATTTGTATTATTATCTCCACTGTAAACCCAACATTTATTAGCTTATGGTCACAAAGGCCTTCATTAGAGGTTTTGCTCACTTCCTGGTTGCTTTTTTTCTTTGTTTATACTCACATTGTGCCTCATTCACTAATATGTGTGTAGAAATGTTCTTGCCAATTTTGTTTTTCCCACCACCACTTTATGGTAATGAATAGAGACCATTCTAAACTGAAAGGCGTATGCTCTCTATCTGAAAATCTGCATACTACCACGGCCCATTTCTCCATATGAAGAAATACGTTTGAGGAAAACCCTGATCATGCACTTTTTTGCTCCATTGGTGTTTAATTATAGGGAAGTCTGGGTGCTGCAGCTTGTAATGACAACAGTGTTCCCCCAACAGCTTGGTTAAAAAAAAAAAGACAAAAAATAGCACCATCAGTACCTTTAGGGATGAACATGAATGCAGACTGGAGGCTAGGCCACATCACCCTGATTTTGTGGCTGAATGGGAGCAAATCCTTGTAGCCAGATTCCGCCAAATCTGCTTAAAAGCAAGAACCAGAAATGATGGGACTTAAACAGCAGCAACAGCATTCCTGAGGTTTGGAATGACATGTTCAGCAATTACATATGGGTTGTTTTTTAAATTGTTCTCAAACCTTTGGTCATATTGTGTTTGTCCGGAGGTTTATCATCAAAAAGGCAGAGACGTCTGTGTTTGAGTCCATTTCTGTGTTCGGGGACACAGACTACAGCTCAGGTAAGAGAGACATTTTTTGATATTAAAGTCTATGCAAAATAAAAGAATAACAGACCTGAAGAAAAAGGAGGAAAATGTTAGATGATGAGGATCAGCTGATCTGTCAGTTCAGGATGAGATACTCGCTGCAATTATTGGGCAAACATCCATAAGCTGAGTCCTCTCTCTCCCTTGCATTCCTCTCCTCACATATCTATCTAATAAAGCAGAAAAATGGCAAAAAGTCCAAAACATTTCCACTTCCCAAAACGTGTAGGAATCTCCCATACGAAAAGCTCATGAAACAAAGCATATGCAAAACTTACTGTAGTTCAATAATTTCATTATGACAATAATTGATGGGGATGAAATGAGGATGATTGTCACTTCAATATGCTGTGTATGCTTGGTTTAAAGACATGTTTTTACATTTTTCGACAGCTGGGCCTTTATCATTTCAGAATACACATGGTCTGGTGTGTGTGAAACGTTCATATGCAGGCTATAAAAGCACAGATTTGTGTGTATGCACTGTTTGTGAATGAGACTCATTGTGAGAAACTGCAAACTTTGCATTTTGTATTAAAGTACTCACTTGTTTTAATATTTCAGTCAAAGCAGAACACACATACATGTGTATATATACAAATGTATACACACACACACACACACACACATATATGTATATCTCTATATATATAGATATAGATATACATATACATATTGCTGAAATCATCTCATCTGGTTACAGTACAGAGAGGAACTGTTATTATCTAATAAAACATGATTTTTTATGGTACATCACAATGTAATTTGGTTCAAATATGGTTGATTCTATGGCCAAAGCATGACGGGAACCCTGGTGATAAAATCGCAAAATAATGTTTTTCCAGATGGAAGAATATAAAAGTAAAACCGCACAAATGAAACAATTACCTTAATATTTTTCCTCTTTGGGCAGAGTTTTAACAGACGACTGTGGCTCAGCGTCGTGCCACCACCATGGTTCTAGTATCCCTTAAATACTGATGCTTATCACTTTATATGCATATATGTGCACTGATGAGAGCCACTTGACATATTTGGAAAACATTTAAATAAATTGAAAAATGAATGCATTATATAGTAGCAGGTTTTATTTATGAGAATCCTTAATCCGTACCTAATAAATATGTGTTAGGAACATGCTGTAATACTACACGTGACGTCCCTGTTTCTCAGAAATTAAAGTCCATACGGAGCAACAGTATATTGTAATACAGCCAGTCAGTCAGTCATTATCCGTAACTGCTTAATCCTCCTCTGGAGGGTCGCGGGGGGGCTGGAGCCGATCCCAGCCGACATTGGGCGGAGGCGGGGTACACCCTGGACAGGTCGCCAGTTCATCGCAGGGCTATTGTAATACATTTTGTTCCAAATGTAATGAAAGTTGCTTTATGTTTTGTTTGAAATGCAAAAATGTTGGTCATCACAAACTCGAGGTACAATATCAGCTGGTTTTGTTGACTATATTATTCAACCTAATGCTTAGGTTTAACCACTGAAAGCACTTGATTAGTGAAAGAGCAATTCTTGGTTAATATAGAAAAATATGTGATAAAAAAGTGCTCACAATGTATTTATTTATAATTAGATTAAACAATAATCTTTTTCTAACCCTAAATGAAGCTCTTTTATTGCCTAAACCTAAAAATGTAAGCAGGAGACAGGATGCAGACTCTACTATCTGGTTGCAAAGTCCTTGATTTTGGATGTCCATCTTGCCAAGTAGTGGATCCTTCAATGACAAACTGAGATGATATGCATCCTTGGCTTACAAAAACATGCAATTGCAACAATTTATTCTGGTGAATGGGTTGAATGTAAAGTGAAAACGACACAGCCAGGAGACGGGCACCAAGTAATCGATTTGTGGTTCCCCAGCTGTCGAGGAGTGCTTTAGAATTCATTCCCAAAAAGTGAAGTCTTTGTCAAAATGGGAGGTTTTTTTTTTACATGTCTATAAATTCAAGTGACACAAAAGTCAGCTTGAGAGCTGGAACCCACATTTCCCCCCTATAATGTCAACCCATCTTTTTTTCATAAGGCGCTCGAAATAGTGCAAGATAAAATATCAAAAGGCGACTCAGCAAAAGCGAAAAACGTCTGCACAGTTATAATTTAGCCTTCAGAACAAGCCCAAATGGAGCTTCTCTTCCACTTTATTTAGGAATGAGAGGAGGGAAAAAAATAAAGGAGTCAGGAAGCCAAACCATCTCTGAATGATTTAGAAGCCTCTCCGCTTGGTGTGGCCATAATTATGGCTGCACGAGATTGAAGGGTAGGAGGAGATGCCGGAGCCCAAGCCAAGATTATAGTCTGTGAGGACCGAGAAAGCAAGAGGAGACAGATAGAGAGAGGGGGAACAAGTGAGAAAAGGTGTGAGAGATAGAATTAAAGAATGGGAAAGAAGTGAAAAAAAAACGTCAAAGTAGGTCTGAAAGTGAAAAGAAAAAAACGAACAGAAGCTGACTGACTAGACACAGAGAGAAGGATTCTAATAACAGCCTTCAGTGCAAAAGTCGCTGATTTACTCTGCATACTCGTCATGACGGCGTGCTGCAGCATACCATACGAGTTCAAATCTGTGCCCTCCTCCTGCATCCAGTCAGGGAACATCCATCAAGATCCCACCACACGTTCAGATCCACCAGCGTGGGAGGCGCACGGAGCCAGTTTAGGGGGGAAAGGGAGGGATTTTTTTTTTCTTTCTTTTCGTCCATGAATCTGGTCAGAAATAGCCTGAAACAGGCAGCACATCATGCAGGCTGCGGCATGAGAACAGCTCACTCCCGCAAATGATTTCTCCACATTGGATTCAAATGAAATGGTACATTGTGCCAAGCCAGAGCTGTCAGGGATGTTGGCTTTTTGAGGGCACTCTGTCTCTCTATCTACATTCCTGTTCTAAAAGTGGGCTCAGTTCATTACAGGAAGAGTTAGAAAGAAATATGTTGAATGAATGAATGGAGTAGAAACACAAGGACGCACTTTGACTGACATAAATACTCGGAAAGAAGAACCTACCCATACACTCCCCTCCTGATTAAAACCAGTTCTCTCCAGGGTCATGTTGTGATTGGTCGGGTTTTTTTTGGTCAAGGGGGAGGGGAATATGGTCTGATATGGCTTTCTAATGAGTCTAGCTACACACAGGGAATAGATACATTCAACAGACACGCACACTCCTCCCTCCGTCTCCTTTAAGGAGGGCAAACATAATTTATGAAACCCTAGAACCTCGTTTCCCCGCTTTAGCAGAGTTTCCTGCGACGGGAGGGGGAAAAAAAAGGGAGATTCTCATTGACTTTGATGGAAGCCAGGGAGGCCACTTGACTCTTGAGGGGTCTGCTGTTGTTTAGGCTTGGGTTTGCTGGAAGACAGTGACTAATTGAACTTATCAGGCGGTCAAATGCTGGGGAAAGGATCCTGGGAGGGCATGCACCAGCAAGCTGAGGTGGGGACGGGGGGGGGGACGGAGAGAGGAGTGAGAGGAGCTTCTAGATTACCATCGCGAGATAACACACTTCCCTCCAAAAACATGTTAAATGCATGTTGCAATTCATGCATTAGATAAATAGTTGTATGTAAAGAAATCAAATTGCAGCTTTAAAGATTCAATCTGTAAGATTTACATGCGTGCATATGTGGAGTTTATGTTAGAGTCTGTTTTGTGCTGGGAGTTGGTCATTTCTAGGGCTGAGTTAACTCCATTTCTAAAATAATGAACCTTTGTAGATTACAGCCTGTACATTGACATACAAGCACGCGCAAATTTTAAGCGAGGAATCTTTAAGAGAATTGCAGGCTGCTGCATTAGCTATGGCTCAAAGTTAAACAAACAAGTAATTTGCGTAAAAAAGGAGTTACATCATACAAGTTCATTTCATTAGCTGTGTTGCATTAGGCTTTTTTAGTATCACTTCAGGAAAGGTTGATAGAAATGACAAAATTTCCAAAATTTGCTTGACAATTAACGTATATGGAAACATGGCAGATTTAAAGTTAACGTGCACAGAAAAATGAACACCTTCTATTCTAAAAACAAAAAACCTAAAACAGACCTTTTTCTGCTTAAGCTTTATTTGGTCTGGTGTGATGGTAGCTGATGTTAGCAATATTTACAGAAATACTTTAATGGCAAGAATTTGTCTTGTGCTACATTCATGCTATTAATTGTCAGTTGTTGCCATGGTGGCCAGTATTTAGCAAAACTTGTACTACTGTTTTCAGTACACAAGTGTTCGGGAAAATGGAAGAACAATTATAGTTAGGCATGTACAACAGCCTGCATCTCTTTATGTGATGACAAATTTAGAGCACACAAACATTTATGACATGGGTGTGGAATATCGTGTGGTGCAGTTATGATTATTTGGAATGGATAAGGGCACGGCGGTGACCGCATGCTGCATCTTCATGAGTCAGACATAGCTTCAGGTAAAACTCTAACGTTATTACTTGGAACATTTGTAACTGTATAGGTGTTAAAACATTGGCAGATTTTCTTTTTCACCAGTATGAAAGTGTTCAAGAGACTTTTCTTCTTATTTATGATCATATTTATTTATGATACAACTAATTTCATAGCCTGGGAACCAGACGAGTCTGAGAGCTCATGTTTCATTAGCTCAGGCAGACGGGTCTGGCTCCGCTCCCGTTCAAATAGATTTCCAACAAATCAAAACCATTTATCTGATATGGAGTGGGTTTGATACGACGGCTCACAGAGCAGCACCGTTGTGACACTTTTGAAAAACAACCGAGGTGGCTGCCGCTGATGGAGCAGTCTTTTGAATGTGCTATCACATCAATATTAAAGGTTCAATATGTATGATTCACATATGTGTTTGTGAAGTTTGTGTTGGAGTCTGTGTTGCGCTTGGAGCTGGTCGTTGATTTTAGCTGAGTCCATTTCTAAACTAACAACTGTTTCGGTTGCCTACATCCATGAAAACAGCTCGTATACTGATTTCTATGTGGAGGACACTGGTCGGTTTTTCCATGAAAATTCTCATGCTTGCTTTTGAGTTTTTTCAGCACCTCTCTTCTGCTCCTCTACAGCGGCAATACAGCAACACTAGCTACCGTTAGCTTAGAAATGCAGTTGGACAACGACAACAAATGAGCAGTTCCCAGAACAACAACAAACACAACACAGGCTTCACATAAAGACATAATCAAACATGAATCAACCATCAACACAAGCATAAAAGCATGTGCAAATCTTACATATTGAACCTTTAAACAGGGTAAAGAAGTTACCATGTAGCAGTTACTCATGTTTCTACCCACACATGTAACTTCACACTTACATTAACTGCTTAAGTTTCCATTTGATCAAACACATACTGTACATCAGTGTGTTTTAGAAATCTGTTGCTTTCATGTTGATCTAAACATTGCCTTCCATTTCATTGTAACCTTTAACCTTTAACCATGGATTTCACAGTAGAAAAAGGTCAGGTAAGCACAGTGCAAATACAAACAGCAAACATGGCCACCTGCCTCCACACACACACACACACACACACACA
>JAPQRN010000014.1:7255812-7273982 GCA_037367275.1 Coranthus polyacanthus
TGTGTGTGTGTGTACTGTATGTAGATCTGTGAGTGTAGACAACGCTGGCATTTTGTGTTTATGTGGCTCATTCAGTCTAAACTAACAAAATGAACTGTCTTCGATTTTCTAAATTAAAGGGGTTATTATCTCAGAATCCCACATCTTTACATTTGAGCTTGTGTGTCCCTCTCTCTCCCTCTCTCTCTCTCTCTCTCTCTCTCTCTCTCTTTCTCCCTCGAGCATCCCGCCCACACACACATATACTACACACACATCCATACTGGCGTTGCCTAACACCCCATCTCGCATCCAGCATGACTGTAGGGGGACCCTGGCTCGTCACTGGCAGCTCCTTTGTCTTGTGTGACCAGATGAAAGCTAACTCTCTCTCTGGCTCTCCCACATCCTGCTCCAGCTCCTGCACAGTAATCTTCCATAATCCCACTCCTGCAATTTTCACCCTCTAGCTCTCCAAACCCTCTTTCTTTCTTTTTCTTTCTTTCTTTCTTTCTTTTGCTACTCTCTGTTTCTTCATGACCTTTTTTTTTTTTTTTTTTGTCTAAGTAAATGACAAGAGGTCTTTAGTGTCCCCTTTCTGGACGCCGACTTGAAAAAACTGTCTGATAATGTCATTTAAATGCCAGGTTTATTATAGCTCATGAAAAACTTCCAGTGAAAAAGTCATTCGATTAACGGCAAAAACTACAACAAAATTGCAAGAAAAATCAGGTTTGTTTTCATTTCCCCCCAGTGTTAAGGGTAGAGTGTGTTCTGTCATCCTTTTTCAGTTTCTATACATCAAGGCTTTGCTCATAATAAAAACTAACACTTAACCTAAATGCAAACTACTAAGTAACAAACTACTGTAACCAAACTGAAAGACTAATTAAAAGTAAAAAGTAATGATAATAAGTCATGTAAGATGTGTAATATGTACCAAAATATATATTTATTGTTATATTTTGAGTATAAAATGTGGAAAAGAAGTCAAGTTGGCGTATTTAACAAGCCATTGTTTAGTAGTAACGTATGAATTCTGTGGTGAGTACGAGAGTCTGAAAACTGGAGGATTATGTAAACCATTCTTCCTGCTTCTCTGTGGATGTGTTTTATATGAACTTGTGGTGACTCACAACGCCATCCAGGCCGGCAGCGAACTTTTCCAGATTTTCGAAACACCATCTACATGTATACACTTTAATTAAGCCGCAACAACATGTCTAATTGTGTTTAGATTCCAATATCTTTCAGTTCTTCAGGAGACTAATGCTCACATAAGCTCTCTCTCTCTCTCTCTCTCTCTCTCTCTCTCTCTTTCGCCAGTAGAAGAGTTTCATTTAATCCCCCCTCAGTCTCATTTGGGGCCCCATGAAATCCATGCACCATTACCAATGGGACAGGTATGAAAATTACCCCCAGTACCTTGTGATGCTGCCCCTTCTCCTCCCCTGGGCTTCTGAACGGGGATCATCCCCATTTCTCTCACACACCCACCCACACACAGCGACAAAAGACAGCTTTGGTAGAATAATAATACTGTTAGTTACACACACAGAATGTGCAACTCAATTCTGAAAGGAAACAATAAATGCACACTTCTTTACCTTACAAGACATGCACATACTACCAGAGGTGGGAAGAAACTAAATACAATTTGTTAATAAGTAGTTTTCAGGTGTGTGTACTTTACTTGAGGATTTTCTTCTGACTTTGTGGGTTTTTTTGGACACAAATAGCACATACGTTTTGCTCCTCACATTTTCAAAAGAGGCTTGTAACTTTAGTTTGAATGCATTTGAAGTGAATTTTTATTTTTATTTTCTATCGTTGCGTGTGTTCATGACATCACAGATAAGTTCAGTCTGAATGGATGGAACAATAACACGGAGAAATCGCATCGCTCATCACACGCATAACAAAAGATGAAATAAGACGAAATGAGAGAAAAACGATGGAACAACGCGTAAACGATGCAAATTACACAAGATGAAAACGACAAAGTGATGAGAAAATAAAAGAAAAATGACAAAAACATAAACAATGTAGCCAGAAGAAAATGACATAAAAGATGAAATGAAACCAATGTAAAAGATGTAACAGAACAAAAACAATGCAAATGACATACGATGAAAAGGATATGAAGGACAAAATGATATGAAAATAGAACAAAAATGATGAAAGAGACAATAAGAAAAAGATGTGTCAAGACAAAAACAATGTAAACAATGTAACCAGATGAAAACGACACCAAACATGAAACAAGATGAATGTAAAAGATGTAACAAAATGAAAACGACGTAACAAGATGAAAACAATATAAACAATGTAACAAGATGAAAATGATGTAACATTTCAAGACATAAAACACCTGTTTTGTGTTTGTTTTGTTTAGACAAAAATGACAGAATAAACGTAAAAAAAACCAGACATGAAAGACTAGACTTTATTGTCAGTATGTTGTTTTTGATATGAAAGCTATAAAGGTTTGAGACGTGAGGTTCAGTTATAGCTTTGCACATGATATTATACTTGAAGTACATTTCCCAGCCTGTACTTTTTCCACTTCTACTGCAGTAAAGAAGTTGAGTCAGTACTTCTCTTGAGTGTCTGTACTTCTAGTGGAGTAAAGTATGTGTTGATTTTTGCCACCTCTGCTTCCTACTACTTTTACACTCACATACACACATTACCAAACGCAGCCACGCACACAGAGGCCAGTTGCTTCTTTAAACGTCTGCCAGTGTACGCTTCCTCCCACTCCTCCTCATTAATGGAAGAAATCCCTCTGTTAACCACCAGGCCAGAATTAGTTTTTCCACCAAATGATCTTTAGCTGCGGATGCATTTACATCGGCGGTTAGCGTGCAGCTTTAATTGGAACGCTGACTTGTTGTTTCATTGCAAGAGCCGTAGAGAAATTGTGTTGACATTTTAAGGAACATTTAAGGTGGTGAAATGAGTTCTTGGGAGAAACTGCAGCAAAGCAATGGTGGGAAATACACAGTTTGGGAACTTAAGTAAGAGATGAAGGATACACTCAGCGTACTTTAAATGAAGGCTTATTGAAAAGTTTTAGGATTTAGATCAGATACATATATGGATGACAAATGAAAGGTAAAAACCAACATGAAGTATCTCAGAGAGGTGTGTCTTATGTTTTGTCTTGTTACATCTTTTATATCATTTATGTACTTTACACAGTTTTCATCGCATTTCGTCCTTTATGTTGTTTTCATCTTGTTACGTTGTTCTTGGCTTGTTGCATCATTTTCATATTCTTACATCTTTCACATCGTTTTCGTCTCTTTTCGTCTTTTCACGCTCTTTTCATCTTATGTTGTTTAAGTTGTTCTCGTCTTGTTGCATCTTTCACGTCATTTTCATCTCGTGTCGTTTTTGTCTAGCGTTCATACTCGTCCAAGTCAGTGAGCCCTCGCGTCCAATGGATAAAGGCATTAGGCGCGTTTCCATCCAAAAGAATTGCAAATTTCAACCAAATCTTCAGAAAATCAGTGACCAAAATGTGAATTTATGTATGTTTCCATTACTCTTATGCAAATATTAAAAGCTGGTTCATCATCACCATCACCATGGTTAAAACTTTGCCAATTAGATGTAACGTTTCATACAATAACATACCTACCTGAGTTGTTGATTGATGAGCTGATAGACATAAATATTTGGACAAAAACCTGAAGCTGGCATATGCTTTTACCCCGAACCAAACCACTGGTCTGGATCATATAACCACAGTTGCAGCTCTTCATACATGGGGGTGTTTTGTTGCCGTTCCCCAAATAATATAACAACAGGACATCGCGATGGCTCCGTGTTTAGCACCGTTCACACCAAGAAGGTTCTGGGTTCAGGGCCTTTCTGCGTAGAGTTTACATGTTCTCCCTGTATCACACAGGTTTCCTTCAGATTCTCCCGTTTCCCCCTCAATGAAGGAATGAATGAATGACATGAATTTCCCTAAGAGGACGATAAAGTGAACTAAGATGGCACTTCTGTTCGATTCTTGTATTAACTGAGTGAATGTTACAGTCTCCTCATTTGTCCACACATACAGACTCACATAATTATTCACTAAATCTCTTTCCATCGCACTTGTTTGCATTCATCTTTTATCAATACGTCAACTTTTCCACCTCTCCCAAGTGTAAAAACGTTGTCTCTGTGCTCTCTCTATAAACAGCTAATTCTAAGGCAACAAAAACACCATTTACTTCATACTTTCAGGTGATTACACCCTAATGAAATATTAAATACCATTTTGGCAATTAGATCCATTATATCCTGCACAATGAATGTTTAAAATAGATGTTAAACTGTTGTGATATTTTACTCAAAACCAAATGTATCAACCTCTTGGTGGCTATAAATCAACCTCCAGAGATAACAAACAGGTTATCATGACAATTCATCCAGTAGCTGTGACTAAATTTCAATCTGGACCAATTTAACAATTACCCAGTGGACACTGCCACCCCTCAAGCAAAAGGGCAGCATAAAATGGTATAATAGTGCAAGTAATAGTGATCTAATTGAAGCATTTATTAAACAATAGAAACAACCAAACCCACCAAGCAAAAAGTTTCTAAGATCAATTAGACATGCAGACAGGGTTTTTGTCTGACAACAGTGTGCGTCCCAGTGACAGCGTTGACAGGCCTGTGTGTATTGTCCATGTGAGACAATAGACCTGTATGGAGGACTGTATGGGGCTGTACTGACCACAGTGACCTGAAGCTGTGGCGAAACACACCGCCAGCCAAGAAACCACTGCCGCTGTCGTCCGTCGTCCTGTGCTGAGAGAGCGAAACTGACAGATTTCTCAGCATTATCACGGTCGTCAATTTCCGAGGACTTTGCTCCCTTGTAATTAACCAAAACAAATAAAGAGCAGATACCATTAGCTGTTTCCTTGTTGTGTTAATAAATCAGCAACATCTGCTCCTTCCCCACTCCTGCGTTTGAAGTGCACAGGGCTTTAAAGCAGCAGCTAATAGGCCCAGTCTGCTCCACATTAATGTCTGGCATTAACAATCACTGCAGCTCCCTACATGTATATATTTATTTTTAGCTGTAACTTGGTTTCAGGCGACGGGAATCTATGTTTTAGGGCTGACACCTCTCCAAGAAATTCAAACCCACAATGAGGCTATGGTTACCTTTGAGGCCGCAAATGATCCTGAGGAGTTTTATGTTATGGGGAGTGAGTTTTTGCTAATACGTTCCTCTCTGTTTAACTAGATGTGGGTTCGGGCATATTACTGGTGTTGCACTGGGAGTTTTTTTGGATGATGGTGGGTATATGGTGTCAGACTCAGTTGGTAGCTGGGAAGTAGATCACTTTCAGATGTTTTATGAGTAAATGTTTTTTGCCCTTTTTTGCGGTCTACTACTACTTTAGGTTGTCAGACTTGAAGACGTCATCCTGCTGCTTAATCTCCACGCACGCTGTTTGAAATTACCCCCCTACTTTTATTATCTGTTGTAATCAGCTCTAATGCTGCAGGAGTTGGATGTCAGCCACTTTTTATTGTGATGTGTATGAACACATTCAGCGTATATATCTCCGACAGTCTGCTCGTTCATTTGCATTCAACAAATCCAAGTGGTTTTAACTTTATTAGCAGCATGGTTGGATGGCAATTTCTGTTGGTTCACCACCTTGGATCAGATTGAAATTTGAGGTTTCAGTGTATTCACTTCAACTTTTGCAAGATATTCATGGATCGCAGAGGGTGAATTAATGGTCTTGGTGATCTAAAATATTTTTACAGCTATTTGATGGATTGCCATGAAGCAGAACGTGACAGCAATGTGGCCGGGATAACACAACGGGGAAGTTAGCATGAGCTGCCGTTTGCTTTATGACTATGACTGACAGGCAACCAGTGAATCAAGCAAACATTATTAATCTAATTCTTGAGGATTGACTTTTATCATAAGCACATAAATGAGCTGGCAAGTTCACCACCGAGTCATAAAATACATTTTCAGCCAAGAAGTCGTCTGACCTGAACAACCACGTGGATTGTTTGGCCCTATTTTATGATGTGATGTAGCTGAATTTCCTGAATTTGCACTTTTCAGGAGATTATGCCATAGGTAATGTTAAAATGTTGAAGAAAACATTCTTGTGAAATGACAAACTAACCCATTTGTGGTGTGACAGTGCTGTGGTAAATGTTTGGTTATGTTTTAGGAAAGAGGCTGGGGTTAAAATAAGTAGTTTGTTAACATTAGAAGACCCTTTTATTCATGGTTAAGCACACTTTTAAGGTCCTGAAATAGTCTTGGATTAAAGAAAATTTCCTTTGGTTTGAAGTCCAGTAGGGATTGGCTCATAGTAGATTTTTAAAGGTCAATATAATAACAGTAGTTTGTAGTACGAAAAAGCTGATTCCAAATTGACCATCGGAGCCAACAGAGATAGCTTGTAAAATGTCCAGTTGGCGCCAGTTAATCGGCCAAACAAATGAATCGTTTTACCTTTAAAGTCCAGTCCTGTGTCCATCGGCCACCACAACTTGCTTCTTTGTCTCCATTATATATTTCTGTGGGAGAAACATTCTCAATTTGCTACTACTACGCAATCCAAATGCTGTTTGCGAGCTTTGCCGCATCCCAGAAGGCAGTGCACAGGAGCTGTTTAGCTCAAACCCGCAGAGTTAGATTGTGGTTGAATCACATTCCCACCACAAATGAACCATTCCGTCGTCCGTTGGGACCACATCGATACCACCTCCTCTAAGGGTCCAAGCAACATTCCTGTGCTCACACCTGCCCAAATGAAGTGCAAGGGTGAACATGAACCAGAGCCTGATTTAACCAGACTAAAAAGTGCAGGTGTGAAAACACCCTTACTGTCTCTGGAGGTGGACTGGGACCAGCAGGCTTCAGTATTTCTTGAGATCATAAATGCATATTCTTTACATTTTTCTTTCACCGTTGTGCTTTCCACCTTGCCCTACCACCTCACATGATGATGGCAATTGACAACATTGGCCTCTGTTTTTGCAACAAACTCAAGCGCACACACATACCTAGAGTTTCCTATCCATACCTTCCTGTCAATACAGCATTCTTTTCCCAGACTTGTTGCATTGCCAGGTATTTCAGCCTGCGCGTCCCACATTCCCAGCTGTAAGTCTGCCTAGAATGAAGCCATAACACTGCTGTCTCCGCGGCCAGTTAGCGGTGGGAACACTGCCTATGTGTGGCTGGGTAAAATTCAGTGTGTGTGTGTGTGTGTGGGGGAATGTGTGCGCATCCACATCCAAACTCTTGTGTTGATGACTTCATCCTCACCCCAGTCCCAGGCGTCAGGGCATATTTTTAACACTGAGTGTTGTGTGTGTGTGTGTGTCAGTGTGAGTGTGTGTAAGACTTGTGAATAAGAATTGCTGTTACAGAGCCTGATGCTGTTTCACATTACAGAGAAGCTGGGGTTAATTTCCTGTTGATGGACGCGGCAGGCTTGTAGATAGAAAC
Source organism: Coranthus polyacanthus (assembly GCA_037367275.1). NCBI lineage: Eukaryota > Metazoa > Chordata > Actinopteri > Kurtiformes > Apogonidae > Coranthus > Coranthus polyacanthus. The sequence goes on from JAPQRN010000014.1 coordinate 7,263,298, forward strand.
AGGTTTAACAGGGGGGATTAGGCGGCCGCTGTTGCACTCAGCTGTTTAGGAGGTGAGACTGGTAGGTGAAGTGTAGCATTAAATCTTAGGTATTAGGCCAATACATACAGGCAGTACAGGATGAAGTGTTGAGAGGAATTTTATATGGTAACATTGTGGTTTAAATTGTGGTTGAGGTAAAGTTTACTTAGGAGAAAGTTACTTAAATATTCACAGCTCGATTTAAAACAAAGAGCTTCACACTCTTACTGATTAGTTTGTCATTGCTGAATTACTAGATTTCGTATAGTTTACTGGACAGTACATTACAAAGCATAAAACACAAAACAATTGACTGGATATACTAAACTGTAAAAGTAATTTATCTTTTTGTAGAGTGTACTTTGGTGTGACTTTGTTACACCAACAAGCATTTTTTAAAACCCGATCAAACTGTAGTCTTACTTTTAAAATATGCAGCACTTGAAAACTAGCTTAATATTGATTTAAGGTCATCTACGTTTCAGATTAACACATTTAGGCGTGGTGATGCTGTAGATAACATTACTAGCTCTGCCATGACTCACAGTTTTGAGAAATCTTAACAACAAAACGAGCTAGTCTTTGGACTAGGTTTTCTAATAGTTTTAAATGTTTATTTTCACTCAGATTTTTGCGGATGCTTGATGACACTTAATTTTCATATCATACACGCATTTTTACTATTTCAATCCTAACCCTAACCCTAACCCAGAGGCTTTAAAACCTGATTGTACTCATTTTGAACATAGTTTTGCAAAACTAATCCGATTAGACTTAGCCTTGTAGGTGCAACCCAGCCATAATAGTCTTTGAATGTCTGTGTCGAAACTGCAGGTTTGCAGCTGATCTCAGCTCAGTTGTGTAAGACTAGAATAACCCTGTGTCTTTTAATGAATGGGGCCGTGCCTCAGATGACGCTGATTCGAAAGCAAACACTACATGATCAGCAAACAAACAGAGACACGTGTGTGCGGTTTGTCTGTGCACATGATTCATGAGAGATTTCATGTCCTCCCCAAAAGACAACTAAGAAACATCTAATAGACATAGTATACAGTATAATTAGTTAATCTGTCCTTCACTATCCCCCCATGTCACGCACCACAGAGCCCCTCAAGGGACCCTATAGGAAACATATCCCTCATTTTCCCCTGTTAATAAGGGGCAGCATTTAATATGGCCCAACAGGAGGTTTGTGTTAGCATCGTTAGCGATAGCCATGGTCCTAACCGCCGCCGCTACAACGACCCTACCCCTCATCAGAGAGACGCTCAGGTCTCACTCTGACAGGGAGCCCTCACTGGGCTTGTACCTGGGCAAAGACTGGGGCCCCACTCTGTTTCTCCTCAACTTCCTGCATGAAGCCGTGGATCTCCCCTCCATAAATCCAGAGTGGTGGAGTGGGAGTGGTGTGCAGGCAGCAACCGCTGTGTTTTGAATGCTGATTCATGTGTTTACATATTGGAGGCTTCTGCAGAATGTACACGCATGCATTCTCGATAGATGGACGCTTTTGTCCACTGGGACGCGGGAAAAGAAGGATGGAGGAGGAAGTGGGATGGCAACCGAAGTCTGAGGGAAAGTTCAAATACCAGGAGGGAAATGAATGTGTAATGTAGTACATGTGTGCCGCTGAGTAATATGGAAGCATACACACAAACATGCACACACAGACAGAGAAGTTTTCACAGGGGCTGAGTGATCCTTTGTTTTCGTTACACTGTGTTCCAGTAACCATCAGTCTCCTCCTGTTTCAGCTGATTAATTCATCTCTCGTTTGCTTTTTTTCCCCTCAATGTGGGGCTGTTGTGTGTTTACAGTTTTTTACAAGGTTTTTTAGTCTACATTTTGCTCCCTTTTTGCTTTCACAGATGAGCGGTTAGCTAGTAAACAGCAAATTAAACCTCATAAAAGTATCAATGTAACATAAAAAAGTCAGGGTCAGAATGACCTGAATATAACTATAAGAATGTTGCAGGTGAAATAAAAAAATAAATAAGGCAGTTGTAGCTTATGCATCTGCAGCATTGACTATGAGAATTTAAACGTATAATAGGTCAGATTTCTGCATTCAAATATCTATCTTTGCACATTATATTTATATTTATTATATAGTTTTCAGTAATGTTCCAATTCAGACAAATATGTAATTTAATGGTAATAATAGGTTGCCTGTCAGTGACGTCGTATCATTAGGTAACGTTACTTGAGGCTATTGCATTAGAATGAAGCGCCATAACGTGAATACAAATCATCAATTAAAAGTAAGGTGAATAAGATTTTAGTGCATTACCTCATCTGTAAACATGACTTTTGCATGAGTCACGTCAGATAGATTTTCATCAGCAATGGTGGTGAAATGTACAACTCCCATGATCCCACGCTACTTCACAATGACGCCAAACTACGACTTTTTGTTTTTTGTTTTTTTTTTCAATTTGGAGACCACTAGCGGCTGAAATGACATGCTGTGCTTTAATGTTATCTGTTGTCATTTCTGAAAATCCTTGTGTTCATGATTGCTGGTCAAATAAAATAAGCAATTTAAACACATCATCTGGACTGTGCAATGATTTGAATGCATATAGCCATTACCTGAAGCACTACACTGTATCATACTGGTATCTTGATAGATACACACCCCTAGTTGTCAACAAATCTCTCTCAGGGTCATGTGCATGATTTGGAAGCTCCACAAAGTATATACTGTACATGCATTCATGTGGTTATACATAAGTGTGAGAGTTTGTCTTTGCATGACAGAGTAAGTCTGAAGCCCCTGTCGCCATCCCCCTTGTAACGTTAACCCACAGTCTCCACCACAGTTGGCCCATAGTCTGCCTGGCCCTCTCCTCATATTTATCCCATCATCACAGCCCCCCCACCCTTCTCAAAAGTCCCTATACTTCCCTTTCCATCAGCCTATTCCCCTTCCTCCACTACCCCAACATTCCTGCATTTCACTGCCATAAACAACTATTAACTTAATGGTTACAAAAATCATTAAAGAAGCAACATCTGTGCACCCGCCGCAGCCAATCACGGGAGGCAAAGAGCAGCACAGCTTGTAAATGAAGGCTGTGGTTGGCTGCCTAAAGTGCTTGCACCTTGTTGAGTCCCTCCCACTACCAAGCATGCTCTTTATAGTCTGTTTAGTGAGGGGAAGAAGCAGCGGGACGCAGCCGGAAAAAAAAAGAGAAGGCGGGGTGGGGGATTTAGCAAAGACACACGGACACATGGAAATGGTTAGCATCTCGGTGGTGGCAGGCAACAGCCTGCTCTCTTTCTCTCTCTGTTCTTTTTCATTTTCAATCTTTTACGTCCCAAAATAGGAACCAGATTGCCACTGTGGCTGCTTAATTTGAGGTCCTTTACGGATGTAACTGGAAATTGAGGTGGAAATTTTTTTTTTTGACAGAATGAAAAAGAAGAATAGGTAGCTGTGGGGGTATGAATCTGATAATTACAGGCATAAAAGCAACTTGGAGTTTTTTAATTAAGTGTAGGCCCTCACAGCTACCACTTTACTAAGACCACTTGGAGACATTCTAGAGGACTGTTGTGCAGCCGACAAATGAAGCAGGGCTGAGTATCGAACTTTTATTGTACCGACCAAATTCTTTAGATACTATTGAGTATCTGAAAGTATTTTGTTGTTTGATACCAAATTTAAGTGGCTAAGGAATAAATCTCATCAGCATCCGTGCATACAGCACACATGCACAGCTTTTATACATCTTTTATTAATGATCATTCATTAATGAATTATTTTAGCTGACAACTTCATTTTGTGGTAAATAGGTTTATTTTTTATGTTGTGGTTTGAGTGGTAAAATACCAGGATGATGAAACAGAAGACTGGAGTTGAAAGAGACAACTTAAGTTAAACCACATTAAATAAAATTCAACATTTGTGCCATAATGTGTAATGTAATTTTCATGTTTATTCCAGTGGAAAATTGGTTGTATTGAATCCAAGGTATCAATAAATGTTTAAACGATGCCCAGCCCTAGTTCTAAGTGATAAAAAACCAAATTAATAGACTTGAACAAACAAGAAAAGTCCACGAATGTGTGGTATGTATGGTAAGCAAATGTTCCTTTAACCCTGCGGCCACCCTTAAGCTCTGTGAGAAAGGGAATAAAACGAGGGGAAATAAATGAATGGAAAGCTCTAGCAGGGCTGGGACGAGCTGCCCGTGTGGAGTGTCTGTGGCTGCTGCTGCTTAGCCTCAGCCCAGATTGAGTGTGACTTGTGTCAGGCTCAGACCCTCGTCTCCGCTGTGTGCTCCTCCACGGCCGAGAGGCCAGCGGCGCACTGAAACCCTGCCCTGAGATGAAAGCATTTTCCACCGTGCATAATGCGCGTGAAAATAATACGCGCATTGTGTAATCACAGCGCCAAAAAAGGCCAGAAATACATGGCGGCATGTACAAAGAAGCTGTTATGCTGTTTGGTTTACTGTGCGGGCCCCTGAGCCAAGTGCAGGAGACATGGTGAGAGCTGGAGTCTGCGAGTGAACGGAGTGTGCAGTGCTCTGAATGAAACACAAGAGAGGTGTTTCTCGCACGCTACCTCAGGCCAAGGTGGATGTGGAAATGGTGTTCATTTTAGCGACTGTTTTTTTATGATGTGACAAAGTTATTGCTGCAGGTGAGGACAGCGCAGGGGGACGTGGGGCAGGAAGACTGGTGGTGTGAGTATTTGTGTCTGACTACATGGACATGGGTGCAACATATATGTGTATTTGTATGAGTGTGTGAGGTCGGGTGGAGGGTGGTATGGAGGGGGGGGGCGTGGATTTTGCCGGCACCCATGACTGGTCTCAGTGTTCCCACGCTGCTGAATCCAGAATTTCCTGATCTGTCCGATGGGATGGGGACAGAAGACGAAACTAAAGGGGGTAGCGGAAAATGGCTGCTGCTTTGGCTAACATAAACAGATCATAAAAAGGCTCTTCAGTCTGACTGTGGGAGCCGAGAGAAGCTTTAGACTCGAGATTTGTGTTGGAGCAGGCGTCACTTCAGCTGTGTCTTCTCTGATTTTGACCAAAGGAGCCATGTTTCAGCCTGTTTAGACGTTACAGGTCTGCATTCACTTCATAAAACAGACATTCACTCCCATTTGATACACTGTGCAGCAACCGCAGCATCAGTTAAATAAATGTGAGGAAATTCACCAGGTCACAGCACCAAGGAGGCCTTCCAGGACATATGACATCAGCCCAAGACTCACAGTTCTTTTTGTTCAAGTCTTACATGTGGACTTAGAAATGTTGGCCGTTCTCTGAAAGTTACCACTTTCAGGCACAGTCTCCACCCAGCCTGGCAGAGGTGTTGGTACCGGTGCCATGAGCTCGGCGACAGGTCTCCAGCTGACCTTGGTCTTGCCTGGTTTAGATATTATGAAGGTCTGTCTTGTTAATAAACTAATTCTTCAGAAATGTTGTTGCGAGTTCACAGTGTGCGTCCTGGAAGTGAGTGTAGTGTGGTTTGGAGGCCTCGACTATTGATGCTGGCACGGTGAGGTGTAAAAGTTATGCAGTCATACCACAAAATCGTATTCACTGGTGACTTTCATAGAACTTCCTTGTTCAGTGTGCCACTGTTTTCTGGGCTTGTGTGTAAAATACAGCAATTAGGCAATGTGTGTGTACTTATGGGAATTACAGGGGGTAGACAAAATAACACGAACGCTCTAACTTTTGACTGGAAATAACAGTCCTCATCTTAGAAATAAAAAAAAGTTGAACTCATATGCAATAAAACACATCCTATGGGGATTTTCTGGTACGGCTTACTTTGTCTAGTATATCCAGTAGCTTATGTTGGCTAATGTTAACAAATTCTGCTGTGTAACTAATACCAGCGAGTCAATTTGCTTGATGAAACATCTCAACTTGTGCTATACTTACATTATGGTTCGGCATTTATCATTATAATTTGTCTAATTGTTACTTGTTGCCACTGTGACTTTGAAGGTCTTCATTGTATCTGTAGCAGTGGCTCTCCTTCCACTTTAAATGTTCAGTGTGTAAAATTTGCATATGCTTGTGTGCTTATCTGAAGTTTGTGTTGAAGTCTGTGTTGTGCTGACCGTGTGTTGACATTAGCCAACTCCATTTCTAAGCTAATGGCCGCTAGAGCTAGAGCACACCATTGCTGCTGTGGAGGAGCAGAAGAAACTGTGAATAACATCGACCCGAGTTTTCTACATAGGAATCAGTGTACAGGCTGTTAATATGGATGTACTGTAGGCAACTGAGAGCCATTAGCGTAGAAATGGAGTCATCTAACGTCCAGCTCCCAGCACAAAACAGGCTCACACATGCGGTTCTTACATATTCAGCCTTTAAAGACACTAATCTTAACACCTGTCCAAAACTACCTGATGCTACATCCAAAATCCCTTAGATACTATTAGCTATTAAACCTACAAGTAGGGTTTGGTGAAAGGTTCAGTATGTAAGATTGATGTGTACTTGTCTGGTTACGTTAAGTTTGTGCTGTGCTGAGAGCAGATTGTTTGTTGAGGTTAGCTAACTCCATTTCTAACCTAGTGTTGCACAGTGTCGCTGCTGAAGAGGAGCAGTAAAGAAGCACTGGAGACCTTGGGAGTGAACGTAAGGATGTTCACGGAAAACCTAACCTGAGTCCTCCACATTCACTCCAACATAAACTTCACGTAAGCCCAAGGAGCCTTAAAGAAATTTTCACAACTGCAGATAAAAGCAAACATTTAATTCTAATCTTTTTGAAGCTCTAGTAAAAAACCCTGTATTTAAAGTTTACTGGAGGAGAACTGGAGGGGTACGTAGGAGAATGTAACCTAGACTAAAATAGTGGCTAAAATACTTTAAAATTGCAATGTCCAACCTGTTCAGAAAGGCATATCTGGATTACCATTGGAATGATATGAATAAAGGAGGGTAAAGGCACGTTCAACAGAGGAAGATGTCACGGTGCATGATGTAAAGGAGATGCACGGAGAAGTGACATTTATAGTCATAGCACTGAATTCTGACTTCAAGTTTGTGGTCAAATCTGAGTGATAGCCCATTGTTTTAAATATCAGTAAAAAAGAGGAAACATTGCATGTTGTCTGTATCGGCTACAAAAGCCGGAACAAAACTTGGAAGTTTTCATTTCATTGAGCTGAAGATTTCTTGTATTTCTTTCTTGTTGAACCTCCTGGTGATTTGGTAACATTATGTCAGTGGCTCATTCCAGGGCTGATCTCAGGACTAGGAACAATGCAGGTGAAAGTGTGGTCTGTTTGGTAGTCGATCTCCTCTGATAATGCCTTCCTCTGTCAATTCAAATAATATGAGTAGAGAAAATTCTCTCTTCCACCGCTTGTTCTCTGTTCTCGGCAGCTCCTCCTCTGTGCTTAACTGTCACAGCCACGCCAGGCGAAAATGGGTTAAGACGTGCTTTTTTTCAACGTTAAATAATGGTGCGATTAGCAATAAATCGACGACCACAAACCTTAGTTCCTGGCCCTTAGTTCCTATTTTCTCTTCACTATAGTTCTGCTGTATCCATATTTGTAAGTTTCAGTCCCTTTTTGCAGATTCCATTTGTCTGTGGCATATTTGGCAATTATCATGAAATTTAGAATAGTTTTGCAGTGGTTTTTGACAGAACCATTGGGCAGAGACACTTTGAAAACTCACTCATTACCATCTCTCTTTTTAAGCTGACGAGTAACATGTAATTGGCATTGACCCCATTAAGAGTTTTTCAAAAGTTAAGACTATTTTATCTAAGCCCTGTCTTTTCTATATGGTCTGCTGTCACTGTTTCAGCTTTGTATATTATCTGAGGAAATGGCTGTCTAGTAAACAGACAGCGCAGCCTGGTTTATAATTATTAGTTTAAGGCCCTGGCCCGCCATGTTCTGCCATCTCCTCTCGGCAGCGAGGGTCAGAGGAGCCATAAAACATGATTAAGTGAAGGAGCTGTAGCTGTAAAGTTCGTTCCAGCCACTCATGGATGAAAAATGACAGTGAAATCAGTCACAGCATGGGAACAAGTCTGGACTCTCTGTAATGATTAAACCCCTGGTTTGGATAACCAGTAGCAGACAGACACACAGGGCTATGATAACTAGGAGAGCAGAAACATCTGCACTATATGCTTTGTCTCATAAAAGACTTCATTCTGGATAATTTAGGGAATGAATCACAATGTGAGTTACATGGCAATTAAATACCACATGACCTGACATTAATATAATATAGGACACATGATGGTTAATAATTAAATCGAAATAATATAAAAAAGGAAGTGAATATTCGTTTGTTGACAATAGCTAACTTCGTTTCTAAGCTCTGTTGCCTACATCCATGATAACAGCTTGTATACTGATTTCTGTGTAGTGGACTAAGGGTCGGTTCTTCTGTCAAAACCCGTCTGCTTGCTCCCACCTTCTTCAATGCTTCTCTTCTGTTCCTCTACAGTGCAAACAGTGTACAACACTAGCTACCCTTAGCTTAGTAATAGAGTCAGCTAATGTCAACAAATGACCGGTTCCTAGCATGACCGGCTCCTCCTCGACAGTGAAAACAGTGGGTACGACTAGCTACTGTTAGCTTAGAAATGGCTAATGTCACCAAAGAGTGGCTCCAAGCACAGACTCCAACTAAAACTTCACATGAGCACGCGTCAGTTTGAACATTTAGGTGTCGTTTTTTCAGCAAGGTTAAATAATCATAATTAAACAGTGCCAACATTTGGAAAAGTGTAAAACGTTGTCATTCTTCAACAAAACCAATAGCAAAATAAATAAAAACATACTGCGCTGGCAACAGAAGCAAGCATGTTGCCTTTTTAGTTAGCACTTTAAACAGAGATCCCTTCAATGGACTGTCTGACCACTTACCTTCTGGAAAGGCCCTGTCCGGCAACATAACCAAAATCCATTTTTAAACAACTCATTAACATTTACAGCTGCAAACTTGATGGATTATTGGAAGCCGCCCTTTAACCACATTTATTATAATTGCAGATGTCTTGGACATTTTTTCTATTGGCTCATTAAAAAGTGAAAGACCTGTGACCTTTTTAATGAAAGACATGAAAAACATTTGTAAGAAGAGAATTGCTAGTTTATTAGAAAAAGTGAAACCGATAAATGTAATAAGATGGAAGACTACATGGATAGAATATGCTACTGTTGTAGTTTTTTCCCTAAAAGTACAGTGAAAGCAGTAGACAACACTTTCCGTACCAGCTCTGAAGTTTATATCCCATGAGGGCACTGACCTTTAAAACCCATCATTTGCATTTTATGCTTTGTGTGAATTTCCAGACAAGACTGTAACATCCTCAACCTCCCTGATCAAACAGGGAGGAAGGTAGCATCTTTTGTTAGCGTAGCTGAATAGTGCTTACGCTGCCAGGAGTAATTATGGGTAATTGGCGGGACAATAAGGCGATGACAGCTGTGGAACCGTTGCAACATAAGGGCAAGGCTCGGCCCAGCCCTCGATCCAGGCAGCACCCTCACCTCACTCCCCACCACCGTCACAATCCACTGGGCGCAATTAAGCCACACAATAACCTTTTTGTGGAACCCTGTCCGGGACATATCAACATCACATCTAGAGCAGGGAGTTGAAAATTTTCCCCCCAGTTTTTCTTCCCCGTCTCGCCCTAGAGAAGCATTTATTTTAATCAAAGCAAATAAAGACAGAAATAAATGCACGTGTGAGAGGCCTGATAGTTCTGCATGAACCTAAATCCAAATAAACCTTTGAGAGGTGTAAGAAAATACTTGAAGGAAGGAGACTGGGTAAATCAGCAGGGTTTTAATGATGAGAGCCAGAATGAGGAGGTATTGCATGGCCCTTAAGCACTTGTATGACTTATCCCTTTCATTTTGTGTGACAGCTTGTTTCTGTGGCATCACAGGTAGAAAAAAAAAGACCTGAAACCATCGGTTAACTCGCTTGTGGCTTTGGCACCGGAGCAGCTTCCTTCCTCTCCTCCCTCAAGTCAAATGAGGGATTTGGTGGTTAAGAAAAAAAAATGGAATTGATCGTTGTTGGGAATTTCCTGTCAAAATTGCTGAGACTGCTACTTTTGCCCAGTGACACATTAACCTCTGTTTACTCGTGGAAAATAAAGTGAAGACCTCCGCACAACGATGAAGGTTCAGAAACAATAACCCTAAAGTATTACTAACAAAGCTCTGTTCAATTAGTCATACAGTACATGTACAGTGGAGACCTCCCATCACATGATGACCGACTGACTCATTTTAAAGGTGCAGTGTGTAGAATTTAGGGGGATCTATTTGCAGAAATGGAATAATATCCATAATTATGTTTTCATTAGTGGATAAGAACCTGAAAATAAAAACAATCATGTGTTTGTTATCTTAGAATGAGCTCGCAATGGACAAACCAAACACAATCTTACTCAATGCACTGTTAATTAAATGCTCCTCCTCTATTAAGTAGTTTCATTTATTATTGTTTTGGCCATTATCTGCTATTAAACCCCTCCCTAACATAACACAAGAAGATCAGAAACACAAGCTGTGAAACAAATCAACAGGTTGTAGGCATGCTAACACTTCAGCTACGTTATGAGAAACACTTTACTGAGAAGTCAGTCAATCAATCAATCAATCAATCAATCAATCAATCAATCAATCA